>CM064552.1:23888485-24010985 GCA_032716605.1 Paralithodes platypus | reverse complement strand
ATTTTTGGCGAATATTTATAACTTACAGGTGGCATTATGACGCGATTGCGTCATAGGAGCACTCTTGGAGGGGTGGCGTTATGACTCGATCGCGTCCTATAGATATGGGAGGGTTAAGGCACTCGAGTAGATGATGGGGTAGTATTTCTTGGTAGTGAGTGACTACTGTCGCTTTCTGTAGAACTGTCACAGTGTTTAAATTTCAAGGTCAAGCACCCCTACGTGTATGCGGCGGAGTCCCATAGAAAATGGAGCGTAACGGGTAGACTCTAAAATATTTCCTTTGCATTTTGATAAATTCGGCTGAGTCCTTGAAGCCGAAATAATAGAAAGAAATTTATAAATTCAAATTAGATTCACTGATGGATGGTAAGTTATTGACCCGACTCACTCATACTATTGGGGAGTACAACTCGTAGCTTTAGGACCAGCTTATTAAGTCCGGGGCGGATTTATACACGTTTAAGCCACTTTTGGAAGGGACTCTACTTATTTTTGACACTCGATACTTTTCCCACTAGTTGTCTCTCTATCTTCTTCTCTTGGTCTTCCGGCGTGGTAACTTCTCGATGGATGTCTCCGGTGAACACTTCTGGAGGTGATTGGTTCTTGTTGGCTGCTTCCCTGTAGGCCGTGTAGATGGGCCGGCTGTGTGAAGTAGTTACAGATGGGTTAATTGGGCTTGAGATCTTAAGTATGGCTCGGTAACATATAGTAACCATCTGGCGATCTACTGTTGGGCACCATACCGAACTAACGCGAGTATTTCAGAGGTAGGAGAAACTACTCGACTGTTCTGACCAGTATATCAACCGTTGATGAAGTCCTGTTAAGGTACTCTCGGACTAGGATCTTAAATATCGAGTCTTATTTGTACGATATCGGACGAACGCAGTAATTTCAGTGGAAGTGATCTTACTGTCTGCCCTGATCTTTATGAAAGGTTCGGGGGACCCGGGGCGGTGTTTAAACCTTTAAGTTACACAGTCATATGGCAGGCCACCGACTCAGTGTACCAAGGACTTGTCTCTGCAGAGTGCCCGTGAGGGTATCTCTCCAAGCCCTATCCCTAACGCAGCGGTCTCAGAGGTTTTGAGATTACCTGTACAGAGTGGCAGTGGTCACTTTCAAACAAGGAACCAATAGAGAGGGCGATAGGCCATAGTTTCTCTACTTTTCCTTGTAGGAAGAGTAAAACCTCGCGGGGGAGTCTATGTCACGTCGGCAGGACGAACGATGACAGAGTTCCTCAGCAAGGACACTGGGGTTTTCCGGCAGTGTTCACTTTAAAACAAGGAACTAATAGAGAGGGCGGCAGGCCATAGTCTCTCTACTTTTCCCTGTAGGAAAGGGGAACCTCGCGGGGGAGTCTGTGTCACGTCGGCAGGCAGAACGATGACAGAGTTCGTCAACAAGGACACTGGGTTTTCTGGCAGTGTTCACTTTAGAACAGGGAACTAATAGAGAGGGCGGCAGGCCGTAGTCTCTCTACTTTTCCCTGTAGGAAAGTGGAACCTCGCGGGGGAGTCTGTATCACGTCAGCAGGCCGAACAATGACAGAATTCCTCAACAAGGACACTTGGTTTTCCGGCAGTGTTCACTTTAGCACAGAGAACTAATAGAGAGGACGGCAGTCCGTAGTCTCTCTACTTTTCCCTGTAGGAAAGTGTAACCTCGCGGGGGAATCTATGTCACGTCGGCAGGCCGAACGATGACAGAGTTCCTCAACAAGGACACTGGGTTTTCCGGCAGTGTTCACTTCAGAACCGGGGACTAATAGAGAGGACGGCAGGCCGTAGTCTCTCTACTTTCCACTGTAGAAAAGTGAAACCTCGCGGGGGAGTCTATGTCACATCGGCAGGCCGAACGATGACGGAGTTCCTCCACAAGGACACTGGAGTTTCCCACTCTGGAGTCATTGTGACAAGCCAAAACTATCGACAACTTACTAGCCTTGGAAGGGATATCGGCAGGCCGAATACACTCCTCCCCAGACACACTAGTTACCGCCTAAGTAGGGTATCTACGTCAGCTAGGCAGGCCTAAGTCCAACGAGATCCCCAGTATAGGGTTGGTAGTTAACGGGGACTTGTAGTCTGAGAAAAGGTATCGGCAGGCCGAATACACACTCCACTAGACACACTAGTCACCGCTTAAGTAGGGTATCCACGTCGGCTAGGCAGGTCTAAGTCCAATGAGATCCCTAGTTTAGGGTTTTACAGACAGGGTCAGGGCTTTCCGGCAGGCCGTAATAGTCCAACTGAATGGAGAACAATGTTTAGCTTTCTTAAGTGACTAACTTTTTTTGAAGCCTCAGCAATTGCCTGACATTCCTCAAAAATCCTGAACTGGTATTGCGGATTACTGAGTGCACTCCTGTGATACCTTTAAGATGGTAAGGGCATGGGGAGTTCTCTTAGATGGGGTCCTTGAACCCTTCTTACACTATGGGTCAGGTCTCCTTCAATAAAAGGTAATTACTCGGTGGTGGTGTGATGAGTAAGGTCAATTAATGTCCCTAGAGTAGGCTACTCATCAGGGTTAAGTAATAAAATCATAGGGGGTCGGGGTTACTTCAATAGAACTCTGAAAAACAATAATAGTGGGGGAAATGAAGGAATTCCGAGTTTTTAGCTCTCGGGGAGGATTGGTGGTGCCGGGTGCATCGAAGGTGTGTCGTGTGGACCGGACAGGTGAGGGTCGCGATGCGTGGGCGACAGTGTTATTCTTGTTCCCTCCTTCTCGTATGGGTGTTGGCTGGGGTTTACTACTGCTCGTGGTTGATAGTAATTTTTGGCATCAGAATATATAAATCTCTCTCGGTATGGTGGTGTCTACAGGGCTGTGTACGTATCTATCTTCCTGGTTCATGTTGGTAGGCCTGCGTGTACACCAGGTATTTAAAAGTCTGGAGCGCCCAATCTCGGGGCGTGAGAGCGGCAGATCTCCTGCGCTATTTTACCTGGGGACAAGGATTTTCAGGGGACTCTTATATAGAAAGAAGCAGGTGTGATTTGTATAACTAGTAAACTAGTTGAAGAATGTCAAAAAAAGGCATGTGTGTCAAATGTGTGGAAAGCAAGGTTCCGGGGTCTATTGAAGTATAGTTTAACATCTTATTGTATAACAAAGTTTTCATACAGGCAAAGAATGGATTCATCCGGCATTGATCTCTTTGGTAGTGAAGATTCTTAATATTATTTCTCGATTCTCCCCCGAGTATATGGGAAAAACCGATAACACAAGAATACATGGATTATTACTTCTCAAATCTCCCTTGAGTATATTATAAGTCGGGGGAAACAAATACACAAGAATACATGGTTGATCATAGCGCTGGTTTATTTTGGTTATATAGGGTTACGATAACAAGACTTAACAATACAGGGTGAACATCATAGAGTACAGAACATGGTGGTTAGAAGTGGACACTGAGCTTCAGTTTCCTCTTTGTTGTGGTGTTTGGAGTCGGTGTACGTTCTGGTGTGGTGGGGTGTTGTTCTCCCGGGGTGTTTTCCGGTATTAGGTCCGGGTCAATTCGCGATGTGCCCGCCTCCAGTACCTCTTCTGTCCTCTCTCTCATCTGCTTTGGCCTCCTTGCTAGTTTCCTGTGCTCTTTCTCATTCGGGGATCTTGCTTCTTGTTTTCTCTTTTGGGATATTTTACTTTCGTCTTCCCCTTTTGAGGCCCGTCCTCGGGCCTAAGGTGCAAAGGTTAGTAAATTTCCTTGGGCACGTATTACGGGCATTCGGGCGATGTGGGTCCACCATTTTAGTGACTTATAGTCGGTTGGTTTGTCGGGGTCTATAAGTAAAGCGACGTGAGCTTTGGTGTTTTGTTCCAGTGACGCCACGAAAGCTTCTTGGATGTGCCTTATTTTTGTGAAGTTTACTCCGTCATGGGACCATTTTATTCTCTTGATGATAGGAGTAAAAGGCATCGCGGTAGTAGAAGACAGGTGATCGGCAGCAGTTGTTGGTTTGACGGGGTCGGCTGAGTGAATGACTTTCCCAGCTTCCCGAGGCGAGATGTTATGACCTCTGGTGGACGCGAAAGTACCAGGTTGGCTGGTTGGTTGGCGGGGGGGCCAATTTTGCGTCTGTGGAGCGGAGTTTGTGTTAGTTTCAGGGTGTATTTGATGGATTTCTGGTTGCTGGAGAGGGTGAATTGTTTTGATTTGGGGGTGAGAGTATGGGTGTGGGTCAAGAGTTTGGATTGCTGATAATGTCTGAGTGAATCGGTCAGGCGGTTTGCTTAATCGCCCGGATTTAGTGCGAATAGTTCCGCGGAGGGGTGTTTCGGTACTGGTGGCGGAGGATGGTGACGGGGAGGTTGGTTTAGGGTTGGGAGTGGGAGGGGGAAGAGATAGAGGTCTCGGAGTAGAATGTGGAGAGCGTGTTGATTTTGGAGATAGAGGTGTTTTTCGTATGGTCGAAGGGAATTGGGACGTAGTTGGAAATACATTTCTAGACAAGGTGGCGTGTTGATTTGTCGGGGGCGCGAAAAGGAAGTTGAAGGGAGAGAGGGTGAATATGGGATAAGGATAGGAGGGGAAGGGGAATTTGGTGGGGTGGTAGGTAGAGGCATAGTTTTTGGCAGGTGTGGTGGAGAGGTTGGTGAGGTTATTCGAGGTGGGGATGTTGTTGGTAGGGGATTGGTTGGGTTTGACATTGTAGGAACTTTAGTCTTAGTGGGTAAAGGTTGGGGAAGATGATGTTGAGGGGAGGAAGAAGGTGATCTTGAAGTGGAGCATGGAGGGGCAGAGGAGGAGCTTGACTGGGGGGGTGAGGTGGGTGGTGACGTTGGTGGGCGGCGTTTCTTGGTAGGGGGTGAGGATGTGGGTGAGGATTCTGGAGAAGGGCGGGACTGGGAGTGGGGTTTTTTCCTAGTTGGGAGTGGAAAAATGGGGGAATTACGGATCGGTTCTGTTTTTCACGCGGTCTTAGTTTATAGCGGGAAGTGGTGGTTTTGGGGGCATTAGTGGTAAAAGTTTTACGTTTGAGAGCCTCTATGGTAGAGGGGCTGGGGGTGACGTTACAAGAAGGTTCGAAGGGTGGTGGTGTTCTGGGTGTGTGTTGTATGATCTGTTGTTGGTTTGTGGGTTAGGTTTTGGGATGGTGGGAAGTAAATATTGATTATCGGAATGTTCGGAGACCCCGGGCTTTCTTTAGCCGGGGGTGTGGTGATTGCTTTTGGTGGTTCTGGTTGTTGATTTTGTTCTGCTGGTGGGGGCGGTATGTTATCTTGCGGAATGGGTGAATATTTTCTCACGAACCTGTTTCGGTAAGTTCTGAACTCCCCGTGGAAATTGATGATGACTTTGAAAGGGTTGGGTATCCTCACAATTGTGAAGCCTGGTCCTCCTCTCTAACCCTGACACAACAACGTCAATTGGAGAGAGTGCAGAGGAGGGCATGCAGGATCATCCTGGGTGGCACATATCCAGGGTACGAGGAAGCTCTCACCACCCTTAGCATACCTGCACTTTCAACCCACCACAACAACACACTCAAACAGTTTGCATCTAAGCTGCTTGTTCACCCACGACACAGAAGCTTACTTCCACCAGACGCCCCTAGAACAACACGTGCAGCTCGTCACTTCAACACACTCCAACCAATAAGAGCAAGAACTGACAGATATAAAAATAGTCCTATCCCAACCATTGTAAATATTATTAATAATGTGTAATAATAGCCTGTCACACCATATATACGCGCCCACCTTTAACCCTTAAAGAGCGGCGCTCGACTTAAGTCGTGCACCAATTTGCAGCAAGTTAGGAGCATTATTAAGGCTTTTAAAGGGTTAAAATCGAGTGCAAATGGCCGGGAGTGCAGCAGGCCACACGTTCGACACCCAGGGCTTACCGCCACCCACTGAATCACGGTCCCTGTGTTCTCGAGAGGCCGGCAGTGTAGCCAGTAGTGAGCATAGCTGGGAAAAATATACCGCTGTATGCTAAACTCCCATGTTGGTGGCACCACTGCATGAGAACCACGAGTGCTACGTACCTCGTTCTGGTCTCATTTTGAAGCTTTTAGCGCCTAGTTTTTTGCTGAATACATTTCTTTTCATGCAGATACTTGATTGATCATTCAGGAGGGCCTGAATATGCCCAAAATAGCCCAAAACACCCTGCTAGACAAGGGTTAATAATGTATGCATAAGTGTGAGTGCGTGTGTGTATTAGAATATAATTATGTATGTATTTGCTTGAGTTTGTTTATGTATATGTGTATATATGTATATGTGTATCTATGTATGTACAGTATATGTGTATGTATGTGTGCATATATGTGTATGTATGTTTGCGTTATTTATGTATATATATATGTGTCTATAGTGTATACTGTTTGTGGTTCGAGCCCGGCTGAGAGTATCAGGTGGAAAAGAGAAGAGCATATATGCATGTAATGTGCATATATTTATGTATATGTATGTCTGTGTGTATGTGCTGTCAATGGTTCGAGCCCGGTTGAGAATATAAGGTATATAATATATATGTACTGTACGTGTATTTGTATAATCATATGCACATATGTATGTAAATATATGTACATATGAGCGAGAACATATTGCTCACTAGCGCAACTTCTTATTATAAATCTATGCATAAGCATTATCTATTATTAAGTGTTCGTGTATCTTCATCCATGTATTTCCACCCTTAACAATAGAATGCCCAGCTTTTCCACATTTCGCCTTCTATCACACACACACACACAAACACACACACACACACCTACACTAAAGAATGTCCTATATACTACAATTCCCCCAAGCTGTCTCTACTGGTTTTTATATCCTTGTGTTGTTCTCTACCGAGGATTAATCTCCCATTGTAGTAGGCTTTACCTGATCCTACCTGTACAGACTTGTAGGCCCTTTTCAACTCCTCACCTGATCCTACCATAACAGTTTTTGTATGTATGTATGTTTGTGTGCATACGTGAGCGTTTGTGTATACGGGCATGTGCACACTTACTGCATGTTCTTATGTTCTTATATATGTATGTATTATATGGGCGTATGTATGTGTGTACGTACGTGTATATATGTATGTTCTGTATATGAGTAAGTAAAATAAATGTGTATATGTACTGTATATCACTTACTCTCATGGTTAATTTATGATAATTTGTATTTTGCACCTGCATCATTATTGTATTTATTTATTTTTTTGTAAACTGAGCTTACCATCTTCATATCTGTACATCTCATGTTCATCCACTAAATTGTAAAATATGTATTTTCAGCTCATGAGGCTGCCATTCTTTAATAAACCATTTATTATTATTATTAATTATTATTATTATATCGTGGGCCAAGTTTATTAACTACAGGTAATTTGGCGACCATGATGGTGTCACCGATCGTAACAGGGTTCTGAGGGTCGGAGATGTCTGTGGTGACATCTTGACAGGCCTGTGCCGTGTGGAGGGTGTTTTTTATTTGTTGGAGGGGGTCTACAGTATACTGGGTGGAAGGGGGAGTGGTCAGATGTCGAAATGGCAGCAGCAAGGGTGCTACCCCGTAGACACGTTCGTGAGGAGATATTCCATCGGCTCGGGGGCACGAGTTTAGGCCCCATTGTATCATTTTTATTTGGCTGGGCCAGTCAGTGGATTGTAATTCGATCAGTTTCGTTCTTAGTTGGTTGTTAATGGATCGGTGGCTCCGTTCACATATGGCGTTCCCTTGTGGCCAATACGGGAAAGAGTGTTTAACTTTTATTCCACATTTGGAGGTGAAAGCTTCCCATATTAATTTTGTCCTGTGAATTCTGGGGCATTGTCGGACAGCAGGGCCAGGGGTAGTCCGAACACAGGAAAAATTTCGGTGGCGAGTAGTTCGGCCACAGTTATTGCTGAATGATCTTTGCTGGGGCAGGCGATTACGAACTTGGAGTACACGTCCACTAACGTAACGATGAACCTTTTTCCGTGACTTGGGGGAAAAGGTCCCATGACGTCCAGGGAAAGTACTTGCCAGGGCTTATGTGCAGAGATGGTTCCGGCTGGTCCTGGGGATTTGCACCTATCTTTTCCCATGGCACAGGATTTGCAGGCCTCGGTTACTCGTTTCGCAATCCCTGAAGGATTAACCGTCCAGTATTGACTTTGGAACACCTGGGGCATCTTTTTTTGTCCCAAATGGATACCATTTCCCTCATGAATAGAGATCATGTAATCCTGGGCCAGGATAGGTTCGACAATAATGTGTCCGGACTCGGTGGTCAATTGGTCACCCCATCGACAGATATGTGAAAAAATGTGACGAGGGATCCACTTAGGCTTGATTTTCTTCTCCCAGAGTTGCAATGTGGTGGGCTCTGGTGGTGAGGGTGCATCTGTCGGGGTAGGTGAGTCTTGGTCAGTGGGCTGTAGTGCGGCTAGAGGGGTGGGCGATGAGGCTGGGACAGGTAAACGTGACAAAGCATCTGCGTTGGTATGTAGCTTCCCGGGCCTATAATGAATTACGAAATCGTACTCCTCTAGGGTTTCTCTCCATCGTACCATGAGGGCAGAGTTGGTTTCGCAACGTCTAAGCCATTGTAGGGACTGATGGTCCGTGATGACGTCTAATTTGGCTTCTAATACAAATTATCTAAAGTGATTCAGGGCCCAGATGACGCCCAAGCACTCGCGTTTGGTGGCTGCGTAGTTTTGCTGCGCAGCATTCAAGGTCGAGCTGGCGTATGCTATGACATGGTCTTTGCCGTCTTGTACCTGAGCTAGCACTGCGCCTATGGCGTACAAAGAAACATCGGTATACAAGCGGAACGGTTGTCGGTAGTCTGGAAAAGCGACAATTGGGGCTTGCACTAATTTCTCCTTCAATGTTTTGAATGCTAAGTTGCGTTCCGAGGTCCATTCAAAAGGGGTGTCTTTATGGGTTAATTGATGGAGGGGCCGAGCAATTTCGGCAAATTTCGGAACAAATCTTCTGTAGTAGGTGGCTAATCCTAGAAAAGACCTCATCCCTTTCACTGTGGTGGGTGGTTGTTGATTAGTGATAGCTGAGAGTTTCATAGGGTCAGGAGAAATGCCTTGTGTGGAAATGACGTGTCCGAAGAATCATACATTGGTCTTTGCAAGTTCGCACTTGGAGGGTTCTAATTTTAGCCCGGCGTCTCGGATGCGTTGCAATACTTGACGAAGCCTTTGGAGATGTTCTGATCAGGTTTTAGAGCAAACGATGATGTCGTCGAGGTAAACCAGACAGGTTTCCCAGGTCCTTTGAGTACGGACTCCATTAATGGGGAAAAAGTGGCGGGACCGTTGCACAATCCAAAAGGCAGCACATTGAATTCGTAGAGATGCCCCCCACTGGTCGAAAATGCTGTCTTCTGCTGGTGCTCGGGGGTGATGGGAACTTGCCAATATCCGGCCTGCAAGTTGTTATGACCGGGGCTATGAATAAAACAAGGGCACTTAATGATTGGACTAGTAATAGGGCACTATGCAACAACGGTACGCTAGATCCAAACCCTTGAACTTATATGCCGGCGAACAAAAACACCTATACCCTCCTGAGTTAATCTGCGATAACGGGGTATCCTTAACTGGGCATAAATGTACTCTACTTCAGGCTAACCCACACTGGTATAGCCTGATAACAAACAAGATGCAAGTTACATTAAAATGCATAAAAAGGAATATATGGAAAGATCAATTAAATCACTGCAAGATTTAATACAATAAAAAGATGCTTCAATACAGTTACTCTAAATAACAATAAACGCTTCACTCCTATCTGAAAGAAAGTGAAGTATAGTCCTACAGCATAGACCTGGAAACTTCTGAAGAAAGTCTGATGCTCATAAGATGCTCGTATCTTAAACTATATAAAGGCAGGAGGCAGGACACCACACGTGTAAAGTGAATACACTAAAAGATAGGACATCTAATGTTAACTGACACGAGAATACTATAAATGCGCAACGGTAGCAATGCTCGACACTAAAAGAAGTACGTCCTCATCAACGAAACAGTCTGCTATGGTTGTGCAACTCAACAACAACCTAGACTAATAAATGCTGTGATTAATAATGTGTACATATCAAAGAGCTTATATTTAATACTAATAAGTGTCTACTCGATTAATAATGTCTAGCTGGAATACTCTAGGTAAGGAACTGTGGTTGAGCAAGACAGGCTCGTAGCCTAGCGATGTCCTTAAGACTGCATCCTTTAAGTTACGTTAATTGACTAGGATGCTCTCTTGATAGATCCAGATCACAAGTATCTGGTTCTATCCTGGCGACCCTCTAAAGACAAGCAAAGAGGCAACAAAGTGTGGAACTGGAACAGGCCAAAACCCTAAGTCAACACAATGTTGCACTCGTAAAGGACGCAAGCGAAAAGACAACACAGGCTACCACAGGACCGGTCAAAGTCGTGTAGGTATAAGCAAACCATACACACATCGGGGACAATGACTACAGTTACCTTATCCCAGTCTACCATTAAATAAAAGAGCAGAAACACTAAATCAATAATGAGACACACTAAGTTCCCAACCTCTACTAACTAAGAACCCTCAAAACCTATTCTAAGTACATGTAAATATCTCAGAGGATGGCGCATACAATACAATGGGCTGGCTATGGAAACCGTATGCAGAACCCAAGGGGACAAGTAATTGAATAAAGGTGAGAAGCAATGGAAAAGAAGAAGGTCAGAGAGAGAGACAGTGGTAATGGGGGTGATCGGGAGAGAGTATGCAAAGGGATGTTAGAAGCATGCGCGCCAAGCCTGTCATGAGTAGAACAGCTCCTGTGGACCCTCATACAGGAGGCAAGTCACACAGGAGCCCACAAAGGAGCGATGGTCGGCCAAACACGGGCCGATATGTCACAAGGCAGCAGGCCCCTAGGACGCGCCAGATACCGCCAGCCAATCAAAGGCGAGGGAAAGCCCGCGCGAGCGGGAAAACTCCTCCGAGCGAGGCAACACATACATACACACGCACATATTACCACCATGCTCTCGCCTCTCTCTCTCTCTCCTTAACTCTACAAAATGCATCCTATATTCTATTAATGATATAAAATACTTCCCGTTGTCACAGACAAAAACAAAGACCACCACTGGACTGTCTGTGACAATGCGAGCACAAGGAAAGAAAGAACAACATTCTCGGATAACTGTAGCCCATTTCGATGTCCCTGGCGAGCGCTAGTGGCTAACGAGAGGCGATGCTGCCCACGCTGCTAGACGTCACACCCCGCCCAAGATATAGGACGCTCAACGTTAGGCGAGCACCATATCTGACAAGGCAGAATGCCTACAAGACCCGCCACACCTAGCCACTCCACCAGAAATTAAATGCAAATCTCAATTCTTACATAAAACAACATATTAGCATAAATACAATCTTATAACCCCTCCCAAACATAATAGTATAATTTTAGCCTGCTAACCTCCCTGAGCGAGCTTCACAGAGCCCAGCCTACTAAGTGAAAGACAGGTTCAACTTAGGACTTTAGCTATAACATTGGCAACTTATAATTAACTATCAAAAAGAAAGTTTTTATGTGATTTTTTTTATTTAATTTTAATGTTGTTTTTGATGGCTGCTCTACAGGGGCAAGCCTGGTTTTTCTCCACTCTCAACACACACTGACTGAACGGCGAGGGTTCTCCTGCAAACATACCCTCCCGTGACAAACAATCAGCCAAAACATTATCAGTGCCCTTAACATGCCACACATCCAACTTGTGTTCCGGCAGCAAAACAACACCTGGCACTGATAAGCTGCCCAGTTCATCACAAGACTGGCACTTCTCTTCGCTCTTTCCGGCAATGCGACCTGCCAATAACCTTTCACTAGTTCTACCTTCGTGATAAATGAGGCAGCCCCGATGCGGTCTATGGTGTCGTCAACTGTAGGTAATGGATAGGCGTCTGTCAGGATAATGCACACACACTCTTGCAATCAACACACACACTGATCTTGCCACTCAACTCAGGTTGCAAACTCACTGGCAACGACCACTCACAATATCCCTTATCCCTCAGACCCTTTTTCCATATGTAGTCTAGCTCTGCTTTCACAACAGGCTGTCGAGCAGGATTTATACGGTAGGGAATTAACTTGAGCCTTGCACTGTCTCCAGCCTCCACGTCGGATTCTACCCCGTACATCAGGCCTGGAGATGCAACAAACATGCGGATGTACTGCCACAGCCTAGTAAACAACTTATCTCGAAGAACAACATGCCTAGTGCCCTCCCATAACCCAGCCGAGACCGCAGCTTCTAAACTATAGTCTCCCTCCTTCTCCACCTTCGGCCCTAGGACAGCCAGGTCATGAGAGGGACAATCAGTACCACCTGTGCAGTCACTCCCATAGTTCATAATTGCTAAGGCTTCCCCGCCGATACCGTACATGCGCACCCCCGCATTCCTTGCGACTACATCTGCCTGCGCAGCATCAGCGCCTTCAGCGACATGGCCAGATACAGTCGGTCTATGGTAGGGCTGTTGCATCTTACTAGAGCAGCATTAGGAGGCTATGCGACGACCGGGCGCATCCACTCCACAGCCAACCTCACCAATCTGCTCAATGTCCTCATTCTGACCACCACCCTTGGCAGCCATGGGTCGACCCTGACCTGACACCCATGCCAAAGCCTCGTCGCCCACCTTGAACCACTGAAACAACGAGGCCAACGGTCTATTCACACTCAAGTGACCTGCCAGCGGAACCTCGTGCACCGCCTGAGTTGTGAGGTCTGGGTGCTCGGCACAAACAGTGGGGTATGAACTGAGCAGGGGCTGGAGCGCTGCACACTGCTGCTCAGGCAGGTGCTCTAGCGCTTCCAGAGCCACCTGGCTCGTGTCCCCCGCCCACTGCTCCACCGAGTCATGACAATCCCAACTCTCCTCCACCTGAGCCCCACTGCCCCCCTCTCCTTCTCCCCCTTGGCTGCTGCAGACCAACATAGGGACAGTAGGCTGCTCAAGTGGTTGCCTCACAAACTCCTTTAACAGGTTCACATGACATGCCTCCCCGTCCTCGAGATCAATAGCCCCGTTTCCACAACTCTCCTCCACCTGGGAACTACTCTGTCGTGGAGTGCCATCACGCCCTACCATGTCCCTAGGGGGGACAGGTTCTGGGGCCACTCCGGAGCTTATCTTTGGTCCTAATACTGAGTCACCAAGAAGAGCCGCTGGACCAAAACTCACAAAACTTCTCCCAACTTTAGCTTGCTCCGTCCGACCGTTCCTCCGCTGGTCTAGAGACTGAGGAAAAGGCTGTGATACCTTAGATGCACGAGATCGGGTGTCAACACACGCCATCTGCTGTGATTGACACCTCTCGACCAACTCCTGCCCCTCCCTACTCACGTCGGCTACCCTCTCGGCACCGACTAAGGGTGGAACCTCAGAAGCAGGTACCGCAAAGTCGTTGCCGAGAAGAAGGTCGACGCCCTCTACTGGCAGTTTCTCTACGATTAAAAACATCTATCTCTCGTGTCACACCATCAACCTCCAGCTCCACTCAAACCAACGGGTATGACCTTGTAGCATTAATACCCTGCACCACAACTACCCGTGCCACGTTTATAGGTTTGCCTGTAAAGTTTTTCATCAGAGTCTGGGATGCACCTGTATCACGCAACAACTCCAACCCATGCTTGCAACCAGCCCAACTCACGCAGCCACGCCCTCTATGGTCGCAAAAAGCATCGCGGACAGGTTTCGAGCCTTCTGGACACTCCTTCACTGGCTGTGCCCCCGCATCTGACATATCACCCCGGGTAAATGCAGAAGACCTCAGAGACACCCCAATGTTGCTAGCCAAAGACACGACTGCTGTAGGTTGGTTACTAGGGCAGGAACGTGCAAAATGCCCCTTGTTATGACACTTAAAACACTCTACTTCACCCTTGGACTTCCCCTGAGGTGGGGAAGGGCCCTGACCTTTCTTAAACGGGACGGTTTTAGGTTTGTGATCAAAATTGGTATCATTGCTCTTACTTTCGTTATTAAATGTTGCATCACTGACTCGGGGGGGTGGAGTGTTGCGCCCCTTGTTAACTACATCGGTCCGTTGTGCAGACCCGCACCCACGAATCAGCGACATTCTCAGGTCAGCCATCTCAGCTGCCTCTTGTAGAGTTTTAGGACGTTTCTCTTTGAGGTTCAAAGTCAGGTCGCCGCCTGTGCACTTAAAAAATTGCTCTAGAAGGAATAACTGCTCAATCTCTTCGAACGTCGTCACCTTCTCTGACCTCAGCCTATTTCTCAATGCATCAGACAGTTCCCGGGCATGTTCTAGAAAAGTGCACTCACGACCCTTCGTAACACCCCGAAACTTCAACCTATATGTCCCTGGTTGTAACTCGTACGCCCGCAGAACAGCTTCCTTCAATACCTCATAATTGATGCAAGACTCCAAGGGCAACGCATTATATGCCTTGAGTCCTTTGCCAACCAACCTAGAGGAAACAAGGGCTGCCCACTTAACCTCGGGCCATTGGTGCTCCCGGCACTTCTTCTCAAAACGCAGGAAAAACTCGGTGACACCCGACTCGTCAAATGCAGGGACTAACTTAAGAAGGTGCGATAAAGACTGATCAAGACCTCGATTCCCAGAACCGAGACGCTGCACTGTCGACTCCACCCGAGACTTCTCAAGCTCTATGTCTGCACAGTACATGGCCTTTCTCTCCTCAGCCTGAATCCTGAGCTCAGCCTCTCGCTGCCGTTGCTCGAGCTCAGCCTCACGTATGGCCTTTCTCTCCTCAGCCTGATGCTTAGCCATCTTAAGCTCAGATTCCTGCTGCTTAGCCATCTTAGCCATCTCAAGCTGGAAGATCATATCTGGAGTTAAACCTTGAGGAGGAGGAGATGCAACAATTGGAGACCCACCCAGTGATCCACCCAGGGGCAAACCACGCTGCCAGTGACAATCGGCTTGCGGGAACGTACCCGGCTCCGGAGCCCGAGGGGGCGCCATGGTAGGAGTCGAGCGGAATGGGGGCTGGGCCGAAGGTGCCCCAGCTCCCGCTCCCCCCAAAGCCCCACGCACCCCACCGAGCACACAGGCCACCAGGTCACTTCTCGTCATGCTGCTAGTGCCAACATGCCCCATGAACGTGGCCAAACACTGGAGACCATACCGATCAATCCCCGACACCCGGTCAACAGTAATAGGCATCTCCAGAAACTCCCTTGCATCCTCCTCACTAGTTACTACTCTAATGCCTTCTAACAAACCCAGCTTCTGCACTTCAGAGTCAGCTTCCCATACTGTGTCCTCACTGTGCATTGATCCGTCGTTCGACATAGTGTCCACCGAAAATTCTCAACGTTTATAAAAAAAAAGAAGTATCTAAACTCTCATGTAGCACTATTCACTCAAAAAAATGCTTGAAGACAACTCAAGTGCTATACTACGTTGCCAAAAAAAATTCCAACGTGTCCAAAATATTCCTCCAAAAACAAATGTCCAAAAATCCTGCAATTATTTCTTAGTTCATTTGGTATGACGACTACTAGGCAAGGTCGCCATTTGTTATCTTAGTTGTTTAGTTTATCTTAGGCAAGGTCGCCATTTGTTACGACCGGGGCTACGAATAAAACAAGGGCACTTAATGATTGGACTAGTAATAGGGCACTATGCAACAACGGTACGCTAGATCCAAACCCTTGAACTTATATGCCGGCGAACAAAAACACCTATACCCTCCAGAGTAAATCTGCGATAACGGGGTATCCTTAACTGGGCATAAATGTACTCTACTTCAGGCTAACCCACACTGGTATAGCCTAATAACAAACAAGATACAAGTTACGTTAAAATGCATAAAAAGGAATCTATGGAAAGATCAATCAAATCACTGCAAGATTTAATACATTAAAAGATGCTTCAATACAGTTAATCTAAATAACAATAAACACTTCACTCCTATCTGAAAGAAAGTGAAGTATAGTCCTACAGCATAGACCTGGAAACTTCTGAAGAAAGTCTGATGCTCATAAGATGCTCGTATCTTAAACTATATAAAGGCAGGAGGCAGGACACCACACGTGTAAAGTGAATACACTAAAAGATAGGACATATAATGTTAACTGACACGAGAATACTATAAATGTGCAACGGTAGCAATGCTCGACACTAAAAGAAGTACTTCCTCATCAACGAAACAGTCTGCTATGGTTGTGCAACTCAACAACAACCTAGACTAATAAATGCTGTGAATAATAATGCGTACATATCAAAGAGCTTATATTAAATACTAATAAGTGTCTACTCGATTAATAATGTCTAGCTGGAATACTCTAGGTAAGGAACTGTGGTTGAGCAAGACAGGCTCGTAGCCTAGCGATGTCCTAAAGACTGCATCCTTTAAGTTACATTAATTGACTAGGGTGCTCTCTTGATAGATCCAGATCACAAGTATCTGGTTCTATCCTGGCGACCCTCTAAAGACAAGCAAAGAGGCAACAAAGTGTGGAACTGGAACAGGCCAAAACCCTCAGTCAACACAATGTTGCACTCGTAAAGGACGCAAGCGAAAAGACAACACAGGCTACCACAGGACCGGTCAAAGTCGAGTAGGTATAAGCAAACCATACACACATCGGGGACAACGACTACAGTTACCTTATCCCAGTCTAGCATTAAATAAAAGAGCAGAAACACTAAATCAATAATGGAGACACACTAAGTTCCCAACCTCTACTAACTAAGAACCCTCAAAACCTATTCTAAGTACATGTAAATATCTCAGAGGACGGCGCTTACAATACAATGGGCCGGCTAAGGAAACCGTATGCAGAACCCAAGGGGACAAGTAATTGAATAAAGGTGAGAAGCAATGGAAAAGAAGAAGGTCAGAGAGAGAGACAGTGGTAAAGGGGGTGATCGGGAGAGAGTATGCAAAGGGATGTTAGAAGCATGCGCGCCAAGCCTGTCCTGAGGAGAACAGCTCCTGTGGACCCTCATACAGGAGGCAAGTCACACAGGAGCCTACAAAGGCGCGATGGTCGGCCAATCACGGGCCGATACGTCACACGGCAGCAGGCCCCTAGGACGCGCCAGATACCGCCAGCCAATCAAAGGCGAGGGAAAGCCCGCGTGAGCGGGAAAACTCCTCCGAGCGAGGCAACACATACATACACACGCACATATTACCACCATGCTCTCGCCTCTCTCTCTCTCTCCTTAACTCTACACAATGCATCTTATATTCTATTAATGATATAAAATACTTCCCGTTGTCACAGACGAAAACAAAGACCACCACTGGACTGTCTGTGACAATGCGACCACAAGGAAAGAAAGAACAACATTCTCGGATAACTGTAGCCCATTTCGATGTCCCTGGCGAGCGCTAGTGGCTAACAAGAGGTGATTCTGCCCACGCGGGGAGACGTCACAAAGTCTAGCATGGTAAACCATCTGGAGCCATGTAGAGAGTCGAGGGAATCATCGATTCTAGGCAATGGTGTGGCATCCTTAATTGTGGCGTCGTTGAGACGTCGATAGTCTACGCAAAACCAGGTAGCCGTCTTTCTTTTTCACCAGGACGACTGGGAATGACCAGGGGCTGACGGAGGGAGTGGCGATCATGGCATCTAGCATTTCTTGGACTTGCTGCTCTTCCTCCGATCGTTGTACCGGATTTTTCCGGCGGGAAGGCTGCCGCAGAGGAGGTCCTGTGGTGTGTATGGAGTGTTCCTCTACGGTGGTCTTGCCGATTTTGGTTGAAGTTTGGGCGAAAACATCATGAAAATCCAGGAGGAGTTGTTTCATCTGTTGTTGTTGGTGTTGGGTCAATTCTCCAGGAACATGGGGCAATATGGGTGACTGTTGATTTTTCTCTGGAATTGTGGCGACCTCATTGAAGGTCTCTAAGTCGCCTATTATGAGGCCTCGAGGTAATGTCAGTTTCTCATCCGAGATGTTGGCAATGAGGATGGCATTGTGTCGGGAGGAGAGGATGGCGGGCTGGATCCTACACCAGTCGGGTCCTTCAGAAATACCGGTGGGGGTCAAGATCATGACGGGCTGTGGCATGGGTCGGATTCATACCCATTTTTCATGTTGGGGGGGAATCTCGGTTTTCTCGTTTGTGATGGCAGGACTAATTATGGTGGGGGTTTGCCCAGACTGAAAACATTTGGTCTGGCACGGTATTACACTGGGCGGGTTTACTTTTGATTGGTGTCCTGCCTGTTGGGTATGGTACTTATGGGCTTCAGTAGCAATGGAAGAGTTAGGGAAAAGGTCACCAAGATCATGTTTGGCTGCAGTAGCAATGTTCACTCCAGGGGGATCGATCTCTGGGTCAGGAAACTTGAAAAACTAGAGCTTCAGTAGCAATGTTGCAACAGTGTCCACCATTGGGTGCACGTTCAGAACCTTTTGTGGGAGTCTCATTGAGTGGATGGGCAAGGTTAACACTTGGGCGGTCGTTGGTGGTGAGGGGCTCCTTACGATTTTGTTGGGGACAATTTGGGTTGACGAATGTTGGCTTGGAAGCCTGGTAGGTTGGTAGGGTTATTTTTTATTTTTTATTGTTTTGGACTCTGGGAACTCGGTTGTTTTTTCAAGTTTGATTTTGGAAGCTGAGGCTTTGGTTGAATTGTTTTTTTTTTTTAAGTGGATTAGTCGTTGCCCACAGTCCACTTGGGCTTGGAGTTTCTGCAGTAGGTCTAATCCTAAATATCCGTCATAGTGTCTGCATTCCGAATGGAACACCACAAAAGGATGATGGCAGTGTGCATGTTCGGCAGGAGTGGTTATTTGGAGGGGGAGCGTTTCTCCTCTGATGTGAAGAGGGGTATCACCTGCACTAATGAGATTTGAAGTAGTAGGTTGGAGGTTGCCAAATCTTTTCTTGTGTTTTACATAATAGGAATTAAATAAACACGATCGAGCGGCGCCAGTGTCGATTAGTAGCCGGACGGGAATGCCCTTGATCTTGGCTAGGTGATATATAGGAGGTGGACGCTCACTTTTCGACTCCCCCGCCGAAGCCATGGTGGGCGGGGGAGAACTAAAAAATCCGGGGACTCGGTTTCTTCTTCTCCTTCTACCAGGTCGAGATTGTCTTCCTCCAGGTACGTCTGAAGGGCGTCCTCTGTTTCCGCGGTCTCGTTGATTTCTTCCTCTGGCAGCTCTTCCTCATTCGCGGAAATTATAGGTTGTATGGCGCGGTTAGACTTGGCGGATTCACGGATAAAATGGAGGGGGCACCAGGAATTACAAGCAGAAAAATCATATGGGTTAATGATCACTAGAGGGTGTGGTTTACTGGTGCGTTGATGTTGGTTGCGGGGAAACAGTCTCTTCAGCTGGTGTGGTTTGAAGGCTGGTCTGCTGGGCTGGTAGTATCCGGGACGGTAGTGGATGGAGCAGTTTGTCGGTTATATTAAGCCTGTTCACCAGCTCGGTATAGTAATTGTGGGTGCGTGGTGAATCTTTTAATTGCTGCAATCACTGGTTTCTTGGGTTGGGAGGCCAATATCCTCCGTATGGTCACTATATCCCGCTGGAATCCTACGGGATCGTGGATGGCAAAATACTCTTGTACGGCTGAGGGTAGTACTAGCACAAAATGTACTAGAATATGCTGTTCTTGCAGATTTCTAGTCAGTGTAGGGAAGGCGCCCCTTATTTGTTGATTGATGCTTGTTATTGTTGCATCAAGGTCACCATCATACTGGATGTCCTTGATTTTGTTGTGTGCTACAAACACACCTAAGGAAGGCTTAATTGCCTCAATCACCATGGGTTTGAACTCATCCCAGGTGAGTACAGGGGTTATTTGTGGGGCTACAAGGGAAACAGCTTTTCCCAAGTGCGTAAGAAGGACGGCTATTTTCTCGTGGTCCGTTGTATAGGCTAAGTCTAGCACTGGTTTTACTATGTCCATATACACTTCGGTTTCATATGTCTCCCCATCATATTTGGGGATGGGAATGTGAGAGCGTGGAGCGGCCATATTTATATAGTATCTTTATTTCTGTTTCTTTCCAATTATGTTCAATATATTGAATTCTTCCATCCGAATAGAAAACCACCGCTAGCCACCAATGTTATGCCCTGATTTTATGCAGGATTAACAATTGGATATGGTGAGTTATACTCCACTGGGACTTCCAAATTCATATATGTACATATAAGATGAAAGGAAAACAGAGGATAAGTATATTACAAGATATGGTTTGATAATAAAGCTTTATTTCTCTTGCACTATACAGTATGTATTTGAACTCCACCGACAAACTTCCAGGATCACTTGTAGAGTTAAATATAATACTATTTTATACATACCATTTTTACTATAGTTGCCTAATTAAGGAGATAGAGGACTAATTAGATATGTAGCACACGAATGTTGCTATAAGTGCGCTAGACACCAGTTGCCTGATATAATGGACATACTGTGAAATCAAACATAACAATGGCATCGGGAATTCTTAATAACATTATCTGAATGATGCCAAGCATTTATGTGTACTTATGTAAAGTTATGTTACTGTTTTAATGTGGTTAGCATTAAAATTATAAGTGACTTAGCGATCGCGGTGATGGTGATGTTGACACATTTGATACTCTATTCCCATTGTGGAATGTTAAAGGCAAAGCCTGTGCCACATATCCGAACACTACAACTTGGCGGGTAATTGGTTGTGGAGTATGGCGGGCAGTTGTCAATTTGATACCGTTGTTTTTCGTTCAATAACGAATTTCTATAATGAAAAACATGAAGAATTAGAACACTTTCATTAAATCTGACGTTGTTGCATAGAGAATAACGCATATACCAACTAAAAATCGATACACTGAACATTATTTGACCCATATACAAATTATATTCACGAGAATACGCACTAACTCAGCTCACACTGCTCTTGTATATTCTTTTGGTAAGACTTGTTAAGACTGAAGTGTATGCGTGTGTATGTAGTAAGGGTATGTGTGTTTGTGTATGCGTGTGTATGTGTTTGTAATAGTGGTAAGTGTGAGTATTCTATTGTTGGGAGTAACTAGAGAGGTAGAGGGTACCACTGGGTGTTTGACTATGGGGGAGTGGGGAAGCGGTTTGTATGTGTGGGTGAGTGTGTATGTGTATGTGCTTGTGTATGTGCTTAGTGATTGTAAGTGGGAATTCTGTATGGCTGAGATAAAATTGATAGTGTTGGTGGTAATGATCGAAGTGGGTGGTTCATTGGGTGTGTAACCCATGGGGGAGTGGGGAGGCGGTTTGTGTGTGTGTGTGTGGCACAGTTGTATTTGAGTTATGTAAGGTTGGTTCACTTCGAAATGTTATTTTAAGGGGGTAACAGGCTAGATGAGTTGTTCAAGGGGGGGGGGGGGGATTCTTAGTGGGTTGAAAGGTAGATATGAGTGTGCATGCGTCTTTGTGTGCGTGTGTTTATTATTTTCTTAACACACCCGTATGATAGTAATTCCAGGAATATTTGCTGTGCTCATCTTTATTATTGAAAAGCTTATTTATTATTGATGTATGTAGTTGTAATACACACTTCATCACCAGTTCAACGATATAGGTCAGAATGGCAGGTGCTTCATCATTACCCAATATGTTACACTTGTAAACTACTAATAAATTAACTATGTATTACAAACATATTACCAACAACAGCAAAATATGCCTTATTTCCCTAATTCAAGAAACTGGCAGAGGTAGAGCTGTCACCATAAATTCGGTATCATTTGGCCGAATCTTTGAACCCTTAACGCCTTAAGAGCGGGTGGTGTGTATTTTACACCATACCGCACAGCGTTTTGTTTTACCCTATATAGGGTTGTTTCCGTGCTAATTTTCATGCATAAACAAGATCCAAAGCGTAAAACAAGTATCTATCCCTGAAAGGGCGTAAACAGAGCTTTCCAATGACACCCGAACCATCCTTGTACGACCGCTGGTTCTCTTGCAACGATCGTGCAACACGAGTGCAAAAACCCTAAAATAAGGTAATTTCCGTACATAATTCCCTGTCTAGCGAGTGAGAAAGGGGGGAGAAGGGTGGGATACAGTTCAGTAGGTCCACGGTGGTCGTGGGGAGCGGTCATAAGGTTACTACGCTCGTCCCACCGCTCAGCTCTCTCTCTCAGCAACATTACGTGCTGAAAATGGCACTCGACAGCTGTCGTGCACCGCCACATAGTCCAAATTTATTTCACTCGACATATGTTGTGCGCCGATGGTTAAGGGTTAAAACCAAGTTCAGAAGCATTTTGTCATACAGTGTTCGGACTAGTGCACGGATTACATTAACTCGGGCTAGGACGATGCTCCAAGTTTTTACTTTAACCCGTTGAGACCCAGCGTCGCACGTGTTGCGTCGGCAGTCTTTGATCACCAACTCCCAGCGACGCATCACGTGCGTCCGACATATAAAAAACACTTACGTGGCTCGTAAGGTAGGAAATGGCGGGAGAATAGGAGGGGGCGGTACCGTAGTGTGTGGGGGAGCCGGGCCAGTAGGTGTGAGCGGGCCGAGACAGCCGCGCGGCTGGTGGTGGTGGACTTGGTGGGGATAGTTTACACCCCTAGTTTACCGCCACTTTGAACCTTCATTACTCCGGTCGTATGGGAGCTAGAGGCTTGAGATTTATGTGAGATACTCCTTAGGATGTATGCCGTACAATGCCATACTCAGTTTTTACCCTAGTGCTCCCGGGCGGGTGGTCATGCGGGGGAGACGAACTATTGAAACCCCCCCCCCCGCCCCCCAAATGACCGAAATGAGTTTTTTTTTATTTGTGTGTTCATTTCTCACCATTCTCTTCCATTTTGGCTCAACACATTTTTTTGAAGCTCCCCCCCCCCCCCAACCCCCCACCGGCCCCCCCCCCAAAAAAAAATGTCAGAGGTGATTTTTTTTTGTTTTTTTTTTCATTTCTCATCCTTGTCTTCCATTTTAGCAAACAAACAAAATAAGTGAAAATGGCTTGGGACTGGGGTGAACAAAATATTATAACTAGCCGGGGCTCAACGGGTTAAATGCTGTATCTCAAAAATGGCTTATTAGTTTTTAATTTTACTATTGAATAAAGTGAGTTTGTTTATTTATTTGGAATTCATTCACAAATTTTGTCGGTGGAGTTCAAATACATACTGTATAGGAGAAATAACCTGAAAGCTGAAACATAGAAAGACACGTTTCACTGCGAGTGAAAAATAGCACTATATGGTATCACTGACTCCGAGCACAGTCGCGGAGCTAGATAAGGAGCACTTATTGGAGAACAACTTCACTAAATCTTCAAGATAGTTTTTAAGACACTCGAGTAGAGGATGGGGTAGTATTTCTTGGTAGTGAGTGACTACTGTCGCTTTCTGTAGAAAGAACTGTCATGGTGTTTAAAGTTCAAGGTCAATTACCCCTACGTGTATGCGGTGGGGTCCCATAGAAAATGGGGCGTCACGGGTAGACTCTAAAATATTTCCTTGGCACTTTGATAAATTCGGCTGAGTCATTGAAGCCGAAATAATAGAAAGAAATGTATAAATTTAAATAAGATTCACTGATGGATGGTAAGTTATTGACCCGACTCACTCGTACTATAGGGGAGTACAACTCGTAGCTTTAGGACCCGCTTATTAAGTCCGGGACAGATTTATACACGTTTAACCACGTTTGGAAGGGACTCTACTTATTTTTGACACTCGATACTTTACCCACTAGTTGTCTCTCTATCTTCTTCTCTTGGTCTTCCGGCGTGGTAACTTCTCGAAGGATGTCTCCGGTGAACACTTCTGGAGGTGATTGGTTCTCGTTGCCTGCTTCCCTGTAGGCCATCTAGGGGGGCCGGCTGTGTGAAGTAGTTACAGATGGGTTGATTTGGCTTGAGATCTTAAGTATGGCTCCGTAACATATAGTAACTGTCTGGCGAATTACTGTTGGGCACCATACCGAACTAACGCGAGTATTTTAGAGGTAGGAGAAACTACTCGACTGTTCTGACCAGTATATCAACCGTTGATGAAGTCCTGTTAAGGTACTCTCGGACTAGTATCTTAAATATCGAGTCTTATGTGGTCGATATCGGACGAATGCAGTAATTTCAGTGGAAGTGATCTTACTGTCTGCCCTGATCTTTATGAGAGGTTCGGGGGACCCGGGGCGGTGTTTAAACCTTTAAGTTACACAGTCATATGGCAGGCCACCGACTCAGTGTACCAAGGACTTGTCTCTGCAGAGTGCCCGTGAGGGTATCTCACCAAGCCCTATCCCTAACACAGCAATCTCAGAGGTATTAAGATTACCTGTGCCGAGTGGCAGTGTTCACTTTCAAACAAGGAACCAATAGAGGGCGGCAGGCCGTAGTCTCTCTACTTTTCCTTGAAGGAAGAGTGAAACCTCGCGGGGGAGTCTATGTCATGTCGACAGGCCGAACGATGACAGAGTTCCTCAGCAAGGACACTGGGGATTTCCGGCAGTGTTCACTTTAAAACAGGAAACTAATAGAGAGGGCGGCAGGCCGTAGTCTCTCTACTTTTCCCTGTAGGAAAGTGGAACCTCGCGGGGGAGTCTACAGTATGTCACGTCGGCAGGCCGAACGATGACAGAGTTTCTAAACAAGGACACTGGGTTTTCCGGCAGTGTTCACTTTAGCACAGAGAACTAATAGAGAGGACGGCAGGCCGTAGTCTCTCTACTTTTCCCTGTAGGAAAGTGGAACCTCGCAGGGGAGTTTATGTCACGTCGGCAGGCCGAACAATGACAGAGTTCCTCAAGAAGGACACTGGGTTTTCCGGCAGTGTTCACTTCAGAACAGGGTAGTAATAGAGAGGGCGGCAGGCCGTAGTCTCTACTTTCCGCTGTAGAAAAGTGAAACCTCGCGGGGGAGTCTATGTCACATCGGCAGGCCGAACGATGACAGAGTTCCTCCACAAGGCCACTGGAGTTTCCCACTCTGGAATTATTATGACAAACCACAACTATCGACAACTTAGGAGTCTTGGAAGGGATATCGGCAGGCCAAATACACTCCTCCCCAGACACACTAGTCACCGCCTAAATAAGGTATCTACGTCAGCTAGGCAGGCCTAAGTCCAACGAGATCCCTAGTATAGGGTTGGTAGTTAACGGGGACTTGTAGTCTGAGAAAAGGTATCGGCAGGCCGAATACACTCTCCACTAGACACACTAGTCACCGCCTAAGTAGGGTATCTACGTCAGCTAGGCAGGCCTAAGTCCAACGAGATCCCTAGTTTAGGGTTGGTAGTTAACGGGGACTTGTAGTCTGGGAAGACATATCGGCAGGTCCGAATACACTCTTCACTAGACACACTAGTCACCGCCTTAGTAGGATATCCACCTCAGCTAGGCAGGCCTAAGTCCAACGAGATCCCTAGTTTAGGGTTTTACAGACAGTGTCAGGGCTTTCCGGCAGGCCGTAATAGTCCAACTGAATGGAGAGCAATGTTTAGCTTTCTTAAGTGACTAACTTTTTTTGAAGCCTCAGCAATTGCCTGACTTTCCTCAAAAATCCTGAACTGGTATTGCGGATTACTGAGTGCACTCCTGTGATACCTTTAAGATGGTAAGGGCATGGGGAGTTCTCTTAGATGGGGTCCTTGAACCCTTCTTACACTGTGGGTCGGGTCTCCTTCAATAAAAGGTAATTACTCGGTGGTGGTGTGATGAGTAAGGTCAATTAATGTCCCTAGAGTAGGCTACTTCATCAGGGTTAAGTTATAAAATCATAGGGGATCGGGGTTACTTCAATAGAACTCTGAAAAACAATAATAGTGGGGGAAATGAAGGAATTCCGAGTTTTTAGCTCTCGGGGAGGATTGGTGGTGCTGGGTGCATCGAAGGTGTGTTGTGTGGACCGGACAGGTGAGGGTCGCGATGCGTGGGCGACAGTGTTTTTCTTTTTCCCTCCTTCTCGTGGGGGTGTTGGCTCGGGTTTACTACTGCTCGTGGTTGATAGTAATTTTTGGCATCAGAATATATAAATCTCTCTCGGCATGGTGGTGTCTACAGGGCTGTGTACGTATCTATCTTCCTGGTTCATATTGGTAGGCCTGCGTGTACACCAGGTATTTAAACGTCCGGAGGCAGATCTCCCACGCTATTTTATCTGGGGACGAGGATTTTCAGGGGACTCTTATATAGAAAGAAGCAGGTGTGATTTGTATAACTAGTAAACTAGTTGAAGAATGTAAAAAAAAGGCATGTTTGTCAAATGTGTGGAAAACAAGGTTCCGGGGTCTATTGAAGTATAGGTTCACATCTTATTGCATAACAAATTTTCATACAGGGATACAATGGATTCATCTGGCATTTATCTCTTTGGTAGTGAAGATTCTTAATATTACTTCTCGATTCTCCCCCGAGTATATTGTGAGCTGGGATGAACCGATAACACAAGAATACATGGATTATTACTTCTCAAATCTCCCTTGAGTATATTCTAAGTCAGGGGAAACAAATACACAAGAATACATGGTTGATCATAATGCTGGTTTAGTTTGGTTATAAAGGGTTACGATAACAAGACTTAACAATACAGGGTGAACATCATAGAGTACAGAACATGGTGGTTAGAAGTGGACACTGAACTTTAGTTTCCTCTTTGTTGTGGTGTTTGGAGTCGGTGTACGTTCTGGTGTGGTGGGGTGTTGTTCTCCCGGGGTGTTTTCCGGTATTAGGTCCGGGTCTATTCGCGATGTGCCCGCCTCCGGTACCTCTTCTGTCCTCTCTCACATCTGCTTTGGCCTCCGTGCTAGTTTCCTGTGCTCTTTCTCATTCAGGGATCCTGCTTCTTGTTTTCTCTTTCGGGGTATTTCAGTAACCATTTAAGAGGAATAATGAGTCAAAGGTTCCGGAGACGAAAAAAAGAAGATAACCTCACGTTGCAAGAGCCACCACAGTCGGTAATGGAAATAGGGAAGGTTCACTTTCTTCATTTGGGTTCTGCCAACAACTTTGATGTTAGTGCTTGATGTCGTGGAGGCAGCTGTTAGGAGGAGTAGTGCATCAAAGGTTCCAGAGATGAGAAAACGCATCGAAACGACCTACTTAGTGAGTATACCAAAAAATCCGACAGGCTCAGTTTGTTCATTTTAGATTTGCGAGCAACTTTGGTCTTATTGTGCAATGCCGTAGAGACAGCTGTTTAGGAGGAGCAGTGTGACAAAGGTTCCGGAAACTATAACCCTCAGTTCAAAACACAGCCCTCATCCTGACGGAATCGGGAACAGTGTTGGAGAAACAGAAAGAGAAATGGTAAAGAATGAGAGATATATGATATTTAAACAAATAGAATAAGAACGGATATAAAGCTATATATATAAGAACAAACAGGAAGAAAGAGAGAAAATAACCACTAAATGTTGATAGAGGTTCATTCATTCATCAGGTTGCAGAATTAATTACTTTATATGAGCTAAGAGAAGCGAGCATTTGTTATTATTAAGAGAAAATTAGATCAGAAAATAAAGCCTGTGCATCATCACCTCTGTATCTACAAAGGCAACACGATGTTATTCACCCAAAGCCAAATTTCACACTAGCCAATACACATTTTTATTTGCCATTCTTTATGTGTGTAAGTTTTTTCCAAGCGCTATATACTCTCTCTCTCTCTCTCTCTCTCTCTCTCTCTCTCTCTCTCTCTCTCTCTCTCTCTCTTTTATATTTTTATTTTGTATTTGATTTTTTAACTCCATCGATATGCTCGTTGAAAATTCCGGCTTCCAAAAAAAAGTACAGCACCATTTTTCATCATCAGGCATCATTTCCTTTGGGCGCTTTCCTGGCTTTAAGGCGGAATTACAAGAGCGGGGGTTTCTGTTTTTATTTATGGGAGTTCTGGTCCGGCAGTTTCAGAATTATCCCTGTTTGGTCCGAAGGGTGTCTTGCTGGACCTCACCTGTTTCGCTCTATTAGTTTGGATAGTTTAAGACGTTTCATCCCATTAGTTTGGCGATAATGAGAGGCTTCACCCCATTCAGGTGATGATGTTTTCTGGGCGAGCGATAGCGAGCCTGTAACTTATAAGAAATCGACCTCCAGCCGGGAATTTTTTCTGTCGAAAATTGTACAAATATAGCTTGAAGGAGGTTTGGGTGGGCATTATTTAGTTTGAAGGGAGTCTGGGAAGGCGTTTTTGTTAGCCTAGTTTACACACACAAATAAAATGCTCGAAAATGGCCAAAGCAACCAAAATAGCTTGCTCAGTAATTATTAAAAACAAATACCGGTAACAAAATAACCAAGAAGACGTCGGATCAGAGAGTGTTAGAGCGAAAATTAAAGTTCATTTTTCCTGCATTTCCGTTGGAGAGAGAAAGAGGGAGAGAGAGGCCAATGTTTGACTTATTTATTATTATTTGTATATATATATATATATATTGATTTATGTATTAATTTATTTATCTACTTATTTGTTTCCATTCTTTTTTCTCCAGCAATTAACAGGCTTTGCACTATCCCCCTTAACCCTATTTACTATTACAGATCCTTCTTAAACTACACAAAATTGTCTAAATATAGCTAGAATAAGACTAAAAAGAAGTCGCCGGTAAATAAGGGGTTAACCCCATTTAGTATACCACAGGACGCATTCTAAAGGGGCCCTCACACAGTCAGGAATGCGAGCTAGTCACTAGGAGTAGGGGAAAATTTGGACTCGCAGGCCTATTCGCGGTGAAAATCGATCACTCCTAGTGACTCTAGCGACTCCTAGCGACTCCTGTTAGACTCCCACTCGCTCTCGGTGAGAATCGATGACTCCTAGTGACTCTAGCGACTCCTAGCAACTCCTGTTAGACTCCCACTAGCTCGCACTCCTGACTGTGTGAGGGCCCCTTTACTTCGCCCCATTCAATTGTCGATTTCGGGAGCGAGCGATAGTTAGCCTGCAGCTTGAGAAAAATATGTTTTTGGCTGGGATATCTTTGCTACCACAAGCATACACATTTAGCTTGAAAGGGAGTCTGCGGGAAGGAAGGGGGGGGGGGGGGGGGAGTATTTTTATATTTTGCTTTGTCCTGTTTTCTTCTTTTTCGTTCTGTTTTCCTAGTATTATTATTTGTTATTAAATTTTAGCTTGAAGCGAGCCTAGCGAAACATTGGGCTTAGGCTAGGAGGCTAACTAAAGATAAATGTTATATAATGGCAAACAAATAGATATAAACTCTCAAATACTAATAAAAAAAAGCAAAGTAATATGCCTCAAAGCATTATTAACGACAAAAAAACAATCTCGATTAATCAAAACCTCTCTCGGGTCTTTCATAATATGAATACAATTGTAAGTGACAGCCAGAGTAAAAGAAAGAACGGGGATTTCATTATTACTTGTCAATCCTGCAGGAAAATATAAGTAAAAGGAAGAATGGGATTTACATGAGTACTTGTCTATCCAGCAGAAGAAAATTCGCTCGCCAGGAAAATAATTGACACCTAAATAGCACGAAAGGTCATAAAATGGGCAAACACATTGGGCGAAAGCTCTTAAAATTGCCAAAATAATGGATCGAACGTCTTAAAAAATCAAACTTAATGGGGCTTAACATGAGGGAGAAGCTAATACAGAAAAATACACACCCTTAAGATGAATAAATCCATTCAAACAAAAGAACAAAATATATTAAAATACACCATCGCACTGGTAATGGTTATAACATTAAAATTCCAAAGTTTATGAAAGCTTCGTGAATTTAAGTTTCTCCGCTACCTGTCCTGTGCGTCTGTCCCGAAATAAAATATGCAGAGAAACTGGGTTGTACTGCCGACTGGAGAAAATTGTATTTATATATTTGGTTAGTTATTCTACATCTACCTTACATTCAAAATTTGTATTCAGAAATAACTGACAGTGTTAAGCAAAACAAAACAAAAACATATACAGGTATATATAAGTACATAAATATAATACAAAAATTTGTCGTAATCAAAGGGTTAACACTTCTCCGAACAATCCTATCTCCCTCATGTTCAGCCCCATTACGTTTTAGGTTTTAAGACATTAGCCCCATTAATTTGGCGATTTTAAGACCTTTCGGGTCATTTAGGTGTAATTTTTGTCTTGCCGATCGATAGTAAACCTGCAATTTAGAAAGATCCGGCTTTCGGTCGGGCATTTTTCTGTAAACAAATACACAAATTTATCTTGAAGGTGGGTCTTGGGGGTATTCTTTTATGCTTGATGGAGGTATTGGGAAGAAACTAAAAATCACCATCACAATAAATACATAAATATACTTTTTAATTGTAATCTCCTCTTAAGCCTCTCGGTATAATGACAATATATAATTGTATTCAAATTAACGTTAAGCAACTTTTAGCAAACTTGGAACGACCTTTGTGTGATTTAACCCTTTGAGGATACGCTGAAGCTTACGTTAATTTTATTGTGGTAGTGACAAAACGATTTTATGTAGCTAATTATGCAGGATCTCTAGGAATCTAAGAGGTCAACGTCAACTCTATTATGAGGTAAGGACACAAATGCAGAGTAAGACCCAGGTTTATTAGACGTTTCGCCAGACGCTGTAACAGCGTAGGAATAACATAACAATGGGGTACAGACAGCCTAATATATCACGTGCAGGAAGAAGCAACAACAACTCAACAACATGAACAATAATTTATGAATTAATCTGGTTTTCCATGTGGTACCATTAATGCAAGTGGTTTGGCTAGGGAGAAGAAACCTCATATAGTACTGAACAACTACATGGATTTAAACCTCATATAGTACTGAACAACTACATGGATTTAAACCTCATATAGTACTGAACAACTACATGGATTTAAACCTCATATAGTACTGAACAACTACATGGATTTAAACCTCATATAGTACTGAACAACTACATGGATTTAAACCTCATATAGTACTGAACAACTACATGGATTTAAACCTCATATAGTACTGAACAACTACATGGATTTAAACCTCATATAGTACTGAACAACTACATGGATTTAAACCTAATATAGTACTGAACAACTACATGGATTTAAACCTCATATAGTACTGAACAACTACATGGATTTAAACCTCATATAGTACTGAACAACTACATGGATTTAAACCTCATATAGTACTGAACAACTACATGGATTTAAACCTCATATAGTACTGAACAACTACATGGATTTAAACCTCATATAGTACTGAACAACTACATGGATTTAAACCTCATATAGTACTGAACAACTACATGGATTTAAATAAAGGTTTCTTCTCTCTAGCCAAACCACTTGCACGTCGAATAAACTTGGGTCCTATTCTGCCTTTGTGTCCTTACCTCATTTGTCACAGCAAATGCTAATCCTTCACCAACTCTAATATGCCTCTGACCCCCACAAACCCTTCCTAAACTGATACAAATCGTATAATGATAGCCAGAGGTAATTGGTAAGACACGCCATAGTCGTAAATAAATAAATAAATAAATAAATAAATATATATATATATATATACATATATATATATATATATATATATATATATATATATATATATATATATATATATATGTTAAGATATACACAACCGTAAAATAAATCATACGATCATATTCAGCTCTCTACAAACGGATTTTGTTTTATCTTGTATCATATATAACTCCACAAAAAAAAAATCATCATAAGTAGCAAACCAGCGTCCCTAATTATATGTTTTTTCACGAAACAATACAAAGATAAACATAAATATAACGTTATCATCCTGCAACACAAGGAAGAGTTTTAAAAATGCATACTGCACAATGCATTGCTCAAATAACTCCATTTCTGAAAAAATTTGAACACGATCATAAAGACAATTAAAACTAAACAAGAAATATGAAAACTGTCATGGCCTAAAACTTTGTTCAGGCTACAAGCGCACGATGATCTGCTTAGTGTGCAAACAAAGGTAATGTTTTTAATTATTTTGCCTAAATGCAATGTGACAAAATGTTTCTAAAAAAATAGGAAAACTGAAAACATTGCAGACCATTCTGTGAGTATGCTTTTATATGAATATATATATATATATTGAGTGGACGGGACTTGTTAACCTTGTTCGGCAACCCTTCTATGGGAGACAACCTTTTAAAAATCCGGGTGGATGGGACTCGTCAGCCTTGGTCGGCAACCTGTCTAGGGGAGTAAGCCTTATTCAAACCTGTACTGCTTACCTAAGGGTGAAGCAGGGTATTGGATGGATTAGTCGCACACCACTGTATACAAATAGTGCTAACAAAGACTCTTAGAAGGCCTCAGAGTCGGACGAACCCTAAATTGAGTGGTCAATCCTGTAAGTCCTTCAATAAACTGGCAGGGGTTGTCCACTTTGTGTATGGCCACCCTCATTAAAGGGAGTAAGGCATCCGGCAATAGATAGATAGATATATATATACATACGAAAGAATGACCTTGTCAATACTTTGATATAAAATAATAAATAAAATTATAAAATAGAAACATTACCCGGTAACTGTTTTATTTATATTTGAAGAAGACACCTCAGCCCACACCCCATAATGAACCCTCCGAGAGAGCAGATGTTATTGTTTCTCGATTTTCACAATAATTAAACAGATATTTACGGAGAGAGTGATGTATTAAGATTTATACTGCTACACTGACCACACAGACCTTACAATCCAAGCGAGGTGGTCAGAGTTTAATTATAAATGAGATAAAGAAACCCCCTCACCCATAAAAAAGTAAAAAAAAAAAAAAAACACACAGTGGAAGAAAACGATATCAGAGACGAAGGCTTTCTCCTACCCTTCAATGTCTACGGCAGAAAATCGTAGAGTGAAATTTTTTGAAAATATAATTATACGCTTGTAGGATTTTAATGAAAATATATTTCTGAAAGAACTATTTCTATATCTAGCTATATATTCAATGTATTAATTATACAGCTGTCTATTACTGAGAGAGAGAGAGAGAGAGAGAGAGAGAGAGAGAGAGAGAGAGAGAGAGAGAAAGAGAGAGAGAGAGAGAGAGAGAATAATAGAAACTGTATACTAAGCCACGCTGTCTCCTCTATTTCTGAGCCCTCTTCCGAACGACTAGAGGGCTCCAGAGAAGTCGAAGCTGTCATCTCTGTACATCTATGATTTTGTTTTTTCCGTTAACACTCTTTAGCTCGACGTATGTCTTTTTCTATCTCCCCTGTTTCGTTTAATTAGTTTGGAGAGTTTAAGACGTGTCACCCCAATGGTTTGACGGTATTAGGCCACTTCACCCCATGAAGTTGTCTAAATTTTCTGGGTGAGCGATAGCTAACATATAAGTCAGAAGAAATCAGCTTTCGGCCGTGATATTTTTCTATCGAAAATTATACAAAATATTGCTTGAAGGAGGGGCACGGGTGAGCATTTCTTTAGTTTTCATGAAGCTTTGGACGCCGTTTCTGTTAGCCTAGGGGAAAAATTATAATACATTGCTAGAAATGACAACAAGAAGTAAAACACTCAATATTCATTAAAAATACAAATCCTAATGACCAACAAGAGGTCGGACCAAATAGTCTTAACCGGAAGTATGTTTTGTTATATATCACGGAATTATTAATTTCTATAAAGACATTGACAGATGTTAAAGTTATTTTTAGAAAATACGTAGTGTTCACTATTTATATATGAGAAAGTAAATAATGCAAATTATTATTTTGTCAGAGAATGATTAATTAGTTAGTTGTAGATAACACAATAGACTACGGAACAAACCTATTGATATATTTCAATAAATCTAGGTTACATTTCATTGGCTAGTCTGATAGTTTCAGTCTCGTATTCTTAAAAATTTCTTTCCCTTCGCAGCACCTGATACCAAACGAATATTGTAGGTATGAGTGTTGTTTATGGAGATTAGACGGATTATCACTCCCATTTCTGGAGCTAGAGTCATTTGTCAAGCTATTTCGTCTGTTATCAGAACTGAGAAGGGATTTTTTTTTTTTTTAGGAAAACCACCCTCAGTCTCTCACCCAGTCTATTAGATACCGTGAACCACAATCCAGACTAACAACACCACCAACAGCAGGAGTAGATACATAATAACACCCTTCTTATGGTATTTTTAGTCCTTGATCTGTCATCATTTTGGAGATTATTTGAACAAGAGTAAGATGAGCTAAATTGATTTCAACAAGAGTAAGAAAAGCTGAACTGATTTTAACAAGAATAAGATTAGCTGAATATATTTTAACAGGCGTAAGATAAACTGAATTGATTATAACGAGTAAGATGAGCTGAGTTGATTTTAGCAAGAGTAAGATGAGCCGAGTTGATTTAAGCAAGAGTAAGATGAGCAGAGTTGATTTTAGCAAGAGTAAGATGAGCTGAGTTGATTTTTAGCAAGAGTAAGATGAGCTGAGTTGATTTTAGCAGGAGTAATAGAGCCGAGTTGATTTTAGCAAGAGTAAGAAGAGCTGGACAAGATCTTCCCTTCGATACAAAGAGGAGGGAAGAACTATTGTGGGTTGGGTAAAAGGACTAAATAATGGAGCGACACCGGGGAGATTAAAAAATACCTCCATCAGACCAAATAGGGTTAACGATAATGACTGAGTTTAATATACCGAGATGAAAGTCTAGCGGTACTGGTGTTCTGGCTGTTACACACATATTTTGGTATATCTCAGGGACCTTGTTATTTATACCTTTAGGCGAACAGCGCAGACCACTGGAAGAACTGCTACATATATAGTGTTTATATACTGGTATACAGTAAATATATATATATACAGTATATATATATATATATATATATATATATATATATATATTGTTTTTTGTCTTCTATATTCCAACTACTCCCTCTCAGCCTATGCCCATAGGCTGAGAGCCTGTACATTCCACCGCTCAACACAGTGAAGCCCGTGAGGTCTTGTTCCAGTTTGGGGAGTGAGACATGTGAAGCATCCATCATGGCTCGAAGCAGCTCCATCTCTGAAGCGGCTGGTTGATTCGCTCAAGTGCTTCAGCGTCTCACCCTCCAGACTCAGACCCTCACTCTCAGAACGCCACCTATTGAGCAGTGAACTCACTAGGCATTGTCCCCCTGTAACATATTTTGAATATGGGAATATTCATACAGTGTTATTTAATCAGGGAACTATGAGGGTATTTTTTTGGCATTTCGGTGGGCTTTATGGTAATGCACTGATACTAGGTACAGCACAAATTCAACCCCAATAATATCTTCCCATTGACATATCGGGATTTGAACCCGGGTCCATTGGATTACCAATCCAGTGGCATGACCACTCCACCACACCTCCTCTATATATAAATATATATACCGGTATATATATATATATATATATATATATATATATATATATATATATATATATATATATATATATATATATGGTGTATTAAAACAACTGTTACAGACTATGACAAACACAATGTAATATGGAAATTGAACATATATGTAGTATGACATTTTTACCAGATACCGTATGTTTTAGTAATGAGATACATGCTTATTTAGAAATGTAGCAAAACAGGGTTAAACAGTAAAGCACTAAATAAATGATGCATGATAAACATGTTTACTATGGACTTAACTAAATGGAAAGTATAGGTTTACCTATTCACACATTAGTAAGTACGATATAAAAGTTGTCTTAGAATATGGTGAGGAAATTATGTGTTTAGCAGAAAAATACTAATTACAAGCAACAGCTTAGCGTAAACAAATATGTAGCATTTGTAACTCTGTTCACGGGTTATAATGCTGATGCCCAAGTCTGGGTCGGGTATCCGAACGCAGCAGAAGGTAATTCAATTTTTTATGAAGCCTAGTTCTTGATTCACAGATTCATTGGGAACTGATCGTTCCAATGTTGAATGAAATTCACAGAAATGTTTCATGTCTCGGTATAAAGATTCAATTATAAAATTGTTGGGTATAATTGATTTCTCAAAACTGTATTACATCAGTTGATGGGAATGAACACAAATCAATTAATCTCTTAATATTACATTGTAATGACCATGTACAGTAGTGGTAATTAATTCTGATCGATTTTGAAGTCTCGAACTGATTGAACGAATCTATAAAATGCAAATACCCAGTAAAAATGAGTAAGGAGATTCAATTCAACCCTAGACCGCTTCGATTAAGTTTGTATTGGAATTAATGTTCATGACTGTACAATAATATAAATAACATTAGGCAATAACTTTGTAATGCCCACATTGTTTGGTTTTATTTATCTTTCAACATTGCTTTCTTTTACTAGTGTATGACAGTTATATCTGCAGACCACTTGAGGATCGTAATTTGCTTCATCCAATATTCCTTTGGTCTTTCCTATGTTGAAAGAAAAATACAAAAATGTTAGGCATTAACAGAAGATAATTTGAGTTGTAAACGGTTTATAAAGGGAATATTTCTTACACTATTTCACCCCGAAAACTAATTATGTTTGTAATTCAGCATGCCTAGGTATAAACTAGGAGATTGGGGGGGTTGAAGGGGGAGACCAATGTCAGTGTTCGGATAATAGCACCTGCTTGGACGGCACTGTCCTTTAAATAATTAATGATTAAGTATTTTGCATTTTTTATAGAATAAAGTTCATTTGTTTTTTTAATCGGTACTTAGCAGTTTAAGTCTGTAAGCATTGTTTTAATACACCCTACATATATACAGTATACAGAGAGAGATATAGGTGTGTGTGTGTGTGTCATTCTAATTGAAGGATGAGGAAAGAAGGACAATAAAGGTGTAGGTAAAAACTCGGGTAAATGAAATGAAGAGGGAGGAGGGGAAACAATACATATACAATGAAATTAAAGCAGTGTGCAGTGTATATGTCTGTCGACCCGTCTGTTTCTGACAGAGCCGCTGTTTCTGTTCTCTCTCTTTCTCTTTTTTCATGTATATATATATATATATATATATATATATATAATATATATATCGTTATTCTGCTTACTCTCTCACATGCTGTTTTAATTTCGTCTCCCCTTGGTCTTAGATTAGCGTACAATCCCTTCTTATTTCCCAATCCTTCCTCTTATCTCTTTATCCACATCCATATCCATGCACTGAATATACTGTACTGTACTTATTGCTTTGTATTGTTTTCTATCACTTGCCGTTCTATATCTTCTGTTTTTTCCTCTTTCCTCTTATCTATTTATCCACATCTATCGCCATATACAGTATAAATCATATTTTTACGTTTCTTCTCTCTCACATGAAGTTCTATACCTTGTTGCTTCACAATCCATCCCCTTATCTCTTCATCCACATATATATCCATGTATATATCATGCTATATTGTTTTTTCTCTCACCAACCGTCATATGTCCGTCTCCCCTTGGGCTTACACTAGAGTACCTTCTTATCTCCTCCTCCTCCCTCTTTTCTCTATATCCACATTGATCTCCATAATTATAAATCACGCTTTACTGTATTTGTTCTCTCTTACATGCCGGTGTAATTGTATCTCCCTTTGGTCCTACATTATAATAACACCCATTATATACTTCATCTTACCCATTTATCCATAACTATCTACATATATAAATATATCAACCATGCTTCTTCTGTTTCTCTCACACGCTGTTGTATTTTCATCTCTCCCCCTTGAGTTTACATTTGTGTTGCGCCCAACAGATATTTACATACTATCCCTTTATACACGTCCATCTCCATATATACTGTATATATATCATGATTTGTTTTCTATCCCTCATGCCTTTCTCTGCCTTCCTAGTTCATTATCCTTTCTCTTACCCCTTTTTCCACATCTATCTACATATGTAAATCATGCTTCTTCTTTTTCTCTCAAACGCTGTTATATTTTCACCTCTCCTCTTGGTCTTACAGTAACATAATTAACACCCATTACCCTTCATCTTATCTCTTTATCCACATGTATCTCTATAATTATAAACTTCGTGCTTTATTGTTTTTTTCTCTTTCACATACTTTCTTATTTTCCTGTCCCTTCGGTCCTACATTAGAATATCACCCATTATATTTCATCTTAATTCTTTATCCACATATATTTCCATATATAAACCACGCTATATAATTATTTATTCTCTCTCTTTCACATTGCCCTTCATCTTATATCTTCATCAACAGCTATCTCCAAAATATATCATACATTCTTTTTCTCTCACAAGCGGATTTATTTTCATCCCTCCCCTTTGGTCTTACATTAGCGTTGCGCCCACCAGATCTTTTCATAATCACTCCCGCCTAACACCCGGGTTTGACTGCGGGGAATTGAATTACTCAGTGACTGCAGAGGAAGTGTGGGTTGGTGTGTGTGTGTGTGTGTGTGTGTGTTGGTGAGTGTTTGTGTGTGTGGGGGGCGGGGGGGGGGGGAGAGGGGAGCATAGTGTTTGTTTGTGTGTGTTTGCATGTGTGTGTGTTGGTAGACATATCGAAGGCCTTCGATAGAGTCTGGCACAAATTTTTAATTTCCAAACTGCCCTCCTTCGGTTTCTGTCCCTCCATCTGTGCCTTTGTCTCTAATTTCGTTTCCGGAGGTTCCATACCTGCGGTTATGGACGGTCATCGCTCATTTCCTCATCCTATCAACTCCGGTGTTCCTCAGGGTTCTGTCCTATCTCCTATTCTCTTTCTAATTTTCATAAATGATCTTCTCAACTGTACATCCAGTCCCACCCATTCATATGCAGACGAATCTACTTTACACCACTCCATTAGTTTTCCAGAACGCCCCAACCAGCAGTCCCTCAGAAGTAAACGTAATGAAGCCATAAAATGCTTATCTTCTGATCTAGCTACTATTTCGAATTGGGGTAGAGAAAACCTTGTTGCATTTAATGCTTCCAAAACTCAATTTATCCATCTTACTAACCGTCAGGAGCCTCCAGAGGACTATCCCTTATTCTTCAACAATACAAAAATCAACCCTTCATCTTCCCTTAATGTTCTCGGTGTCTCTTTTTCTTCTGCTCTCACTTGGAAAGACCATATTACCAGTCTCGCTAAGGCAGCCTCCCAGAAGTTGGGTGTGCTCAACCGCCTTCAGGGGTTCTTTACCCCAGTGCAGCTTCTTGCTCTGTACAGGGGCACAGTGCGTTCTTGTATTGAGTATTGTTCACATGTGTGGGGAGGATCCTCTCACACCACACTCCTAGATAAAGTAGAAAGGAAAGCCTTTCGTATCATTAACTCCCGTCCACTCACCAACTCTCTGCAATCTCTCTCTCTTCGCCGCAATGTTGCATCTCTCTCACTATTCTATCGCTACTACAATAATCGGTGTTCCTCGGAGCTTTCCCAGTGTATACCACCTCCTCTACGTAGGGTACGTAGTACCCGCCTTGCAACACAATCCCACCCCTACTCTGTGCAACTCTCCAACCCAGGAGTGAAACGCTATTCTCAGACTTTCTTCTATTCAACTGCTGAGCTCTGGAACTCTCTCCCAGAATCAGTCTTTCCCTTTTCCTATGACTTAAATTGCTTCAAACTCCGTGCATCCAGGCATTTTAGCTCGAACATCCCTTGATTTCGGCCCTGTCACTCTTTGAAATCTGGGGGAGGCACTCGCTGCAGGCAGTTATGCCTTTTGTCTCCCTCATTCAAATAGAAAAAAAAATGTATGTGGGTTGGTGTTTCTTTGTGTGTATTTGTGTGTGAATCAGAGAAAGAGAGCAGTGGTATGTGTGTGGGTGTACTGTATAATTATGTGTATGTGATTAACTGCTGTTTGATGAGATATCAGAAAAGCACCTCCTCTCTCATAAAAGACATCCAATAAATACTGTCCCCTTTTATTAAGGTACTAAAATCACCAAACTAATGGAGTGAACGTCGTAAAATCTCTAAACTATTGGGGCTAAGCACGAGGGAGAAGGGGGCCCAGAACACCCCTCTCTTACATTGAATAACTAATAATATGAGTGATAAATAGTGGGCCCCGTCTGTAATAGCTTCACACCGGGTAACACAAATGTATAATGTGCTGGCCATGGTTTGTGTTAAGAGGGAACAGGCATATATGCTGTATTTGCACATTTATGTATCCTTTTATTACCTTTATAGTTTCCTCCCTAGACCTCCATCAAGCTTAACCCTTAACTGTTGGCGCGCAACTTATGTCGTGTGAAATAAATTTGGACTATGTGGCGGTTCACAACTTATGTCGTGCGCCATTTTCAGCACGTAATGTTGCTGAGAGAGAGAGCTGAGCGGTGTGAGGAGCCTAGCAACTGTATGACCGTCCCCCACCACCGCGGTGGACCAACTTAACTGTATTCTAACTTCCTCCCCCTCTCCTCACTCGCTACACAGGGAATTATGTAGGGAAATTACCTAATTACAGGGTTTTTGCACTCGTGTTGCACGATCGTTGCAGGAGAACCAGTGGTCGTACAAGGATGGTTCAGGTGTCATTGGAAAGCTCTGTTTACGCCCTTTCAAGGATACATACTTGTTTTACGCTCTGGGTCTTATTTAGGCATATCAATGATCACGTAACCAACCCTATTTAGGGTAAAAAAAAAACGCTGGGCGCTACGGTCAAGTAGACCACCTAGCCCGCTAAATAAGGGTTAAAAACACTCCCCTAAGCCCTCCTTCAAGATAAATGTGTACATTTTCTATCGAAAAATGTCCCGGCCGAAGGCCGGCTCCTCATAAATTACAAGCTTGCTATCGCTCGCCAGGAAATAATCGACACCTAAATGACACGAAAAGTCTAAATATTGACAAAGAAATAAGGCGAAAGGTCAAACTAATGGACCCTATGTCGTAAACTTTAAAAACTAATCGGGCTAAACACGAGGAAGAAGAGGGACCAGAAAAACGCCCCATCTCCCCATAACTGCACTATCGGGCAGGCAGTATTGGTCATGAGGGCATATACATTCACAGAGAGAGAGAGACACACACAGGATGCTGGAATGGTATTTACTGTTGGAGGTGGTGTAATGGTTTAGATGTTTATGTTATGGGTGTGGTGTCCCGTGTTCGAATCCCGGGAGGACCATATGCCTTCATTAGTTCATTCAAGTGCATTGGAGTTTGTAATTGATGATTAATGTTAAGAACGGGGTGTTACTTATTATGAAAGGAAGATTATTGTGATGCAATTTACTTTGTGTGAATGTTTGCGTGTGTGTGTGTGTATGTGTGTGTGTGTGTGTGTGTGTGTGTGTGTGTGTGCAATGATAATGAAAAGATGATAATAGTTGTTGCCTTACTGTTCCACTGTAGCTCTGAATATAAATATTTACAGACTATCTCTTAACCTTAGCATATAGTATAATGCTCATTTAATCTTAAATACGAGATCACACGCGACATATGGTGACCGTGAGGTGCCGGAGTTTCAACCATAATACATACCCAGATGCACAGTGTATTGGCAAAACTATGTGTGGGCTAACACAAGCTGATTGCAGCTTGGCTAGGGAGGGACGACGATACTATCATCCTCCATCGGGATGGCTGAAAGAAAATTAACTGTTCGTATTCTCGGGGATTCGAACCCTTGCGTATTCTGGGCATAACCGCCGGGGCAGTTAACTGGCGCCTTAATTCGTTGGACCATTCTGGCCCGTATGTGTGTGTGTGTATGTGTGTATATGCGTAGTGTATGTGTATGTATATGTGTTCGCATGCGTGGTGTGTGTGAGTGTGTTTGTGCGTGTGTGTGCATGCATGGTGTGAGAGAGAATAGAAAATGTAAGATGAAAGAGGACGCAAAAAGAACCTTCATTAATATTTCAAATTTTCCTGTGATACATCTCTCATATTTTCTCGATTTCTCTTTAACTCGTCTGCAGGCTGAAATTGTTAATATTGAGATAGAAGGACAATTTTCAGCACCACACCATAATTTTAACACCTTACGAGCGGCTAGGTCGGTAACTTCTACTACCCGCCAAGCGGGGGTTTTTACCCTAAAACGACCTTGTTTCCGTGCTCTTTTTCATGCATAAACCAGAGCCAGAGCGTAATACAATTATGTATCCCTGAAAGGGCGTAAATTGAGGTTTCCAATGACACCAGAACCATCCTTCTACGACCACGCGTTCTCTTGCAACGATCGTGCAAGACGAGTGCAAAATCCCTAAAATAAGGTAATTTCCTTACATAATTCCCTGTGTAGCGAGGCAGTGAGTGTGGGTGTGTGTGGAGTAAACGTCAGTAATCGCGCGGGCCCCGTGCCGAGCGGTCATGAGCCGACCTACGCTCCTCCACCCGCTCGTCTCTCTCTCAGAGCCATTATTGCTCCAAAATTGCACACAGACTTAAGTTGGGCCCCGCCACATAGTTCTTTCTTCTCTAGCCCGACTTAAGTCCACCCCCGCCACACAAAGGTTAAGATTATTCTGTTTATCTCCAAGTTGAAAATATATAAGTCGTGTTACGCTGGCCAGTTTGCCAGAATGTACTCGTACTCGCTAGCGCTCGCCGGGGCAGTAAAATGGGCTATAATAATCGTAGAACGATGTTCTTTCTTTCTTAGTATTCATGTTGTCACAGACAGATCAGTGGTTGTCTTTATTCTTGTCTGTGACACTTGGAAGTATTTTATATCATTGATAGAGTTATAAGATATGTAGTTTGAATTGCAAGGAGAGAGAGAGCGGGGGAAGCAGCGAGGTGGTAGTATGTGCGTGTGTATGTACGTGCGCATCCCTCGCTTGGGCTGTGCCACCCGCTCGTGATTGGCCGGCGGACCTGGCGTGTCATATGACGCCTGCTCTTTATGACGTAGTCATCTGTGATTGGAGACCGCTGCCCTAGCGCGGTGGTGGGGGATCCTTCCCGCGTGTCTCCTCAGAGCTTCGTATGTTGTGCTTGGTCCTAGACGTCCCTTGCAATCTGTCCCCAATCTAACCCACTTTACTGCTGTTTCTCTCTCTGAACTCCTTCTTTCCAATACTTCTTATCTATATTCATTTATTCATCCCTTCTGGTTCTGCATACGACTTCCATAGTCGGCCAGTCGTATTACCAGCACCAGTTCTCACATATATGTTTTGCACTAGCTTTAGGGATTATTAGAGTCATAGTCACATGGTATCATAGTATTGGGTGCTTCTAAATATTGGGTTGTTCTTTCCTACTATTTAATGCTAGACAGTGGAGGGTATCTTTGGTCGTTGTCTGAGTTATGTATATGGCAAGTCAGAGCCTGTACGACTTCGACGGAGCTAGGTAGCCTGTAACCCTTGTGCATATTTTTCCTTTGCGAGCGTAGCAGTATACAAGCGAAGGGCTTTTGCCTACTCTTGCTTGTATGCTTGCTACCTCATTTTGTTGACCTTTGTGGAGCACCAGGGTAAGACCAGATACTTGAGATCTGGACTTACCAAGAGAGCCTCCTAGTTACTTAACGTAACATAAGGGAAATCTGTTCAGGGGAGACAGTAGGCTACGAGCATGCTTGCGCTCTGTCTAGGCTCCTTGTACCTTTTATGCCGCTGCTAGACTTTATTAGTAAGAAAGACAGCATTGTGTTTATTAACTTTAACTGTGTATGCTTTAGGAATTATTCACGTATTAATTTAGCCTAGGTTGATGTATAGTGCACAACCCAGTTTGGCTGTTACTTTGGCTAAGGAAGTACTGTTTTGAGTGGCTGTTATTAGTGCTGTCACAGAGTTGTTGCACTCCCTTGTTTTATATAAATTATATGTATCCTACTTGTTGGTGTATTTAAGATACACGCTTTGGTGTCCTGCCCCTGCATTATTTCTGTTCTATATTCGACGAGCATCTTAGAGCATCAGACGTTTTCAGAAGATTCCATATCTGTTTGCTGTAGCACTAGACTTCCAGTGTTTTCATAGAGCATTGAAGAGTTTAGTGTTGAGTTCAGACTCACACTAAAGTTAACGTAAGCATATACTCCTTTATTAAATCTTGTCATAAGTTTATTTAAGCATTGTTATTACTTGAGAGCATTTTATTAACGTAAAGTACTCCTGTTGTGAGTAGGCTTTGCCGTCACCGGAAAGCCTTTGTAGAAGTGCACTAAACCTAGTTAATTGATACCCCGTTATCCAGTAGATTAACTCTGGAGGGTTTAAGTGTTTTGTTCACCGGCGTAATAGTTCGAGGGTTTTGGAATTAGCGTACCGTTGCTGCAGATATAGCCTATCTTCTAGTCCATTATTAAGTGCCCTTGTTTATTTCGTAGTGCCGGTCGTAACAAATGGCGACCTTAGTCCAGTATATAGTGAACTGAATATTGCAGTTTTTTTTTGGAGAATTCTTATTGCCATTTGGGGCTGAATTTATTTCACGCATTGTTGGCAGTGGACATTGTTTTGAGGATATATGGAACTTGTTGGAGTTTATTGGTGACCTAGTATTGCACTTAAACATATCTTCGAATATTTTTTGTGAATAAAGCTACGCAAGAGTTTGGCTACTTTTGTCTTGACTTGAGAATTTTTGTTGTTGACTCCATCATGTCACGGGATGGGTATGAGTATAGTGAGGGCACAGTGCGAGAGGCAGGCGAGGAGGTGGAGAAGGTGGAGTTGGTTGACGGCGTTCGGGTGGTGAACAATGAGGAGGATGCTCGGAGGTTTTTGGAGGAGCCTGTGACGGCGGACCGGGTGTCGGGACTGGACCGGTACGGACTGCAGTGTGTAGCCACGGTCTTAGGGTTTTCTGGTACTAGCGGTTTGTCAAGAAGTGAGCTGGTTACCTGTGTGCTGGGTGGGGTGCATGGGGGTTCGGGTGGAGCGGGATCTGGGGCACCTTCGTCCCAGCCCCCATTCCACTCAACTCCTATCATGTCCCCCCCTCGGGTTCCGGAGCCGAGTACATTCCCGCAGGCCGATGTCCGCTGGCGGTTGGGTATGCCTCTAGGTGACTCACGGGGTGGGTCCCCAATAGTAGCACCCCCTCTTCAAAGTTTGTCTCCCGAGATGTTGCTTCAGCTCGAGCTCGCCAAACTTAAGCAACAGACTGAGCTCGAGCAGCAGAGGGCTGAACTTGAGCAGCGAAAGCATGAGGCTGAGCTCAGGCAGCAGCAGCAGCAGCGAGAGGCTGAGCTCAGGCAGCAGCAGCAGCAGCAGGAGGCTGAGCTCAAGTATAGGTATCAGGCTGAGTCTGCAAGGTATTGTGCCGATATTGACCTAGAGAAAACTCGTGTAGAGGTGACGAGGAACCGGGTCGTCCAGGGGGGTCGACCCCATGACCAGTCCCCGTCGCATCTACTTAAGTTGGTTCCAGTGTTTGATGAGTTAGGAGTTACAGAATTCTTTCTCCGTTTTGAGAAAAAGTGCCGGGAGCACCAATGGCCCGAGGAGAAGTGGGCAGCTCTTGTTTCTTCACGATTGACGGGGAAAGCACTCAAGGCGTACGATGCTTTGCCCCTAGATTCCTGCGTGAATTATGAGGCGTTGAAAGAGGCTGTCCTGAGGGCGTATGAGTTGCAGCCAGAGACCTATAGGCTGAAGTTTAGGGTGGTTCCTAAGAGAAAGGAGAGTACTTTCCAGGAACACACTAGAGAGCTGTCAGATGCATTTGAGAATTGGTTAAGGTCGGAGAAGGCAACTACTTATGATGCAGTGAAGCAATTAGTGTTGTTAGAACAATTTTTCAAATGTACTGGCGGTGACTTGACTCTTAACCTGAAAGAAAAGCAACCAAAAACTCTGCAGGAGGCGGCTGAGCTGGCTGACCTCAGGTTGTCATTGATTCGTGGGTGCGGGTCTGCACAGAGAGCTGAGGCAGGTAACAAGGGGCGTACCACTCCACCCCCCCGAATTAATGACACAACTAATTACCCATTTAAGAGTACTGGTGCCAATTTTGATCTCAAGTCGAAACCCTTCCCGTTAAAGAAAGGCCAGGGCCCTTCCTCACCTCAGAGGAAGTCCAAGAGCGAAGTGGAGTGTTTCAAGTGTCATGAGAAGGGGCATATTGCGCGCTCATATCCGAGCACACCGCCTACAGCAGTGGTGTAACTAGTGAGCAACATCGGTGTGTCTTTGAGGTCTTCCGCGTTTGCCTGGGGTAATATGTCGGTTGCGAAGTCACAGTCGGTGCAGAAGCAGCAGGAGGGCTCGTCACCCGTCCGAGATGCTTTTTGCGGTCATAGGGGACACGGCACTGTGAGGTGGGATGGTGTGAAGCATAGGCTTGAGTTGCTGCGTGATACGGGCGCTTCCCAGACACTTATTAAGAACTTCACTGGCAAGCCTATTAACGCGGCTCGGGTTGTGGTGGTTCAAGGTATCAATGCTACGCGGTCTTACCCGCTGGTCAGAGTGGAGCTTGAGGTGGATGGTGTGACACGGAAGTTGGATGTGGGTATTGTGGAGAAATTGCCAGTTGAGGGGGTCGACCTCCTTCTCGGTAACGACTTTGCGGTGCCTGCTTCCGAGGTTCCACCCTTAGTCGTTGCTGAGAGGGCGGCCGACACGAGTAGGGAGGGGCAAGAGGTGCTCGAGAGATCTCAGTCCGCTCAGGTGTCACAGCCTAGTACCCAGGTTTCAGACCAGCGGAGGAAGGGTCGGAAGGAGAAAGTCAAGGCTGGTGGTCGGGTTGAGAGTTTGGACCCAGCGACACTCCTTGGTGACTCGGTACTTGCACCAAATTTGAGCTCCTGAGTGGCCCCAGAACCTGTCCCCCCTAGTGACATGGTAGGGCGTGATGGCACTCCGCGACAGAGTAGTGCCCAGGTGCAACTAGAAGATCTTAGTCTTGAGAGTTGTGGGAACGGGGCTATTGAACTCGATGAGGATGGGGAAGCATGTCATGTGAACCTGTTGAAGGAGTTTGTGAGGCGCCCACCTGAGCAGCCTACTGTCCCTGTGTTGGTCTGCAGCGGCCAAGGTGGAGAAGGAGAGGGGGGCAGTGAGGCAAAGGTGGTGGAAAGTTGGGATTGTCATGTCTCGGCGGATCAGTGGGCGGGGAACACGATTCAGGTGGCTGTGGAAGCGCTTGAGCACCTGCCTGAGCAACAGTGTGCAGCGATCCAGCACCTACTCGGTTCATACCCCACTGTTTGTGCCGACCACCCAGGCCTCACAACTCATGCGGTGCACGATGTTCCGCTGGCAGGTCACTTGGATGTGAGTAAACCGTTGGCCTCGTTGTTTAAGTTGTTCAAGGTGGGCGACGAGGCTTTGGCATGGTTGTCAGGTCAGGGTCGACCCATGGCTGCTAAGGGTGGTGGTCAGTATCAGGACATTAAGCAGATTGGTGAGGTTAACTATGGACTAGATACGCCCGATCGTCGCATAGCCTCCCAATGCTGCCCTAGTAAAATGCAACAGCCCTACCATAGACCGACTGTATCTGGCCGTGGCGCTGAAGGCGGTGATGCTGCGCAGGCAGATGTAGTCGCAAGGAATGCGGGGATGCGCATGTACGGCATCGGCGGGGAAGCCTTAGCACTTATGAACTGTGGGAGTGACTGCACAGGTGGTACAGATTATCCCTCTCATGACCTGACTGTTTTAGGGACAGAGGTGGAGAAGGAGGGAGGCTATAGTTTAGAAACTGCGGTCACGGCTGGGTTGTGGGAGGGCAATGAGCATGTTGTTCTTCGAGATAAGTTGTAACCTCTTGTTCCTAAGCGCCAAGAGAAGTTGCTTACTAGGCTGTGGCAGTCCGTCCGCATGGTTGTTGGTTCTACAGGCCTGATGTACGAGGTGGCACCCGACATGGAGGCTGTAGACAGTGCAAGGCTCAAGTTGGCTCCCTACCGTATAAATCCTGCTCGACAGCCTGTCGTAAAAGCAGAGCTGGACTACATGTTGAAGAAGGGTCTGAGGGATAAGGGATATCGTGAGTGGTTGTTGCCAGTAACTTTGCAACCTGAGTTAAGTGGCAAGACCCGTGTGTATGTTGATTGCAAGAGTGTTGGTGCATCATCCCTGACAGACGCCTATACCTTATCCAGAGTTGACGACCCCACAGACCGCATCGGGGCTGCCTCGTTTCTCACTAAGGTGGAAATAGTGAAAGGTTATTGGCAGGTCCCGTTGCCGGAGAGAGCGAAGAGAAGTGCCAGTCTTGTGATGGACTGGGCAGTTTATCAGTGTCAGGTGTTGTTTTGCTGCCGGAACACAAGTTGGATGTGTGGCATGGTAAGGGCACTGATAATGTTCTGGCTGATTGTTTGTCATGGGAGGGTATGTTTTAAGAAGAACCCTCGCCGTTCAGTCAGTGTTGGTTTGAGAGTGGAGAAAAATTAGGCTTGCCCCTGTAGTGCAAAGCCACCAAAAACACTATTAAAATAATACAAAAACTTAACATAAAAACTCTTTCTTTTGATAGTATATAAGTGCAGTATGTTACAGCAAGAATCTAAGACATTCTGAGTTTTTTTGTCTTAGTAAGCTAGGCTTCGTGAAGCTTGCTCGTTGAGCGTAATATTGTTAAGTGATACTATTATTTTGGGGAAGTGTTGTGTAGATTTTTTTTTATATAATGAAGTGTTTTATGTTTGTGATTGTGCCTTGTTTTCACAACTTGGGGGAGTAGCTGGGTGATGCGGGGTTGGTGGGCATTCTGTCTGGTCAGATGTGGCGTTTACCTGTGGTTAAAACGTCCCACATATTGGGCGGGGTGTTACGCTGGCCAGCTTGCCAGAATGTACTCGTACTCGCTAGCGCTCGCCGGGGCAGTAAAATGGGCTCTAATAATCGTAGAACGATGTTCTTTCTTTCTTAGTATTCATGTTGTCACAGACAGATCAGTGGTTGTCTTTATTCTTGTCTGTGACACTTGGAAGTATTTTATATCATTGATAGAGTTATAAGATATGTAGTGTGAATTGCAAGAAGAGAGAGAGTGGGGGAAGCAGCGAGGAGGTAGTACGTACGTGCGCATCCCTCGCTTGGGCTGTGCCACCCGCTCGTGATTGGCCGGCGGGCCTGGCGTGTCATATGACGCCTGCTCTTCATGACGTAGTCGTGTGTGATTGGAGGCCGCTGTCTTAGTGCGGTGGTGGGGGATCCCTCCCGCGTGTCTCCTCAGAGCTTGGTATGTTGTGCTTGGTCCTAGACGTCCCTTGCAATCTGTCCCCAATCTAACCCTCTTTACTGCTGTTTCTCTCTCTGAACTCCTTCTTTCCAATACTTCTTATCTTTATTCATTTATTCATCCCTTCTGGTTCTGCATACAACTTCCATAGTCGGCCAGTCATATTACCAGCACCAGTTCTCACATATATATTTTGCACTAGCTTTAGGGATTATTAGAGTCATAGTCACATGGTTTCATAGTATTGGGTGTTTCTAAATATTGGGTTGTTCTTTCCTACTATTTAATGCTAGATAGTGGAGGGTATCTTTGGTCGTTGTCTGAGTTATGTATATGGCAAGTCAGAGCCTGTACGAACTTCGACGGAGCTAGGTAGCCTGTAACCCTTGTGCATATTTTTCCTTTGCGAGCGTAGCAGTATACAAGCGAAGGGCTTTTGTCTACTCTTGCTTGTATGCTTGCTACCTCATTTTGTTGACCTTTGTGGAGCGCCAGGGTAAGACCAGATACTTGAGATCTGGACTTACCAAGAGAGCCTCCTAGTCACTTAACGTAACATAAGGGAAATCTGTTCAGGGGAGACAGTAGGCTACGAGCATGCTTGCGCTCTGCCTAGGCTCCTTGTACCTTTTATGCCGCTGCTAGACTTTATTAGTAAGAAAGACAGCATTGTATTTATTAACTTTAACTGTGTTTGCTTTAGGAATTATTCACGTATTAATTTAGCCTAGGTTGATGCATAGTGCACAACCCAGTTTGGCTGTTACTTTGGCTAAGGAAGTACTGTTTTGAGTGGCTGTTATTAGTGCTGTCACAGAGTTGTTGCACTCCCTTGTTTTATAAATTATATATGTATCCTACTTGTTGGTGTATTTAAGATACACGCTTTGGTGTCCTGCCCCTGCATTATTTCTGTTCTATATTCGACGAGCATCTTAGAGCATCAGACGTTTTCAGAAGATTCCATATCTGTTTGCTGTAGGACTAGACTTCCAGTGTTTTCATAGAGCATTGAAGAGTTTAGTGTTGAGTTCAGACTCACACTAAAGTTAACGTAAGCATATACTCCTTTATTAAATCTTGTCATAAGTTTATTTAAGCATTGTTATTACTTGAGAGCATTTTATTAACGTAAAGTACTCCTGTTGTGAGTAGGCTTTGCCGTCACCAGAAAGCCTTTGTAGAAGTGCACTAAACCCAGTTAATTGATACCCCATTATCCAATAGATTAACTCTGGAGGGTTTAAGTGTTTTGTTCACCGGCGTAATAGTTCGAGGGTTTGGAATTAGCGTACCGTTGTTGCAGATATAGCCTATCTTCTAGTCCATTATTAAGTGCCCTTGTTTATTTCGTAGTGCCGGTCGTAACAGTTGTAAATAAACATTGGGTATTCATAGTGTGCACGGGGTTAGTTCCGATTTCTCCCTCAGACGGCGTGGGGCATCATTGGCCCGCTACTCCCAAGTAAATAAACACGATGAACTCTATGCGATTGAATCGGTTTCTACTGTATATGCTCGTAATGCCGTGTCTAACATGAACACTATGGACATTGATTTATCGCCATACATGCTTAGTGTTCTGAAGGGGGAGGGTCCCAAGGGTAAAATAGAGGGAAATTACGACAATGAAGACTTATTACTGCCTTGTGATAAAAGCAGGGTGTATGAAGAGTGAACAACACCGACTATATCTCCTTATATCCTGGGCTAACTTAAATACTGTATTATCATTATTTACATGTCGATTTTATAATTTTACACCATACAGTAGTATGTTGATATTTATCCGTTTTCCGTATATGTTTTTAATGATTACTATGCGAGCGAAGGCGAAGCAGAAAACATAAGTTTGTTATAAGACACCAACATTCCATTATTCACTTCCTTTCTGTAATATATGTTTTTTATTGTTTATATATATATATATATATATATATATTGTGACGCACCCTAGTGCTGTGCAACGCAACCTGATTGTACTCCTTGGTACTCGACTGTACCGCCCGTGATCTGGCTACCGTCAGCCGCAATGTATATTGAGTGTGACAACTTATAACTATGTTCTTTGTATCTCTGCAAAGGTCTCGTCATGTGCTAACCAGTGGTGGGTTTTGTTTTAAGCCATGTCGAGACCTTCCATTTAATATGTAGTATCAATAGAGAAGTTGATAGATAAGACAATGGGAGTTCAGAGAGAGAGAGTGAGTTAGGCTTCAGAGCAAGAGGGTAGCAACGCGCCGCGCTGCCGGCCGGGTGGTTGCCAGACGTATGGACTGGTTGGCAGCCTTGCCCTTATAGCTAGGCGCGATAGGGTTGGTAGTCCATTGTTGCCTGCCTGGGCTGGGCCCATGTTGTCGTACAGCACATTGCCTGGAGGCTGGCTGCGTGTTCTATGATCAGGTTGCCTAGAACCTTTGAGATTCTAACATCCCTTGCTCTCTCTCCCCACTTCTCACGGTTGCACTCTTTCTCTCTGACGACATTACTCTCATTTCATTCTTCTCTCTATTTAAATGCATAACCTTCCCTTGAGGTCCTAAAGGAGTTTCAGCACTCACCTCTCGTATTACTCATAGGACAAGCATATATTTACATGTATTAGATTTAAGGGGTTAATGTGAACAGCGATCTTCTTGATGAGGATAGTTGGTGAACGTTCTACATGTTCACGAGTTATATGCCCTGCTCATCATCCCATTTGTGACTAGACTGGTGCCATGTGTAAGAGCCCGACCATGCCCAGGAGTTGTCTGTAGAGGGACGAGGACTTAGCCTTGATTTGCATACCGAGCCAGGAGCGAGTGTAGCACCCGAGACTACAGCTCGCTCGTAGTGCCGGTATAGTAGAGTAACGTAATTTATCTGTCCTTGTGTTCTCTACAGTCTTCTCCTGGGTTCTCGCTTTCGGTGCTGGGACTCGTTGTTCCTGTGACTTGGCCTGCTAGCTAGAACACATGGGGATGATGAGTGGGATATATCTTTATTTTACTATGCATTGCAGCTCTCTTTAAGTATATATCTATAACACTTTACAATACACATTACTCACACACAAGACAACACTATTAATACTTTCATGTATCAATTAACTGCACTGTCGTTTTGCTGCTGTGTCCGGAGTTCTGTTGCGTAGGGCGCATACGGACTCGGAGGGGAGACAGAGTGAGAGAAGCGAAGTAGCCTATGCGGTAGTAGGCTACCGGCGCAGTACTGTTGCCTGCAACCTTTTAGTTATTCCAAGTATAGATTCATTATTATAATAAGTGACTACTGTTTATGTTCCTCCCATGTGTATTATTAGGTATCTACTGGATCATGAACATCTTGTATGCTACATGCTAGTGCATGTTAGTAGGGGACAGTTAGTGTAGTGCACGCGCTTTCAAGTAGGCGTGTACATTTGTCATTTAGCATTTCACTGTCATACCTTTAGCCTGCTTCTATTCTACATTATTAGAGGCTTAATATTAACGTAGTTTCTTGAGTATTGCATTTCTTTAGTAATAACGTAACCTATAAATGTCTGAGGGAGTTTAGCCTCATAGCCTACCCCTGTTGTACACTTTCGTCGAGTTAAGGTACCTCGTTACCGTAGACGATAACTCTGTAGGGCGTTGGTGCTTTTGTTGTCTGGAGCATATAGTATTTGGGACTGGAATCGAGCGTGTCGTTGTCACTTAAGCCATTTCTGTCCTACGATCAAGAATCCCGAATATGTATTGCCGATCCAGCCGTAACAAAATGGCGACCTTGCACAAGATTCAGTAGTATCCTATCACATGTTTTTTGGAGAACTATTCTATGCTACCTAGTAGAGCTGGCTAGAATTTTCTTGCATATTGGAGGAATTTTTATTGTGTCATTATTGTATTGGTGGACTTGCAGATTGTTTCGTTAGGTGTCTAGAGTAGAGTCATTCAAGCATCTTTAACATTTTGTGAGTCGAGACTGCAATTAGTAATAAGCACTTTTTTTTTTTTGAACAGCAATTGTATAACCAGCACTATGTCTAATGACTCATCATTTACGGGGGAGGATAACACGGTACAGCCTAGTGACCAGCAAGTACAGCAGATATTTAGGGAGGGGAGTGTTATAAGTGGAGAGAGGGATGCCCGGGCATTTTTGCAGACACCTTTGACCGAACAGCGCCTGCAGGCTATTGATTGTTATGGTCTTCGCTGTTTAGCCACGGTTTTGGGGCGGGACTGTCCTGACAGTTGGCCCAAGAAGAATTTGGTGGCATGTTTGTTGGGTGATGGCGATGGGGCGGTGGGTGGAGTGGGGTCTTGGGGGGTTCCCTCCAAGCCTCCATTCCACTCTACCCCTGAGCTGGGCCCTCAGCCAGCGAGTCTTAGCACGATGCAGCAGGAGGGTTCTCAATGGCAAGCTGGCTTACCCGTAAACACGTCTCGGTGTGGATCCCCCATTTTGTGCTCTCCCCCCCCAGGCCTGTCTCCTGAGATGTTATTTCAGCTAGAATTAGCTAAGCTTAAGTTGCGAGAGAGTCAACAGGCTAGTATAGAACGGATTAAGCTGCAGGAGACTCAGATACAACAGGCTAGTATAGAATGGATTAAGCTGCAGGAGACTCAGATACAACAGGCTAGTATAGAACGCATAGAGGTTTCTAGAATCCAAGCCAATCAGGATGCAACCAGGTACCAGGCTGAAATGGATGTCGAGAAGTCTAGAGTAGAGACCACGGGGCGTCATCTCGGTGGTGGGCACCGGGTTACAGACTCACTTTCGCATTTAATTAAGTTAGTACCCGCATTTGATGAGACAGCAGTGACTGAGTTTTTTGCTCGTTTCGAAAAGAAGTGTCGTGAGTATGACTGGCCGGAGGTTAAATGGGCAGCATTAGTTTCATCACGTCTAGTGGGTAAGGGGTTGAAAGCCTACGATGCACTGTCACTGGACGAGAGTGTCGTGTATGGACTGGTGAAGGAGGCTGTGCTCCGGGCCTACGAACTGCAACCCGAAACTTATAGATTGAAGTTCCGTGGCGTGAATAAGAAGAGCGACGTCAGTTTTATGGAGCACGCACGGGACTTAACAGATGCATGTAATAACTGGTTTCGGTCCGAGCACGCAGAGTCGGCTGAGGAAATTAAGCAACTTTTCTATCTGGAACAGTTTTACAAATGTACTGGAACCGATCTAACGCTGAACATTAAGGAAAAATGTCCCAAGACAGTAGAGGAGGCTGCCAAGATGGCAGACCTCAGATTATCATTGATTCGTGGTTGCGGTGCCGCTCAGAGGGCTGAGTCAGGGCAGAAGGGGCGCTATACCCCACCCACCAGAGTTTTCGATAATAACAAATCCTATGACACACATAACCACACTAAAAGCATTGCACCTAAAAACACCTACAAACACAAGCCTCTCCCGTTTACTAAAGGTCAGGCCCCTTCTTCGCCCGCACAAGGGAAGAAGCCCATTGGGGATGTGAAATGTTACAAATGTCAGAAGCTAGGCCATTATTCATGTGAGTGCCCTAGTAACACTCCCGCTAAGCCGGTGTCATTGGTTCACAGTATCGGTGTGTCTCTGAAGGCTGCAGCAACTGCCCGGGGTAGGTTGTCAGCAGCTGAGGCACACGCGGTAAAGAAGCGTACGGAAGGCTCGACACCTGTCCGGGACACTTTCTGTAGCCATCGGGGACACGGGTTTGTGAGCTGGGGGAGTGAACTACGGAGGGTTGACTTGTTGAGGGATACGGGGGCTTCGCAAACTTTGTTGAGGAACTTCACAGGGAAACCGATAAATGCGGCCAGAGTTGTTGTGGTGCAGGGTATAAATGCTACGAGGTCATACCCACTTGTGAGGTTGGAGTTGAGAGTGGGAGAGGTGTGCAGGGAGCTGGATGTAGGGATCGTTGAGTGTTTGCCAGTTGAGGGCGTCGACCTTCTTCTCGGCAACGACTTTGCGGTGCCCACTTCCGGGACTCCACCCTTAGTCGTTGCCGAGAGGGCGGCCGACGTGGATGGTGAGAATCGGGAATGGGTTGGGAGGTGCCAACAGGATGAGATGGCCTGTGTGGTAACCCGATCTCGCTCTGCGGCTCCTGCACAGCCTAGCACTCAACCTCGGGGACAGTGGAGGAAGGATCAGGAGAAGGTTGCTAAGGGCAGGAAAAGGGACATTGATTCTGCTGCACTTCTCGGTGATTCGGTACTTGGACCTATAATAAACACGGGAGTTGACTCTGGCCCAGAGATGGTGTGTAACAAGGCAGAGTTGGGTAAGACTTCGCGTGAGGCAAGAGCTGTAGCGAGAGCCACTAAGGCAGTAGAGCCTACTAGCCGGGGTAATGTCTTATTACAAAACCATCTTGATGCATTGACGCCCGGGGACATTAGTGAGCAGCAGCTGCAAGACGCTAGCCTAGCTCGTTATAGCAATGGTGCCATAGAGTTGGAGGAAGATGGGGATGCGAAGCCGGGAGATTTCTTTAGGCTCAACAGGATATTGTACCGCAGATTTTTAGACCCCAAATCGAAGTGGGAGGGCGGTGCGAGGGTAGTAGACCAGGTGGTTGTTCCAAATAAGTATAGAGAGTCCTTATTGTGTCTGGCGCATGATGTGCCGGTGGCGGGTCATTTGGGGGTAACAAAAACATTGGCGGCATTGGGCAGGTTTTTCTGGTGGCCTGGGGTCAAGGCTGATGTCTGTGCATGGGTGGCTGGGTGTGCGACCTGCCAGACAACGGGGAAGCCTAACCAGACAATCCCGAAGGCACCTTTGTTTCCCATACCTGTCACCGGGCCTCCGTTCAGCAAAGTTGTAGTAGATTTGGTTGGCCCTTTCCTGCCTACTAGGAGTGGCAATAAATTCCTGTTGACAATCATGGATGTGGCTACGAGATACCCGGACGCATACCCCATGAGAAACGGCTCGGCAAAGGCAGTTGTTAAAAACTTATTATTGTTCTGTTCCCGTTATGGATTTCCACGTGAGGTGCAGTCAGACCAGGGGAGCAATTTTACATCCAAATTGTTCAAGCAAACCCTTCAGTTGCACGGTATATGTTCTGTAGTGTCGTCAGCCTACCATCCCGAGAGTCAGGGAGTCTTGGAGCGGTGGCACTCGACCCTGAAGAGTATGCTACGCTGTTACTGTGCAGAACATGACACTGATTGGGATTTGGGTCTGCCGTATGTTCTGTTCGCTGCACGTGAAGTCCCAGGAGAGAGCCTGGGGTTCAGTCCAAATCAACTAGTCTTTGGCCATAATGTGAGAGGACCTTTAAGTATGGTGAAAGAGATCTGGGAGGGCGAAGAGAAGCCGGGGTCTGTACTTAAATATGTCCTTGAGAGCCGGGAGAGACTTATAGGTTGCATGGCAGCGGCAGGTAATAACTTGGTTAATGCACAGGCGGTCCTGAAGCACCAGTATGACGCCAAGGTGAAGCTTCGGGAGTTTTCGGTGGGTCAGGAGGTAATGTTGCTTTTACCTTTGCCTGGACACCCCCTTTCTGCCAAGTTCATTGGGCCGTATGTGGTGGCTAAGAAACTGTCCGACCTTGATTATCTCGTTGCAACACCTGACCGTAGGAAAAAACATCAGTTATGTCATGTTAACCTCATGAAAGAGTATGTGAGACGCCCCTCAGAGCCTCTCACTGTCCCTGTGCTGGCCTGCAGCAGCCAGGGTGGAGAAGGAGGTGGGGACAGTCATGCTGCTGAGGAGGATAGCTGGGACTGTGTCATTTCCGCGGAACAGTGGGCGGGGAATACTGAACAAGAGGCTAGGCAAGCTGTAAGTCACCTGCCTGAGCACCAGGGTGCTGCTGTCCTAGGCCTGTTCAGGTCATACCCCTCTGTTTTCGCCGAACACCCAGGTCTCACTACTCAGGTAACGCACGACGTGGACGTCGGTGATAATGGGCCCTTCAAGTCAGTGCCCTACCGTGTGCCCCCGGTAAAGTTGCCAGCTTTACGGGAGGAGTTAAAGTACATGGTTGAGAGAGGGATGATCACTGAAGGTTATGTGAAGTGGACATCACCCGTCACGTTGCAGCCAAAACCTGACGGCAAGGTGCGGTTCTGCATAGATTTTCGTAGGCTAAATGGCTTGACCACTACCAACCCTTACCCTTTGCCTCGAGTTGACGACAGCGTGGACAAGATAGGGAATGCAAAGTACCTTACTAAAATTGATCTTGTAAAAGGCTACTGGCAAGTACCCCTGTCGGACCGAGCTAAGCAAGTTTGTGGTTTTGTGGTAGATGGCAAGACCTACCAATGTAACGTAATGCCTTATGGGCTTAAGAACGCACCTGCCACGTTTCAGAACCTGATGAACGATATTTGTGACGAAATCCCTAACTGCACGGTCTACCTTGATGACGTGATAGTATATGATGACGATTTTGAAAATCACCTAAGGCACTTAGAGACCCTGTTTGGGAAGTTGCACGATGCTGGGCTGGTGGTGAACCTGAGGAAGTGCGAGTTTGTAAAGGCTACTGTGCAGTATCTTGGCTTTGTGGTCGGGTTAGGCCGGGTGTGCCCCCCCCTGAGCAAGATACAGGCTATCAATATGTTTCCCAGGCCCACCACTAAGCGCCAGGTCATGCGGTTCCTAGGTATGATAGGCTATTATAGGCGCTTCATCCGGGGATACTCTACTGTCTTAGCACCGTTAACTGATCTACTGTCGAAGTCAGTGAAGTTCTGTTGGGCTGCGGAGTGTCAGAGGGCTTTCGACCTAGTCAAGCACCTGCTGTGTACACATCCGATTTTGAGGGCCCCAGACTTCTCCAGGAGTTTTCAGCTGGCGACTGATGCCAGCGGTGTGGGTGCCGGGGCAGTGTTACTGCAGACTGATTCCGAGGGCTTGGAACACCCAGTGAGCTTCTTTTCTCGCAAGTTTAATTCGGCACAAAGGAATTACTTGACTATAGAGAAGGAGCTTCTGGCTATCGTTTTGTCGCTCAAACATTTCGAAGTTTATGTTCCAGCCTACGGCCCGGTAGTGACGATTTATACGGACCATCATCCCTTGAAATTCCTAAATCAGTTTCACAATCGGAATATGCGGTTGACCAGGTGGTCCCTAATGCTCCAAGAGTATAATCTCAACATTCAGCATATTGCCGGGAGTGAGAACGTGATAGCAGATTGTCTATCAAGGGTTGATGATCCAAGATAGTCGTGCACGGTGTGTGGGTTGAGCAGGAGTAAAATTAGGCTATCATAACGCCGTCCAAAAAAGATTATAAAACAATAAAATAAACGAGAAAACTCTTTCATTTTTTTGTTTTGTTTTGTAAGTCTTTATTGTTGTAGCATGATGCATGCGATATTGTGTATTATGTATAATTCACACTTCAGTTGTTGTGCACCTTTTGCAATTAGTGGCAGCTAAGGGTAGCAGGTCGGTTGGTTGCCTGTCAGATTTTGATAATGCTTCTAAGGTCGATTATCTAAAATCTTGGGGGGGCTGTGACGCACCCCAGTGCTGTGCAACGCAACCTGATTGTACTCCTTGGTACTCGACTGTACCGCCCGTGATCTGGCTACCGTCAGCCGCAATGTATATTGAGTGTGACAACTTATAACTATGTTCTTTGTATCTCTGCAAAGGTCTCGTCATGTGCTAACCAGTGGTGGGTTTTGTTTTAAGCCATGTCGAGACCTTCCATTTAATATGTAGTATCAATAGAGAAGTTGATAGATAAGACAATGGGAGTTCAGAGAGAGAGAGTGAGTTAGGCTTCAGAGCAAGAGGGTAGCAACGCGCCGCGCTGCCGGCCGGGTGGTTGCCAGACGTATGGACTGGTTGGCAGCCTTGCCCTTATAGCTAGGCGCGATAGGGTTGGTAGTCCATTGTTGCCTGCCTGGGCTGGGCCCATGTTGTCGTACAGCACATTGCCTGGAGGCTGGCTGCGTGTTCTATGATCAGGTTGCCTAGAACCTTTGAGATTCTAACATCCCTTGCTCTCTCTCCCCACTTCTCACGGTTGCACTCTTTCTCTCTGACGACATTACTCTCATTTCATTCTTCTCTCTATTTAAATGCATAACCTTCCCTTGAGGTCCTAAAGGAGTTTCAGCACTCACCTCTCGTATTACTCTTAGGACAAGCATATATTTACATGTATTAGATTTAAGGTGTTAATGTGAACAGCGATCTTCTTGATGAGGATAGTTGGTGAACGTTCTACATGTTCACGAGTTATATGCCCTGCTCATCATCCCATTTGTGACTAGACTTGGTGCCATGTGTAAGAGCCCGACCATGCCCAGGAGTTGTCTGTAGAGGGACGAGGACTTAGCCTTGATTTGCATACCGAGCCAGGAGCGAGTGTAGCACCCGAGACTACAGCTCGCTCGTAGTGCCGGTATAGTAGAGTAACGTAATTTATCTGTCCTTGTGTTCTCTACAGTCTTCTCCTGGGTTCTCGCTTTCGGTGCTGGGACTCGTTGTTCCTGTGACTTGGCCTGCTAGCTAGAACACATGGGGATGATGAGTGGGATATATCTTTATTTTACTATGCATTGCAGCTCTCTTTAAGTATATATCTATAACACTTTACAATACACATTACTCACACACAAGACAACACTATTAATACTTTCATGTATCAATTAACTGCACTGTCGTTTTGCTGCTGTGTCCGGAGTTCTGTTGCGTAGGGCGCATACGGACTCGGAGGGGAGACAGAGTGAGAGAAGCGAAGTAGCCTATGCGGTAGTAGGCTACCGGCGCAGTACTGTTGCCTGCAACCTTTTAGTTATTCCAAGTATAGATTCATTATTATAATAAGTGACTACTGTTTATGTTCCTCCCATGTGTATTATTAGGTATCTACTGGATCATGAACATCTTGTATGCTACATGCTAGTGCATGTTAGTAGGGGACAGTTAGTGTAGTGCACGTGCTTTCAAGTAGGCGTGTACATTTGTCATTTAGCATTTCACTGTCATACCTTTAGCCTGCTTCTATTCTACATTATTAGAGGCTTAATATTAACGTAGTTTCTTGAGTATTGCATTTCTTTAGTAATAACGTAACCTATAAATGTCTGAGGGAGTTTAGCCTCATAGCCTACCCCTGTTGTACACTTTCGCCGAGTTAAGGTACCTCGTTACCGTAGACGATAACTCTGTAGGGCGTTGGTGCTTTTGTTGTCTGGAGCATATAGTATTTGGGACTGGAATCGAGCGTGTCGTTGTCACTTAAGCCATTTCTGTCCTACGATCAAGAATCCCGAATATGTATTGCCGATCCAGCCGTAACAATATATATATATATATATATATATATATATATATATATATATATATATATATATATATATATATATATATATAGAGAGAGAGAGAGAGAGAGAACTGCACATGAATACCGTACAGAAATCTTTGAGAACAGAATATTAACCCCTTCTTTACCGGTAGCGTCTTTTTGTATTTGATTTCAGCTACATTTAGACGATTTTGTTTAAGCTTGGGAAGGATATATGATATCTAAAAGGATTAATTGAGATAGGCTGTAGCCTTGTAATGAGTAGACGTCCTTCCTAAGCTGTACAAAATCGTCTAATATTGGCCAGAATATAATGAAAAGTACATCACCGGTACAGAAGGGGTTAAAGTCACGTAACACAATCTACCGGTGCATAGGCTAGGCCTACTTATAATTTCAGTGATGCATAATACAAGTTTAGTTAATTAATATGGTCAAATCTCCGATGTATTTAGCTTATTGTAATACCCTCTACCCGCAAAAATCCCGCAACCATAGAAATACCCGAGTTGACAAAATATAACCGATCGAGTATGGATTTTAATCAACATTTGATGTCAAACAAGTTCAAAAGTTAAAACCTACACCAAATATCACCTTATATATGGGCTAGACTTAAAAATACTAACTGTAAATTGATGAATTTTACACAAGGTAGTGTTTGTGTGGGTGGATGAGTTTAAATAACGGAAATTGTTCCTGTGTTTTCGACCATCCATCCTTACAAAGCTGTTTATATCGATCCTTTGCACAATCCATTTATCCATTTACCTTCCACTGTTAGATAACATATGATTCATCACGAAGTGTAGCCTACCTGCAGAGATGAAACGCACTTATATATCATAAACTATATGAGAAGACCAGAATTTTAGACTAATCCACATGGATCATAATGTAGGTAAGGTATGTCCATAAACGGTACCGGTACCAGGTATATAGTTTTGCTTCAACCGACAAACTTCATGATAAATCGTATATTCTCCTATTATGGAAGGTAACATAATTATATTTATACAACGGACTTTGCTTAAACCTCCTCAAATAAACCGTTAGTTAAGTTAATTCTTAGGTAGGTTTGGTGGGTTTGATATTGTTGCACGCCAATGGTTGGTAAAAGAGCCAAGTTCAGATTTATATAATTTTGCTGCATTAAAATGGTAAAACTATGATGGATTTTGCTTATATTGCCAACGAGACTACTTAATTTTGTCTAAATTTCCCTGCATATATAGACGCAATTTATCCGACACGTAAGAATATTATATAAATGATCTATTCACAAAATTGGCATATGCTGGGGTGAAATTAATAAAATATGGATTATAAAATATGTATATTTTCAGTTAACCCGGGAGCTGCGGGGAGACTCTTAAGAGTTCCCCCGGCGCACTGCGGGGAGACTCTTAACCCTCCAGCCCCGGGGGCTATAGCTTGCGACTGTGCTCCGGTACCGGGTGTTTTGACGATCTTTGGCCTATGTTAACTACTCTGTAAGTCAATGAATATGTCATGTAATGTTGTAAATAAAAAAGAATAATGTTCCACAAACCTTCCTCTGTCGAATGGCGTTGAGTAGAGGTCTCTAGCCCCTCTGGTTGCATAATGGTGAGCGCGGGAAGACGAGTGCTTTTCGGCGGCAAATTCTTCCCGCGTTCGGACGCGTCGCCTCGGCCATGGCTACGACGCACCTAGCCGCTCGCCGCGCCAAAGTATTTATCTCCCTTAGACGATTTTAGTGTTTGATATTGAGAATGTGATGTTTATTTGATATTTTCTAGTTATTTTGAGGCCAATTATATAAAATATGTTTATTAGGGTATCACTGTCACTGATATTGCTAATTTTCACTCGATACCGTACATTTTATTAGTAATTGAGGTAGCTTATTGTTGTATTAGGCACTGATTATTCGTTATCACAGGTGTTTATTATACTTTGGCCATCAAATATTAGGTCTTGTGTCACTTTCACTTTGACAAATATGCTTTAGAGTGTCACTGTCACTGATAATGCTCATTTTCACTCGATACCGTACATTTTATTAGTAATTGAGGTAGGTTATTGTTGTATTAGGCACTGATTATTCGTTATCACAGGTGTTTATTATACTTTGGCCATCAAATATTAGGTCTTGTGTCACTTTCACTTTGACAAATATGCTTTAGAGTGTCACTGTCACTGATAATGCTCATTTTCACTCGATACCGTACATTTTATTAGTAATTGAGGTAGGTTATTGTTGTATTAGGCACTGATTATTCGTTATCACAGGTGTTTATTATACTTTGGCCATCAAATATTAGGTCTTGTGTCACTTTCACTTTGACAAATATGCTTTAGAGAGTGTCACTGTCACTGATAATGCTCATTTTCACTCGATACCGTACATTTTATTAGTAATTGAGGTAGGTTATTGTTGTATTAGGCACTGATTATTCGTTATCACAGGTGTTTATTATAGTTTGGCCATCAAATATTAGGTCTTGTGTCACTTTCACTTTGACAAATATGCTTTAGAGTGTCACTGTCACTGATAATGCTCATTTTCACTCGATACCGTACATTTTATTAGTAATTGAGGTAGGTTATTGTTGTATTAGGCACTGATTATTCGTTATCACAGGTGTTTATTATACTTTGGCCATCAAATATTAGGTCTTGTGTCACTTTCACTTTGACAAATATGCTTTAGAGAGTGTCACTGTCACTGATAATGCTCATTTTCACTCGATACCGTACATTTTATTAGTAATTGAGGTAGGTTATTGTTGTATTAGGCACTGATTATTCGTTATCACAGGTGTTTATTATAGTTTGGCCATCAAATATTAGGTCTTGTGTCACTTTCACTTTGACAAATATGCTTTAGAGAGTGTCACTGTCACTGATAATGCTCATTTTCACTCGATACCGTACATTTTATTAGTAATTGAGGTAGGTTATTGTTGTATTAGGCACTGATTATTCGTTATCACAGGTGTTTATTATACTTTGGCCATCAAATATTAGGTCTTGTGTCACTTTCACTTAGTTATATGATTTGTAAACGATTTATATACAATTTATTGTGTCTTTTTTCACTGATTTCTATATTTCTATAGGTTCTAATCATATGAATGTCACTTGGTATATACATATGTGTCACTTTCACATATTATTATGGTGTAATTGTATTTGTATCAATGTTCTCATAATACATGACTTTTGTATTACAATACATTGGTTTTCTTCCACTTTTTGCCTATATATAATTATAGTGTACATATTGTCATTTTATTTGGCAATTTCAGTATGATTATTAGAACTCCAGCTTGGAGTGGTAATCAAAGAAGCAATCTACAGCACAGAGTGCCACCTTGCACTCCACACACTCCAGGGTTGACTTTTTACCTGACCTCGGCTTCACCCTGCTGTTGTAGCAGACATGGCACCGCTTCTGCTGTGTTCTTCCGGATTCATTCTGAGGCAGGGAACCAAGCCTGTGCCTAGTCAAGTATTGAGCAGACTGCAAGCGGTCAATAACGGCGGGCCCAGGATGTGCCACTGCCCTCTGTGGCATAGCATACTTCTCCAGGAGCTCCGTCAACACCTGCTTTTGGAACCTCCGCAGGCTATTGAACTTCATGGGTGTGTTCACATTCCGAAGCTTGTATATGTTGTAGGCATTCAGAACTGACATGTCCACCATATGCAGAAAGAACTTTTTGTACCATCTGCACGAGGTACGCAGGCAGTCAATGAAGCCTATCTGCATGTCGGACTTGTCCACCAGCCTCATGTTGATGTTGTAGTCCAGGACAGCATCGGGCTTGGTCACCCTGGCCTGGGTGCGGCGATCCACCTTGCCAGTCTCCACCATTTCCCCCTTGTGGATGGTGGTCAGGAGGTTGACCTTCCGCTGGTCGTGCCAGTGGATAGCCAGAATGGGCCCCGACTTCTTCTTGAACACATCACCTTTTTTGGTCTTTGGAGGGAAAGGTGGCATGCCCTTCCTTTTCCCTCGTACTGTGCCTACAGTCCCCGTCTTGCGCTCATGCAGGTACTGTGAGAGAGTGGGGGACGTGTAATAATTGTCCGTGTAGAGGACGTGATTCTTATGAAAGTAGCGGTCCATCATGGCTTGCACCACTGCTCCGCCAAAGCCAATGAGGGGGTCCACAAGCAAGTCCCCTTCCTTCCCGCTGTAGACCAGGAAGTCCAGGACATAGCCAGTTTGGCAGTCGCACAGCACAAAGAATTTTATGCCAAAGCGATGTCTTTTTGAGGGGATGTACTGCCGGAAGCTGAGTTTTCCCCGGAACAGCACAAGAGACTCGTCAATGACGACCTTGCGGAAGGGCTTGAAGTAGGAGGTGAAGCGTTCTCGCATCATCTCATACAACGTCCTAATCTTCCACAGCTTGTCTGGGAGGTGGACGTCAAGGTTGGTGACAAGATGGAGCGCTGCGAGGATATCAAGGTACCGGTCGCGAGACATATATTTCCCGAAGGCAGGGGTGGATATCAGATCATTGGTGATCCAATAGTCAGGCAACCTATGCTTCTTGACATGAGGCATTAGCATGGTGAGTGCCAGGAACACCATGAACTCATTATGAGTCACTGGGGTCCACTGCCTCATGTGGCCCTTGGTCACCTTTCCCAAAAAGTGGACCTGGAATTGGTGCTGCTTATTTGTCTCTTTGACAACATAGCCTACCACCTCCTCATCAAAGAAGGCCTCAAACAGTTCGTGTGGTGGAGCATTGGGGCCTGCAGGAAAATTGGGGGTAACGCCTGAACCCTCCAGTACCTCATCAAAAGCTGGCACATCAGGGTTGTATGCATCCTTATCAACTACGTCTTGCCACTGAAAAACGTAGAATGGGTCTTGTCTACGCTGACGAGGAGCTCCAGCTGGTGGCCCAGCACGCCCACGGCCAACTCGGGAGGCGCGCGCCCTAGGGCGGCGAGGGCGGCGGCCAGGGCGGTGGGCAGCACGACGGGCAGCACGACGCCGGGCCAAGCGGATGGGTCGAGGGTCGTCGATGTCCATATAGTCATCGTCAGAGTGGTCATCTTGCCCTGACGGTGGACCTATGTAATCATGGCCAGAGTCTTCAGAGAGGTGCCCTTCATCATCAGTGGCCCCCACATAATCTGGCGGGGAACCAGTGATGCGTGGGCGGCGTGCGGGTGGGCGAGGTGGGGAAGGAGTGGCAGGTGAGGCTGTGTCCCCCCGAGGTCCCGGGCTCCTTGGCCTGCGACGAGTGACAGAAAGCAATGTTTCACTGTCACTAGGGCCAGGTATTGGTGATGCGAGCTCAAAGACTTCTTCAGGAAGACATGTTGAAGGCGGGAGAGGTGGGGAGGACCGTGGGGAAAGTTGCGGGGACGTATGGCTGGGGCCGGCCGGGGTGGACGCCGCGGGAGCCTCGAACAAAACTCTCTTACTTTTCTTAATTTTCTTGGTATATTTCCTACCTTTCCCCTTTTCGGCAGCAGTATGTCTCCTGTCGGGGGACCTAGGAGGCAAATAGGCCGAAAGTGTGGGGTCCTCAACCCTTGGCAATGGTGGGGGTGGTGGGGAAGAATGCGGGGCATCCGGGTCATCTTGGGTGGCGTGGGTAGATAAGGGAGACAATGGCGGACGAGAAGGGTCACCACGCTGACCCTCACTCACAGCCTCATCCTCACCAAGTAGTTTTGCTTGTTCCCTAGCTGCCGCGGCCGCCTTCTCAAGTATTTTCTGCTTATACAAATGTAGCTTGAAAGGCGATTTACCAGGGGAAGGGCTTGGCGTCGTGTCACTTAAGCGAAATTTGGTGAGTGACCTTGAACTCTCCCACTCGCTCACTCTCTCAAGTTCACTGTCTTTAGGTAAACCAGCTTCCTCAACAACTGGTACATCACCTTCATCACTCTCATCACTGTCATGTTCTCTCGCAAATCCCAGGAATTGCTCTTCTTTATCACTCTCATGGCCATAATCACTCGACTTATAATTACTGGAGTCGTCACTGACTTCATCATCAACATTATGCTTGGCATCAGCTCGCTCATAAAGTCTCAATGTCGTCTCAATACCTCCGGGAGATAACACATTTAGGCGATGGCGTCGGGGTAAGGCGCGGCGAACAAGCAAGGGCGTCGTAGGAAGCACGGTATCGGACACAGCGGAATCACTATTTGGCGTACTGTCCATGATGGCGTCGGGGTAGATACTGTTGCTGTGGCGGAGTTTACGCCTGGTGGCGCCACCTACCGTCCCACGATACCGAAAATGTACGCGCGGCATTCGAAAGCACGCATGCAAGCAATGGGCGTTCAAGAGCCCTTCCGGGTTGCGCGGGCCGAGGTTGTTATGGGCGTTCAAGAGCCCATCCGGGTTGGAGGGGTTAAGAGTCAGAGAAAAAAAAAATCAACTTTTGACATCGAAATTTTTTTTTTTTTTTATTTTATTTTTTTTTTATTTTATTTTTTTTTTTTGGCCCCTGGGCCATGCAAAATCTCAGTCCTCTACCTCCCCTCCTTCCCCACTTTCCTCCTCTCCTTCAGTTATCACCTATTTTCCCTGTTATTCCCTTATTCTGAGGTATATTTTCGTGCTAACATTAGAAATCCGATTGGAGGGTGTGGTCATCACTGATAGCAAGCGAGTGCAAGAGAGAGAGAGAGAGTATCGATCGACTGTGTCTCAGTGGCCTTGGGGGAAATTGGCGGGAAAGCAGATTGCCTCACCCATACATTATACAACTCGCGGGCTATATCTCCGATTTTGACCATCCAAACGCTGTTTTCACTCGTTTTATTGTTGTTTCAGGTTAATACCTTTATAATCAACCCATAATAGGCGCATATGGATAAGTATTAATGTTATTAATGGCACAATGAATATTTTAGTGACGGAAACACCTCAAATACGTCAGCACAGGGGGACGTTTCCAATTACCCCCATGCGCACTTCAGAGGTTAATAGATACCGGTAATGTTGGGCATAGCCTAATCAACTCTTTTCATATGTTTCGTTTTATAACCGGTACTTACTTTACATCTAGCAGCTTTGCCATTGTACCAAGATCAATGCCTTACATTGTGCTTTGTTCCTTATGCTATTTATCATGGAATTTGTCTGTTGAAGCAAACGATATACTTGTACCGTATATGTATACATTTTAATCTATATAAAGAGGTCTAAAGACACACGATTATTTCTTGTCTCTTCATTTAGTATATAATATATACGTTTGTTATATATCAGCTGGTAGGCTACACTTCGTGATGAATCGTATTGTCTCTCATTATGGAAGGTAAAATAGATTGATATAAACATATCTTGTGTAAGAATGGAATGGTCGAAAACACATGAAAAATCTCCCCTACCCTCACCCATCCACCATAACAGACATTTCATATACATCATTAATGTGGTTAATAGATTGTTGGTGTCCTATTCATCTTTTGTTTTCAGTTGGCTTTGCATAGGATACGGTAATCTAGTGTAGGCTAATGGTATACGCTTTGCCGTGAATTGCGGTTACCTCCCTAATATATCGATAAACATAAATGTGTATACAAATATATTGTGTAAAATGAGACAATTAATATCAGTACAGATAATTGTTAAGCCTAGTCCTTATACAAGAAGATATTAGACAGTTTCCAGACGGCGATGGATGATAAAGAGCTTTGCGCTTTATATACAAAATAATAACAAAACTTTACTCTTATTGACCGTTGCCGTCTGATAGGTACTGTATACATCTGTAGTTTTATGAATGAACTAGGCCTATATATATTTGGGTAAAATTACTTAAGATATGTTCATAATAATCCAAACATCCACACATATTAAAGGAGAGAGCTCAAAAACTGTGCTTCCGTGCTGACTCCCTGCCTAGGCAAACTCTTTCGTCTCTGTCTATCCTCTAACGTCTTCCCTTCATGCTGGAAGTTTGCTCACATTCAACCTGTCCCAAAGAAGGGTGACCGCTCACAACCCTCCAACTATCGTCCAATTGCTCTCATTTCTTGTCTTTCTAAAGTTTTTGAAACTATTCTTGCTTCCAAATTTCTTAAGCATTTCTCTTCTCATAATCTGCTCTCAGATCGCCAGTATGGCTTCCTTAAGGGTCGCTCTACTGGTGATCTTCTTTCATATCTTACTAACTCTTGGTCATCCTCCTTTCGGGACTTCGGTGAGACTTTTTCTATTGCACTAGACATATCGAAAGCCTTCGATAGAGTCTGGCATAAATCTTTAATTTCTAAACTACCCTCCTTCGGTTTCTATCCCTCCATCTGTGCCTTTGTCTCTAATTTCCTTTCCGGCCGTTTCATAGCCGTGGTTGTGAACGGCCATTGTTCACTTCCTCACCCTATAAACTCCGGGGTTCCTCAGGGCTCTGTCCTATCTACTATTCTCTTTCCAATTTTTATAAATTATCTCCTTAACTGTACCTTAATTCCCATCCATTCATACGCAGACGACTCAACCTTACACTACTCCATTACTTTTTCAGAACGCCCCATCCAGCAATCCCTCAACGACAAACGTAATGAAGCCATACAACTCTTAAATTCTGATCTAAATACTATTTCCAATTGGGGCAGAGAAAACCTTGTTAACTTTAATGCTTCCAAAACCCAATTTCTCCATCTATCTACCCGTCAGGATCTCCCAGCGGACTATCCCTTATTCTTCAACAATACAAAAATCAACCCTTCATCTTCTCTCAATATTCTTGGTGTCTCTTTTTCTTCTGTCTCATTTGGAAGGACCATATTACCAGTCTTGCTAAGGCAACCTCCCAAAAGCTGGGTGTGCTCAACCGCCTTAGGGGGTTCTTTTCCCCTGCACAGCTTCTTGCTCTGTACAGGGGCATAGTGCGCCCTTGTATTGAGTATTGTTCACATGTGTGGGGAGGTTCCTCTCACACCGCTCTCCTAGACAAGGTTGAAAGGAAGGCCTTTCGTATCATTAACTCCCGTCCACTCACCAACTCTCTGCAATATCTCTCTCTCCACCGCAATGTTGCATCTCTCTCGCTATTCTATCGCTACTATAATAATCAGTGTTCCTCAGAGCTATCCCAGTGCATACCACCTCCTTTACGTAGGGCACGTGGTACCCATCTTGCAACTCAATCCCACCCCTACTCTGTGCAACTCTCCAACCCAAGAGTGAAATGTGACTCTCAAACTTTCTTCTACTCAACAGCTGAGCTCTGGAACTCTCTCCCAGAATCAGTTTTTCCCGCTTCCTATGACTTAAATTGCTTCAAACTCCGTGTGTCCAGGCATTTTGGCTCGAACGTCCCTTGATTTTGGCCCTGTCACTCTTTCAACTATGGGGGAGGCACTCGCTATAGGCAGTTATGCCTTTTGTCTCCCTCAATCACATAGAAAAAAAAATTCAGTCTTATCATCTATTCATCATATTGTTTTATGTTACTTCTTTGAAGCTTGTTAATGTTTCCTTAATATATTTTCCTTACATCTTTGATTGTTTGAAATCAATACAAAAGCACATTGTTTTGTCCGTGTGTGCTAAAACAGCCTGGTACAACACAAACTTGACCAGTCTCTTTGTATTGTGTACAAGCGCGCGGCAGCCCCGTACCAAAGGGCCAGGAACTGGTTTGTTTATTATTGTCACGTGACCTGACGTCACGGCCACACTATGAATACAATTTCACTTTCCCGTTCCCTGCGAGAGTAAATACTGACAATAGCATTCCCTAAAACACGATCGCATTATGTTTCCTGTATTCTGGCATATAATTATGTGTGAAACATCTATCTATTTTCTATTCTATTCTATATACTCAGGCCCAATCTCCAGTTCTCCTATTTTTTTTCCTCTCTTTTTCTTTCTTTTCTTTTTCTTTCTTTTTTTTTTGGGGGGGGGGCCTACTCAAGACAGCCAGAATAGGGACAACACAACAGAAACCAACGAACACACAAAAAACAAATACAAATTCACACTTACCCCCGTAATTTAGAACTACACTTAACCCTTTAGCGATCAGAAATAGTACAACTGATTGGTATTTTATGTTAAACGGTTAAATATAATTCAGTTTCAGAAAGACCACTATATTTGTTTCTGCCTATTTCGTTTATAAAAGTTTAGAGCAGCACTTAAGGGGGTAGTGCCTGGTTTTTGGTCTATATATTTATTTAGTAATTTGTTTTTTAGTTTACTCGCTGGACCTCCATGAAGCTTTAAAAAAATACCCCCTAGACCCCTTTTCAAGATAAATTTGTACATTTTTCAGTAGAAAAATGTCCCGGCCAAAGGCTGATTCCTTTTAAAATTACAGGCTTGCTCGCCATTCCTCGCCTGATAGCAAGCCTGAAATTTTAAAAGGAAGCGGCCTTCGGCCGGGACATTTTTCTACCGAAAAATTTACAAATTTATCTTAAAGGGGGGTCTATGAGATTTTCTAAGCTTGATTGAGGTCTAGCTTGGTAACTAAGAAATATAGGAATACATTAATTAATAGACCAAAAAAAAAAAGAAAAAAGGCCAGTCTCCCCTTAACCCGTACAGCCCCGGCTGTTTATTTTTATTTTTGCGCACCAGAACCCGGGCAATTTTTCGGATTTTTTTTTTTGGTAAATATATCAGAATGTGTTAGAAAATAATGACAGACATGAAGAAATGTGAAAAAAGTACTTACCTAGGCCATTTGGGGGTCCTGGGAGGTGGTGGGGGTCCCCAGCCTCAGTGGAGCCTTAGCGCCACTTCAAATCTCCCGCGCCAGCAGCCAGTTGCCAGCCGCCAGGCAGCATGACTTATTTAGCACCTCTCGGACATAAATTGCGCTTCAGAGTTCATAGAATGTCTTTGAATATCACATAATGTCAATATAACTGAAGTTGTAGTGTGATAAGTGCCTTCATTCAAGTATTACAAGTGCGTACGAGTGTTAGCGTCCCCGTTGCCATGGTGATGGCGGCCATCTTGGGCGGCCATCTTTGCTCAGGACAATAACAAAACGCACGTACGAACACACGGCCAGACAGGGGACCGAGTGACCCACATTCCACAGCACCCTTCCCTCTTTCTTTCTCTGTCTGGCTGTCACTTTCACTCAAGGTCACTCTGTCTCTCCTTTTCATTGAATTATTTGTACTTGTTCATTGTTTTACCTAAGATTATGAGGTGTATATACATTGTTTTACGCACTTATTGTCTCGTATTCTTATAATTATTTGCACACAGTTTTATAAGTTTAGAATTTACTTAGTGTTTTATATTGTTCGGTACTTTGCACTTGTAAATTATATATATATATACACACTGTTTTATATTCACTTTTAGCGTCTTTTATATACACTGTTAGTATTACATTATAGCGTCTTTTATCGCAGTCTTTGAACACTTTGAACAGTTAGAAGTGCTCGAGGATGTGATAATCCCTGAAGCAGGTGGGAAAACACAGTCCCACACCACATTCTTGACACCAAGTCCGGGTGTCTTTCCGTTTGGGTGTGCGTCTGCCTGTGTTGCGACACACATGACACCGTCTGCGTGGGTTGGGGATTTCTTCGTTGGCCGGGACAAAATCGCAAAAGTGGCGTTGTGTCAGTCTGGCGGGGCCTTCTGGTGCTTGAAAACGAGCTGCGGGGCGTTGCTGGCGGCGTGGACCATCCCTGAAGAAGTACAAAAGCTCCCGTGCAAGTTCGATGCAGTACGACTCCATCGTCTCAACTTCACCTGTGATTTCATGATATTGGATGTGGCAGTTGTAGAGGGTGAGGTCGAGTAGGTGGAAAAATCGTTTTTTATACCACCTCATCGTCTTCCTGGCACACTCGACCGACGATATGACAGAGTCTGACTTGTCAACCAGCCGCATGTTGATGTTGTAATCAACGATTGCAACTGGTTTTTTGACCGCCTCACCTGTGGCTCTATCACGGCGTTTGGTGTCCTCTAAGCGGGGCAGGTGGATACTGGTGAGGACATTGACGTCACGATTGTCCATCCACGAGAGCATCAAGATATTATTTGCCTGGAGGTGGATGATGGAGCCCTTCTCCCGCCTTTCGGGTAGCTCTGGCATGTACACACAATTCCTCCTGACGGTGCCACAGACGCCAGTGTTTCTGCTGTACAGGAATTTGGCAAGGGAAGGGCTGGTGTACCAGTTGTCGAGGTACAAGATGTGGCCCCTGTCCAAATATCCCTCCAACATGGTGATGACAACGGCCCCAGATATCCCATATGTCCTCTCCTCCACCAGTTCAGTGACCTTGCCCATGTAGAGGATGATGTCCTGGATGTAGCCGGTTTTGCAGTCGCACATCACGAACAGTTTCAGGCCATAACGGTGACGTTTGCTGGGGATGTACTGTCGGATGCTAATATTCCCCCTCCACAGCACCAGACTCTCATCAATGATGAGTTTTTGGTGAGGTTTGAAGGAGGCTGCAAACTTAGTTTTCAGGTATTCAAATATGGGTCTTATCCTCTCTATCGGGTCTTTGGTATTCCTGGGGCGTTCCTGGTTCCTGGTGTGGCTTGCCAGGCTATCAATAAAGTGCAGGTTTCCCATGATTGCCGTGAATCTATTCCTGCTCATGACATTCCCAAAGAAGGGGGTTGCGATGAGGGGATCACATGACCAGTACTTCCTGAGAGACGTCTTCTTGGTGACCCCCATCAGGATGACCAGTGCCAGGAATGCGTAGAACTCATCGGAAGACAAATCCACCCATGAGAGACGTGCCGAGTTCCTCTTCTGCTCCTTCCCTGCCATAAAATAATAGTTGTACCAGTTCGTCTGGTCAACAATCAAGGCGACAGGTTGGCAGTGAAGAACTGCAGAAAAACACCCAGTCTTGTGGTGTCAGGTCCACGATTGGGCATGGTAGGGCCGGCCTCAGCTGCCCCCACAAAGTGGTATTGTCCTGGTAGATAGTTCTCCCCATCCACCCAATCCCACCTATCAGCGCCTTCGTCGTCGCTAGATGGGGCATCGGGCTCATCAGGGTCATCATCAGGGGCACCGGGGCGGGTCGGGCGGATGCGGGTGGAGCGTGGGCGGCGTGGGCGGGAGGTGGACCTGGGTCTGGAGCTAGACCTCGAACTTGATCGAGAGCTAGATCTAGAGCTCGAGTCGTTGCTGGGGCGTCTTATTTGCCTCACCTTCTGCATTCGGCTGCGGGTGGCACGCCCGCGAGATATGACATGCCCACGTCGTGTGCTTGCAGGTCGGGGCGTTGTGGAGAGGCAGGTGATAATGCAGTGGCGCGGGAGGGGCCTGGTTCAGGTGAGGGAGACATTCGTGGGGGGGTGTACGGGATGGAGCCGGAAGGTGATAGTGGGGGGGAAGAATGGCGAGGCGGAGAGTCTGGTAGTGGTGGTGGTGGTGGTGGTGGTGACTCATCCCCCCCGCGTGCTCTGGGTCAGGAGGGAAGAGGGAGCGTTTTGGGTCACGTGACCTCCCTTGTCTCGCACCACGTTGTTCCCTTTGTCCATCACCACGTTGTTCCATTTCTCCATCACCAGGTTGTTCCATTTCTCCATCACCACGTTGTTGTTCGTCACTATGTTTATGACGGCCATAGAACCTCCCCGGGGTATTTTTCTTGAGTGGGGAGATTTTGCGAGGTGGGGGAGAAGGCAGGCGGGGTTGTGGGGGTACCTCCTCTTCACTCCCAGACTCGACCCTTCTTCTCTTCAATCCCCTTCGTTCTTCCCCAGGTACACGAACGTAATTTTGAGGGTCAGCAGGTTCATCTGGAACAACAACCTCTTCCCCACTTTCTGAGGATTCAATGGGGTCTTGGGGAAGTGGGCGGCGGGGAGGTGCCCTTGCCCCTTGCTGTCTTTGTGACGGACGCCTTCGCCGCCTGACAGGAATCTGAGCAAGCTCTTCCTCTAGCTCTCTTATTTCGGCTTGCGAAGGGGCATACTCGTCCCCAGACTCGTCCAATGCCGAGTCAGTGTCACTATCAGGGCTGTCAGTGTCGTACAGTATATCCATGACCTCCTCTGTACTGCAGGAGCGGGTATGGCGGGCACTAGAAGGTCGAGACATGGTGTTTCACTTGAGAGGGTACGCGGAAAACTGACCATGAGGTGTGGGAAGGCGGGTGCCCTCTCCTGTCCCCGCGCGCGCACGCGTATGGACAAAAAGTTTTGGAATTAGTCCGCCGGTTCCCAAAGTAGTTCCCATATAAATCTAGAGCCATTCTGAGCCTTACGACTGGAGCTATAAGGGTGACGCGTTAGACGAGTCGCTGGGGCTGTGCGTTACATACATAGCCGACGCGTCAGCCGTGTCGCTGGGGCTCCACGGGTTAAGTAGATATATAAAGAAAGCCGAGCACCTACATTCGCAACATTACGCACAGAAATACAGGCAGATATAAAGACAAATTCACACACACACACACAAACACAATGTCTACAAAAGCACATGCGCATACCCCCTACAGTCTTTACACACACACACACACGAACATATACAAACGATAATGCACACACAGACCATATCCAGGCCAGAAAAAACGTCTCGCAAATTTACCCCTGGAGCTTAAAAGGCCGAGAGAGTCCCTTTATACACACACATACACACACACAAATACACACACACACACACATATATATATACACACACACACACACACATACACACACACACTCACACAGACCATCTCCAGGCCAGTAAGACGTCTCGCTAATTTACGTAAACCCCCAAACTTCGAAAGGCCGACATAGTTCCTTAAGTTTAACCCGGTGAGACCCAGCGTCGCACGTGTTGCGTCGGCAGTCTTTCATCACCAACTCCCAGCGACGCATCACGTGCGTCCGACATATAAAAAACACTTACGTGGCTCGTAAGGTAGGAAATGGCGGGAGTATAGGAGGGGGAGGTACCGTAGTGTGTGTGGGAGCCGGGCCAGTAGGTGTGAGCGGGCCGAGACAGCCGCGCGGCTGGTGGTGGTGGGCTTAGTGGGGATAGTTTACACCCCTAGTTCACCGCCACTTTGAACCTTCATTACTCCGGTCGTATGGGAGCTAGAGGCTTGAGATTTATGTGAGATACTCCTTAGGATGTATGCCGTACAATGCCATACTCAGTTTTTACCCTAGTGCTCCCGGGCGGGTGGTCATGCGGGGGAGACGAACTATTGAACCCCCCCCCCCCGCCCCCCAAATGACCGAAATGAGTTTTTTTTTATTTTTGTCTTCATTTCTCACCATTCTCTTCCATTTTGGCTCAACAATTTTTTTTGAGGCTTCCCCCCCCCCCCAAAAAAAAAATTCAGAGGTGATTTTTTTTTTTTTTTTTCATTTTTCATCCTTGTCTTCCATTTTAGCAAACAAAAAAAATAAGTGAAAATGGCTTGGGACTGGGGTGAACAAAATATTATAACTAGCCGGGGCTCAACGGGTTAAAAAAAAAAAAAAAAAACACACACACACACACACACAGACCAGGCCAGTAAGACATATCCCTAATGTACCCCGGATGTTTAAAAGGCCGAGCGAGTCCCTTTAACTGTCTGCCTCCTAGTCCGACCACAGACATTACCGTAAAAATCTCTGAGATACGGAGGGCGGTCGGTGAAGTAAAGCCGGTACTAGGTTTAGTGAGCAGTGTCGGAATAAAGGCGAATAGGCTGATTTGGCGGTGAGGTGAGTGTGTGTTTATTTGGGTGAGTTGGTGTCTGAGTTTGAGTGTGTGTGACAGTGGTTATGTATGTGTGTGTGTTTATGTGTGTGTGTGTGCATGTATTTGTGTGTGTGTGTGTTTGTAAAGCCAGGTTACGAGGTTTAGTGAGCAGTGTCGGAAGGCGAGTAGGTTGATTTGAGTGTGTGTTTATTTGAGTGAGTGAGTGTGTAAGTAAGTGTGTGCAAGTGGTTGTGCGTGTGTGTGTGTTTGTGCGCGCGCACGTCTGTGTGTATATGTGTATGTGTGTGTGTTTGTGTGTGCTACAAACCATCATCTCGGCTAATTTTCACCTCTCCAGTTGTTCCAGAGACCTTAACCCTTTCAAAATACAATACATTTATCAATTCTGTTTCCTGGTTATTTTTACATCATTTTATTCAGATTAGGAAGGGTATATGGAAGTCTGGGGTTTAATTGAGATAATTTTTACCCTTTTAATTCCCACAGATTATTTTTAAGCTGTATGATATCGTCTAATGATAGCCAGAATAAGTTGTCAAAGCTGTTTCCAACGGTTAATACACCACTCGGAATAATCAGCGACATCCGGGATATTCAGATGTACTCGGAATTAGGAGATATATTCGCGGCCGAACGCACACACACACACACAAGCTAGACTCATTCGATTGCCAACAAGAAGGGACAGTTCATATATCTTATCTGCTATTATATTATACTTTAAAAATATGATCGAACTCACGGTCTCGCTTCGATACATTATAGTAATACGTATTAATAGTGGAAGGTCCGTAATTATTAACCCCTTTAGGATATGACGCATTTTAGCAGTAAATCTGGCTATAATTACACGAATTTATGCAGCTTAGGAAGGGTATGTGGGAATTAAAAGGGTAAATACTGTATCAATTAACCCTCTGACTTCCATAATTATACCCTTCCTAATCTGAATAAAATCTTCTAATAATAGCCAGAAAACAAAAAAAGAAGTGCATCATGGATCCTCAGATGGTTAACCTAGCGGCTGCGACAATCCACTTGAGAGGTTTTACCGGTGGGCTGCGACACTCCTCTCAGAAGAAGAGATGTCAAACGCATGCCATAACACTCCAAATGACGAACACAAAGAAGTGTGACTGTCAGGGCTTATGAGGTGAGCTTCCAATGACATTTATTGCCCTTCATTTTGCCTAAACCCTGCTTCTCCTATTTCCGCCCTCTACCACACCAATATGTATTTACGCACGGCCGCTCGTTGCCCATTTTGCACAACATTTTCAACTACAGACCACCATAGCACATCAAGCACGCATCTTTTGGGTATTCATACATACAGTATATGGTTGGAAGCGGAATTTAATTTCCTACACAATGATGTGGTTTTCGTTGCATTTTGGAAGAGTCACAAAATCGGCCTCGGTCTAGCACAGAATTGTAAAGGTCGCACATCTCTCTCCCAAATTATGTTAAGTAAATATGCATAACCCTGGTTACCAACATTATTGATTGATTTTATTCAAGTGTGAAGACATACCCAACTACTTTGTGGTGTATAATTGTTCCTCAGATAGTAAGAAACAGACCCTAGTGACTTTGAAAGACATTGTAAATATGAACTGCTAGGCATACCTCTACCAAAATGCCTGCCATAGATCAAAAGTGATGCACTTCCAACTCTTCAATTACCAACATCAAGAGGTGAGCATTATTTGAACAAGGTGAATGTGTATTTAGTTTTATAATTTCTTATTTATTTGTATTTAGGATATTTGTTGTGTGTGTGAATGTTTGTAAGTGTAGGTGTGTGTGAGTGTGTGTGTTTTAGTCTATGTATGTAAATGTGTGGAAGAGAGTGCATATGTGTGTGTGTGTGTGTGTATGTGTGTGTGTGTGTGTCTGACCGAGTGAGTGTGTGAGCGAGTGAATGCCCTTGCTGGTGAGTGTGTATGTGAGTGTGTATGTGAGTGTATGTTTATGTGTGCGAGTTAATGAGTGTGAATAAGTGTTGGTATATGTGTGTGAATGAGCGTATGAGTGTGTGTGAGTAAATGTGAGTGAATGACTGTGTGTGTTAGTGAGTGAATGTGTGTGAGTGAGTGACTGAGTGTGAACGAGTGAATGTGCATGTACAGTATGTGAGAGTGATAGAATGAGGGTAGGCGAGTAAGTGTGTGTATGTGACAGTGAGTGAATGACTGTCTGAGTGAGTGAATGACTGTGTGTGTGAGTAAGTGAATGAGGCTAGGCGAGGAAGTGTGCGTATGTGTGTGACAGTGAATGAATTACTGTGTGTGTGAGGGAATGATTGTGTGTGTGAGTAAGTGAATGAGGCTAGGCGAGTAATTGTGCGTTTGTGTGTGACAGTGAATGAATGAGTATCTGTGAGTGAGTGATTGAGTGTGAGCGAGTACGTATATGTGTGTGAGTAAATGAGTATATGTGAGTAAATGAATGAGTGTTGAATATAGAAATATGATATATGAGTCTAGAAAACTTATATATAACCTCTTACGATCTTATAAAATCCATCTCAAACTTTGGCTCTAAGTTTGGAGTCCCACGTATCCACGATCACTTTTTTAAATCCACTTTTGAGAGAGAGAGAGAGAGAGAGAGAGAGAGAGAGAGAGGGAGAGGGAGAGAGAGAGAGAGAGCGAGAGAGGGATTTACATATATTTACATATATATACTGACCACACAGACCTTACGATCCCAGCGAGATGGGCAGGACTAAATTCTAGTAGAGATAGCTAACCCGTGAGTAAGGGAAAATGGAAGGAATGGATACCAAAGAAGAAGAAGAAGAAGAAGAGAGAGAGAGAGAGAGAGAGAATGTGATGTGTGTGCACTGTGGGTGGGTGTGTATGTGTGTTATTGTTCATATAAACCCAGAGGCCATACCCTCCATAAAGTTCCTTATTATTTGTGGGCCATAAAAACTATAGAGTCCTTCCCCAACTGTACTTTGGAGAGAATGAAAAAAAAAACACAAGGAAAACTCCTAACTTTTACTTACCGGAACAAAAACATTGGTCTAATTTGTCGTCCAATTGTCGTCACTGAAGAGAAAGTTTGTGGGGCCAATTCTCACCTGTTTGTTTGAAAGAACATGTATTGTTTACGTGTTTGTCGGGTGAATAGCGGATGGTGGTTGGGTAAATAGAAAATAAAGGAAGTCATTTATTTAACTAATGGATTTTTTGGTAGTTTCTGTTGGATAACAAAACAAGAAATACCTTGGTATTCTTGATTATCTCTATTCGAGTTTATTTGCTATTCTCAAAATTGTAAATAATATTAACACTATAGTTTGTCCATAGGGGTATCTATTTCTTAATGTATTTATTTGCAAAGAATAGTAAATATATATAGACATGAACAGAGTTGGATAGGCAATACTTATTTACATATACGTTTGTGCTTATACAGTATGTGCTTCAAACACACACACACACATACACACACACACAAACACACACACACACACGAGTGAACTACAAGCCACTCCAGAGATATATAAAAACAAAGAGCAATCAACACTACAAAACCACATAAATACACACACCCACACACACTCTGTCACACACCCACCACCCACTCCCACGAGTGAACGATAAGCCACTCGGGAGAGACACAACAACAGACAGTAATCAACGCTATACTCCCACACAGATAAATACCCCACATACAAACACCCTCTGCCACACCCACACACACACAAAAACACATACACACACACACACACACACACACGAATACACACACACACACACATATACACTGATGGACACACATATGACAGCACACTAGTATTTGTCATTCCAGCAGTTTCCAAGTACACACACACACACACAGACACACACACATACACTATCACACACAAAAACACACGCAAACACACACGCAAATATACACTAACGCACACACATATGGAAACAAGCTAGTATTTGTCAATCCAGTACTTTTCAAGTACACACACACACACACACACACACACACAGACCCACACACAGATCCACACACACAAAAACAAGCCAGTATTTGCCAATTCCGTGGTTATCAGACATACACAGACACACACAAACACACACACGAATGCACACGGTACAAGGCGAGATGGGTATCATATGGTTCACCTAAGCTGATGGCTACCTAAGCCTTCGGGCGAGACGGTACCGTCTATAGTGAGAATGGTACCATACAGATCCACCCTAAGCCTTCGTTTCCGATGTCGCCAATTGGCTAAAATACAGACTACACACACATCCACAGCCATTCCAACAGTACATAAAACACTTAACATGCATTTCACGCAATACATTCCCAGTTAAGGAGGCGCGATAATAATGAGCTTAGCTCGCATTGCGTGGATTCCCCTTGACGAACAAGTAACTGAGTAACACACACGCACATTAAAGTAAGCTAGTATTTGCCAATGCAGCAGTTATCATGCACACACACACACACACACACACACACACACACACACACACACACACACACACATACAGACACACTTAAACATTCACACACACACACCCACATATCCAATATTAGTCCATGAGCCAAGACCCGAATTTTGGGATATCGGTACCACCCGGGGTGACTAATTCTCTTAGGTGTTTTTAGCTTGCTACATGTCTCTAGTTTATGTTTTGATATGATAGCCCTTGCACATTGGTAGCTTAATGGTCGTTATCACTTCTTGAATAGACATACCCTACCGAAAATTCCGAAATTTTTTAAAATGTCAAATTTGGGGACAGGAATGCCTAAATGTCAACAAAATGCATATAGTAATTGTCACATTTAATACAAGTCCTGTAAATACACACTAAGCATGCCATGGGCTTGTACATACTATTATGGCAAATTACTACTCCTAAATATCATCTACGTCAGACTCGGAATCTGACTGTTGTGCCACCGGCTCTTCTTCAATAGCCTTGTTCTGACATGTCTGTAACCTGCACATGTCCGTGCATTTTAGACCATTGCTGAGGCAAGTACACTTAGGGAGTTCGCATGACCGCACACACTTGCAAGACAGTAGCTGCATAACAGCATCTGGTGCTGGTGAGCCTCGCATCCAGTTGACGGCAAGCTTACCGTCCTCATCTGTCATCCAACCGCAGTCTGTTGGGTTCGCAACAAATAGCTGGCTCTGAAGACTTCTCCTCCAGATCGCAGCCTGGTAGTTTGCACGCAGTGCATGCATGAAGAGGCAGTCCTCACAAGGAGGGAGTTGACTTGACTCTACCTCTCCACGTCTTGCACAGAACAGCTCATACCGAAGCTTGTTTACCTTAGTTGTGTGGGTAGATGGTAGGTACATGTGGCAGGTGATTTCCTGTAGCTTCTCAAAGAGTTCAGGAGACACTTCCCATGAGCGTCCAAGTTCGTGAAAAGCATGCTGGTATGTCTTGTCCATCTTCACCTGCTTGAGTGTCGTCATCTTCCCTCGGCCAGCGAATGCACTGACGGTATCACAGCCTGTAAAGGCATGCATACCAATCAATGAATCACACACGCTGCCTCCCAGTGTGCGGCTCAGTGTGGTGATATCCAGGAATCTTGTCCGGTTCTTCGTCCCGCACTTCTGGAACAGATGGGATGGGATCTTGTGGCACATGCCAAGACACAACACCATGACGTCTGTATCTTCTGCAGTGATGATGACAGACTTGTTCCCAGATTCTGCTGCATGAAGTGCATGGAGAAGAAGGCGTGTGTCTGCTTCTTCTTGAGTTGACTTAAGCTCAGGAGCCTCTTCCCACTGCTCTTTGGTGATCTTGAAGCAGCGCTGCTCACATGTGACATACAGCTCCTTGTCCTTGAGCTTCTCCCTGTGCTGTGGTGCCTTCCATTCTTCTACCAAGAACTTGATAAGACTTGCCTTGTTGGAGGAACTACCGAGTAACTTTCTCCACTGCTGGATGTTGTGCCCAGGTTGAATGTTCTTGAAATGAATTCCTGTGCCTGCACTTCTTTTGGCTCGTTCTGCATCCTTGATGGATGTCTCCTTGTAGATATCAAACACAACATCAATGCGCCTGCTCTTAGCACCTTCATGAACAGCGTGACTCAGTGCTGTACCTGCAAGCTGTGAAAAAGTTTTGTCGTTTCCCTTCAGTTTGTGGACCAGGCTCATCCCATCAATTATGGTAGCAGAGGGCTCGGGTATCACTTCTGCAGGAGAAACATTCCTCTCTAACTCCTTTGCGAGGGCAGCCTTGTTGGTCTTGCGGAGAGACCCATCACCGCTGGCAAGTGCCCAAGGCAAAGGCCCCAGGGGATGAGCCAAGACATCACTCATTTTGAGCTTTCTGTTCTCGGCAACAAGGATCATCTGGCCAAATAGGTTCCTGTCAGCCTTTAAGATAACCTCCTTGGCATGGTCTTGTGAGCGTGGCTTCATTCTGATGTTAGTGAACGTTCTCAGTTTCGTCTTCGTCATCGTGTCATGAAACTGTATAGTTGGCGTATCGATCTCCAGGCGCTCTTCCTTGAAGGCTTGATATGCATCCTCTCCTATTCTGTAGGCCCCTAGAAGGTCTTTGACAACTTCTGGTGGTGCCATAGTCGCAGTTGACAAACTGACAAGATCTTCTTGCTCTGCGTTGAAGGGGTTCAACCAGCTGGTCTCCATCAGTTGAACTAAAGATTGGACATCGGCCTCATCTCTTCTAATCCTGGGCATCTGTAGGTCTGGGTGGCTGAAGTCAGTATACTTTTGGCCTACTACCATAGTCCTGAGCTGCCTTAAGTACCTGCTGCGATACTCCGATGTCAGGTAGTACCTGGCGACAGCTCCGCCTTTCAGGCTGAAGCCTTTTGTGCCCCCTGGTGTCTGGGTGTCTTTGTTGATCGTCTCTTCGATTGTCTGGTCCACAGGGATCCGTCCAAAGGGATTCTTGCTACCGATCTGGACCGAAAAGCCACCTTGCATGAAGTGTTCATGGACCTCTGGGTGTTCAATGGGCAGTCGAGACATCAAGGCATAGTAGTAGGTTAGGAACCGGGCATAGTTCACTTTGTCATAGGCAAAACACCACGGTATCATCTGTCGGATTGCTCCTAGGTGGAGCATCCAGTTGCCTTCTCTGGAGGCTCGAATTAAGTCCAGCATGATCTCAACCATGTCCAGGTATGACATCCAGAATGCTGAGAGGTTGTGTTCATCTCTGAGGGTCTCAAGATAAACTTGGAAAAGCTTCATGATATGTGTGCATGATTCACTCTCCATCAGCTCTTGAAAGAGTCCCTGAGACACATTGCTGTGAAAGCTGTTGATGTCCTTCAGTGTTTCATCTAGATGGTGTATGTCCCTTGAATGGTTTTCTTCTAGCCATGAAAGGAAGCCTTTCCATGCAAGCCTCATCAGTGCTTCATACACGAGCTTGTGTAGTCTCACTGCTCTGTTGTACCTCTTGCCGTTCATCACTCCTGACACTGATCCTTCTGCGATGATACCTGATTCCACACACAGATCTCTAAGACCTGCATCTTGAAACCTCTTTCCTATGGTGGAGATGAGATTACAGATTGTGTGGAAGACGCCCATCCTGATGATAATGTTCTTGAACTTCTCTTGTTTCCAGATAACTTCGGCAGCTTTGGCATAGAGTGCTTGATCAAACACGCACACAATCTTGTTAAGCTGTAAGGACTGCATGATAGCATGCGTTTGTTCCAAGATTTCATTAACGGTGGACATTTCTGTTGCGGGAGCATTGATAGTGGGCAGGTAGCTTACAGTGTCCTGAACCACTGCAATGTCTCTGCGCATTTTGATGTTGAACCCAGTCCAACTGCTGATGGACTGGTCCTCATGGTCTGACATTCGAGTAAGAAGCCAGATATGGTTCTTTGTCTTTGAATCCTGGACTTCCTTGGTAGTGTCGACATACGCAGTCTCAATCCTAGGTGGCCCTGCCCGCCGCCCAACATTGTATATTGGCAGCATTGATGATGTCTGAGTGATGCTTCTTATCTTGGACTTGGTAATCTCTGGCAGGACTTTCTCTGGCACAGAGCCTGCAACATTGGACTGGACAGCAATGCCATTGACTCTATGAGAAGTACCTGCTCCACTTAGGGTCTCTTCAAGTCGGTCAATGTTATCCCAGGCCAGGGTTGTGAACACACCAGGGTAGATGTTTGCTGGCAGTGGAATGTCATCCTTTGAGCATTCCAGCTTCTGGATACAAAGGGCTGTATCGATCTCCTCAAACATTGAGTAAGACACACAGTGACCAAGACGATTCAGAGTTCGGATCAGTTCTGTGTTTCCTGTCAAAGACTTTACAGCATTGGTCAGCAGTACGTGCTTGGGTGGTTTTGTCTTGCCACTGGTAACAGCAAAGACCAAGTCACTGCCAAAGGAAGTGGCAAGACGTTGAGCTCTTTCAGAGGGAGTTTCACACTCACACTCTCCTGTCAGCAGGGTGTGCAGGAATTGAGTGACTGCTGCAGGAATGACATTCTGATCTGTATCGGGAGGCCATGGCTGACTCACATCTTGTTTATTGATCTCATTCCTCAGCTGCATTCCTGCTTTGGTTAAGACATCTTCAGAGTTAGCTGCTCTTGCTTCTTGCAGGTCTTTTGCCATTTTGTGTGCTTGCCGGGCAAGGTCGTCCATTGAGAGGCTGCGTGGATAGATTAGAAGCTTTCCTTTCTCATCTGGGACAAAGCGTAGTGATTCTCCAAACTCGGTTTCAATCTTTCGGCGAACATGTTTCTTTGTCGCTGGTTTCAGTTGGATAATACCACGGGACATCATGGATCTCTCAAGCCTAGATGTGAGGTTTGTCATAGGCAGTACCTCTGGGTTGGGGAATAATTTGGTCCTTATATACAAGCAGAGTTCCTCGAGGGCTTCTGTCTCAACCTCTTCGTAGCGTGCTTCCTCGCTTTCTTCCTGATTTTCACCTGCACCCGACCTGGCGGCCGCTGGGAAATCATCTTTTGTGAAGAGTTTGTAGCACGACTTGTGGTAGTGACCCTCTGCAGCAACAAGGTCTCTGCTAACTAAACCAAGGATTCTCTGGTTGAGTTTCCTTATTGCTGCTCTGCGAATCTTCTCATTTGCTCGTAGCTCAACACACTGTATGAGTGGCTCCCTTGTCTTTGTTGTTTTTATGTACTTGCTTGACTTCTCGCAGAAGATACATACTTTGGCATACACCCTGCTAGTACTAGGGGCATCCCTTGATGCCCTCCTCCTGGGGTCGACGCTTGCTGATTCTATCTTGACACCCTTGGCAAGGATAGAATCCAGTGACTTCTTCATTGTAAAGAGACTACGACATTTACGGTGATAATGTATGTGTGGTATTCCTCCTTCTTCAAGGCCCTTGGCTGCTTCCAGGACTGGATCATGCTGCCTGATTTCTGCAGCCCTGAGCAATGTGTTCCAGGAGTCCAAATCCTGTGGTGACACCAGAGCATCGCTGTCATCATCAGAGCAGTGGATGATACAGTCGATCCGTGCTCTCTTCCTCGCAGATGGTTCCATCCTGCCGTCAAACAGTCGACACACACCTGCAAAAAATATCACCATTAAACCATGAACAAACAAACACATTACATGGAAACCACTCTACATATGTTTGCTCCTTCCAATAATAAATTATCCCAAAAATATAACAAAAAATCCCCAAATATGAAATAAACCCCTAAATATGGAGAAACTTGAAATACACATCGGAATAATTCTTGTAGAGAATCAAATAAGCTACAAGAGCTGTTAGAATATATTTTTCAATGTTCCCCATATTTAAGGATTTATTCTAGATTTAGAGGAAAATACCCAAAATATAGAGTATATTCCGAAATATGAGGAAATTTGAAAAATACCTAGGAACAACTCTGGTAGAGAATATAATTCTACATAGGTGTTCAAAGTTTCGCGATGATTGTGTGATGGATTTTAAAGAAAATGAGGAAAACGCCGAGCGTCACGCTAAAAATCTTTATTTTTGGGTAGCGCCCCTATTGCATCAAAAAAATTAGACTAAGCTACCAGTGCGAGAAGGCTATCATATCTTAATGTACTTACAGCCACTCTATAAACATTTTAGTACCATTCGTGTTTAGTCACCCCAGGTGGTACCGATATCTGGCCTGGCTCATGGACTATATAGACAACATCAAAGGCCAGGATCGTTGCACATTCATTCAATTTTTCAATTTTCAATATATGTTAGCCAGTCGCTGTTCCGCTGTTTTATTACAAGAGAAACCCGGGATATGGCGAATTGTGCCGGAGAGAAGGTAAATATATACTGTATGGATACACACACACACAAACACTCCATCACGCTTCGCCATGCAAAATTAATAATACAAAATATCAAATGCCTATTATATATAAATATATATATATATACAGTATATACTGTATATACAGTACAGTATATATATATATATATATATATATAATGCGAGGGGGAATGTTAGATTGATATTTTAAATAGATGTGAATGAGAGATACTGTGAGACAAACACAACATCCTGGCATTAAATATGTAAATATTTTCATGAATGTATTTCATCATCCGTGATGGTTTGTTAAATGACATATTAGTTCAGATTTTAAACTATGAATGTATTTTTATTTAGTTATTCCACACTAGTTTCTGCTTCACAGTGTAGTCTGACCAGGTTAACACTTTTACAGACCCTTAGCCTGTGAGTCATGAACAGATTATGATTAATGAGTTGAGGTTGTAAGTTGTAGATGTGTCCTCAAAGCCTGAAGTCTTCGAGGACACATCTTCACGTAATGTTGGCTAACATGAGATGATCTTACTCAGGCTCGGAAGGCTCTTTAAAAATCCCGAATAGAATCTTGATTACCACTCTGACTCCCACAGTTCGTCTACTAATAGTCAGAATAAACGCCCAAAATGCGTCCTAGTACCAAGGTTAGATCTATGATGTTATGTCTCCGTCAAGTGTATCCACAGATAATACAAGTGTTTTCCTTCTAAGCGATTCAAAATAATATGGAAAACATGTTAGGATGTATTTGTGATAAAACTTTTATCCATTTGCCGAATTGTCGAAATTGGTTTGAGAAAAACGTAATATCAGACTGGCAAAAGGTATATACCGTATTATATATTTAGTAGGATACATTGCAGGACCTTCGCGTGTCACAACAATTAACTAAATTATAATACATATATCGTTTACATTAAAACATTTCCATTCAATAATTAATACTGGTTCCACTCATTTATAGACCATATATATATCACGGGATAAATTTATTGCCACTTCTGCCGGCAGTTTTAATAGTTTTATTTATAATGGGAATGATGAAAGTGATTTATCGGCCTTGTAATTTATGGGATATAGTCATTTATACGGGGATTGTTTGTGCCTATGTATCAGGTATTTTTATAGCGTGAGAATCATCATACTGTTCATCACTACTACTAGTACTATCACCATCATCACTACTACTGTTACCATCACCACTACTACTGTCACCATCGTTACTACCATCATCATCACTACTGTCATAATTATCACTACAAGTATCACCATCATCACCACTATTATCACCATCATACAGTACCTGCTGTTACTAGCATCTCTGCTACTGTCATCATCAGTACTATCACCATCATCACTACTACTATCACCATCATCATTAATAATATCACCAAGAATACTGGAGGATTTGCCCCGAAAACAACTCGGGGGGCGACAATTGACCAACCGAATTTGCCTGCAAAATTTGGTGACGATAAATTAACCCGTTCAGTACCAGTTTCCTTTTCATTTTATACTTGATAATAATATACGATTGTATTTAGTTTAATTAGCAGGCTTTCAACTATCCAAATAAACCTTTGTCCAACACAGATCCTTCTTAAGCTCCACAAAATCGTCTAATTAAAGCTAGAATATGATAAACAAAAGATGTCTCCAGTACAGAAAGGGTTAAACAGTCTAGGAAAAGTTTGGGGAAATTGATAAACACTCTTATTTTGATCTTTGACCTTGACCTTTGACCTTAAGTATTAGAATATTTGTATATGAAATTTATATATATATACTGTATATATATATACAGTATATATATATATATATATATACTATATATATATATATATATATATATATATATATGTTATGTATGTAAAATGCAACAAACAGTCAGCTTATCAAAATTTGAGTATTTTTTATGATGAAGGTTGACTTTTGACTTTGACCTGTGACCTTGACCTTTATGTAGGATTATATTTTTTGCTTGTATTGATGTAATCCTGGAAAATCAAATAAGCTTGCCAAGATTCATTAAAATCATCAAATAGTTCCAGAGGTATTAAAGGAATGGCTGACCATGACTTTTACCTTGACCTTCATGATGTCTGAAAATGTAACATTCTAATTTTCATTTAACCCTTGTCTATCGGGGCCCGACTTAAGTCCGTATCTAAAAAGCTGGACAATGTGGCGGGGCCCGACTTAAGTCTGTGTGCAATTTTGGCGCAATATTGGCTCTGAGAGAGAGCCGAGCGGTGGGAGGAGCATAGGTTACCTCATGACCACTCGCCACGACCGTCGTGGGCCCACTGACATTTACTCCACTCTACTCCACGCTCTCTCACTCGCTACACACGTAATTATGTAACAAAATTACCGTATTTTAGCGATTTTGCCCTTCGGTTGCACGATCGTTGCAAGACAACCAGTGATCGTAGAAGGATGGTTCGGGTGTTATTGGAAAGCTCAATTTACGCTCTTTCAGTGATACATACTTGTATTACGCTCTGGCTCTTGTTTATGCATGAAAAAGAGCACGGAAACAACCCCATTTATGGTAAAAAAAAAAACACTGGGCGCGCACGGTCAAATATACTCCACCACCCGCTCTTAAGGTGTTAAAGCACAACTGTATCAGAATTTTGTGAAGTTTACATGAAGTCAATAAATTAGCATATTGACCTTATATTTGACCTCGACCTGTGACCTTGACCTATCAAATGAAATTATGAATAATTTTGTTTGACCTTGGCCTAGGAATTCCGATTATGCATGATATGCTTAGTGAGAATCTTACATTATATAGGAAATACAAGCAAAAATAATATTTTGACCTTTAACCTTGACCTTTCACCTTGACCTTTGACCTTTGAAATTCATATCGAGGAATTAGCTTAACACCAATGTTTGTATTAACTAGCATTATGAATATGGTGTAATTCTCATAAAAACTTATAGATTACAAATAATGATCATATACTGTGACCTTGACCTTTGACCTTTGACTAAGAATATAATAGATATATTTGGATGGTCGTCGCATTGACCAACTGAATTTGCCTGTACAATTGGGTGACAATACATTAAACAGTCTAGGAGGAGTTTAAGGAAAATTACAAACACTCTTGTTTTTAACCTTGACCTTTTACCTTAATTATTACAATATTACAATTTGGTAAATATGTTATTAAAGTAATAAGCAACTAACGCAAGACAGTTTTCCTAAATTTGAGTAATTATTTGTTTAAATAATAATAAAAGTTGACCTTTGACCTTTACCTTTGACCTTGATCTTTATGTAAGGGTACATTTATGTTTGCATTGACATTGCCTATGAAAATCAAATGAGGATGCATAAATTCATTAAAACCCATCAGATAGTTTCATATATATCAATAGAATAGTTGATCAACATTTATTATTTTCCTTTACATCTAAAGTGCACCTATCTCACCAATATTTTTTAAAGTTTAAATGAAAAGTAAAGACAATAGCATATTGACCTTTAGTTTGACCTTGACCTTTCACATGAAATTGTATAGTGTCTTGTATGACCTTGGCCTAGGTATTCCGAATATACATGGTAAGCCTAGTGAGAATCTAACAGTTAGTATACGAATTACTAGTAAAACCTTATTTTGACCTTTGACTTTGACCTTTCCCCTTAGAATATTTATCTAACATTTGTGCAATACGATATCAAAGTTACCAGTTACTTGTATGGTGAAAATGAAGATATTTGAGTAAACACTAAATATATATAGTAAAAGTTGACCATTGACCTTGACCTTGACCTTTATGTAAGAGTACATGTTTTGTTTTATTGAAATTGCCCAGGAAAATCAAATAAGCATGCCTAATTTCATTAAAACCCATCACTTAGTTTCATATATATTAATAGAATCATTGACCATGACCTTTATATTGACCTTTATTATATGTCAAAATATAGTATTTTCCTATTCATTTAATGTGCAACTATCTTACCAAATTGTGTGAAGTTTGCATGAAAAGTAAAGAAAATAGCATTTTGACCTTTTATTTCACCTTGACCTGTGACCTTGACCTTACATATGGAATTGTATACTTTCTTGTATGACCTTGGCCTAGGTATTCCGAATATACATGGTAAGCCTAGTGAGAATCAAACAGTTAATATAAAAATACTAGTGAAAAACTTGTTTTGACCTTTGACCTTGATCTTTGACCTTGCCCTTTATAATATTTATCTAAAATTTGGGCAACACGATATCAAGGTTAGCAGTAACTTGTATAGTGAAAATGAAGATATTTGAGTAAACTAGTAAAATCAATTGTAAAAGTTAACCTTTGACCTTGACCTTTATGTAAGAGTATTTTTTTTTCATTGACATTGCCCCCGAATATTTAAGCCATAAAATTAAAATTCAAATACATTAATAGAAAAGTTTACCTTGACCTTCGACCTTTATCTTGACCTTCATGATATGTGTCCAAATTTATTATTTTCCTTTTCATTTAAAGTGGAACTATCCCACCAAATGTTGTGAAGTTTGCCTGAAAAGTAAAGAAAATAGCATATTGACCTTTTATTTGACCTTGACCTGTGACCTTGACCTTTCATATGGAATTGTGTAGTTTCTTGTATGACCTTGATCTAGGTATTCCGAATATACATGGTAAGCCTAGTGAGAATCTAACAGTTAGTATAAGAAATACTAGTGAAAAACTTATTTTGAACTTTAACCTTGACCTTTGACCTTACCCCTTAGAATATTTACCTTAAATTTGGTCAATACGATATTAAGGTTAGCAGTAACTTGTATAGTGAAAATGAAGACATTTGAGTGAAAACTAAATAACATGAAATATTGACCTTATTTTTAACCTTTACCTTTTACCTTAACATTTAAGTTAAATGGAAAAAATATTTTTGTCTGACCATAGCATTGACCAAATGGATATACCTGTGAAATTTGGTGAAAATCCATCGAACGGTCTAGGTCTAGGAGGAGTTTCCGGACAGACAGACGGACGACGAAGACGACGGACGACGACGACGATGGACGACGACGGACGACGACAGACAGGCTGGCTGGTGGTGCACAGTATACGGACGGGATCTGTTTGCGCGATACCACTCTGCTTCGCAGAGTTGATAAAGTAGGTGTGCAGTTTTCACATTACCAAAAAAAAAAAAAAAAAAAAAAAAAAAATGCATACGCAACTCTGCGACCTAGAATTCTGCAAGTAGTATTGAATCTCTTAGGTAAAATCGGTTTATTATATATATTATATATATACTGTATATATATATATATATATATATATATATATATATATATATATATATATATATATACAGTATATATTATATTATAAAGTTTGTTAGTGGAGAGAACATAATAATATATATATATATAATTACATTTATGATCACATTGAATCTTAACCATTGGAATATTTATCTATAAGGTCAATGTAACATTATTTTGTAGCATTTTGAATATGGTGTAAATCAAATTTAGAATATATATAAGAAATCAATAGTGATCATAATCTGTTACCTTCACCATTCACCTTGACCTTTGTATAACAAAAACACAGAATTTGGACAATCGTTGCATTGACCAACCAAAATTTGCCAGCAAAATTTGGTGAAGATACGTAACCCGTTCAGTACAGTTCTCATGGTTTTATTTCATACTGGATATTTAGACGATTTTATTTAGTTTATGAAGGGCCTCCATAAAATTAGCAGGCTTTCAAATATTTTATTTAACCCTTTTTACTACCACAGATCCCTCATACACTCCACAAAATCGTCTAATTATAGATAGACTACAATAAAAAAGACGTCACCGGTACACAAAGGGTTACACAGTCTAGGTAGAGTTTAAAGAACATTATTAACACTTTTCTTTGGTTCTTTGATCTTGACCTTTAATGTTAAGTATTATAATATACAGTATATATATAAGGGTGTATTGAAACAACACGTACATACTTCAAGTGCTAAGTACAAATTAAAAAAACAAGTTCACTTTATTCTATAAAGATATATAAAATAATTAAGTATTAATGGTTTACAGGTTATACAGTAAAATAATCAGTGTTGTCCAAGCATGTGCTATAAACCGAACACTGGCATTGGTCTCCCCCTCCATCCCCCCTCCCCCCCCCCCCTCCTTCCTCCCCCCAACCTCCTAGTTTATACCCAGGAATGTTAAATTATAAACCTAATTAGTTTTCGGGTTGACATAATGTAATTTATTTTCCCTCTATAAACAGTTTAAGACTAAAATTATGTTCTGTTAATATCAAGCATTTATGTATCTTTCTTTCAACATAGGAAACACCGAAGGTATCTTGGATGAAACAAATTACGATCTTCAAGTGGTCAGCAGATATTACTGTCATATGTTAGTAATTATTACCAATGTTGAATGATAAATAGAACCACAAAATGTTGGCATTATGAAGTTATTGCCCAATGTTATTTAATGTATTTTACAGTTTGTGACGTTAACCACTCCGTTAGAACCGCATGGCTTGTCCTACAGTGACTCGCTAGGATCGCCAGGGCAGTGGATGTATTATTGTGTGCTTTATTTCATATGAAAGCTCGTGTCATGGGCAGTCCAGAAAGGCTCTTTGTTTTCGCCCATGTCAAGGCATTATATATTTAATTGCAAAGTATATGTTTTATCATTAAGTAGTAATGATAGGATTTGAGAGAGAGAGAGAGAGAGTAGAACAGAGTGTGGGTAGGCGCGCAGTGTTTTTTGCCATGCTCGATGACGTCACGGCTGGCTGGCCTCTTGGGGATTGGTTGGAGGAGTTTTTTACCATGCTTGGTGACGTCATGGTTGGCGGGCCTCTTTTGGATTGGCTAGAGGACTTGTTACCGCTTTGCCTACGCGGTGAGAGCTAGGGCTAGTATATATACAGCTCTCTTGCTACTCTCTCCCTCAGATCTGGTTTCTAGAACGCATCCCTCTTATCCCTTTGATATCTGTCCCCCTCACTGCACCTGAGAACCTTTTCCTCTGCCTATCTCTCTCATTTTCCATATCTTTCACCACCTTTTGTTAATATTATACCCACTCTGGTTAACTCTGCATAATCAGCTTCATGCTGGCCAGTTGTATTGTGCGTTAAGGTCTTATATAACCCATGTATGTTAGTTGTTAAGATAAGTTGATCACGAAGCATTGGTTGGCATTCATATTGTTCAGTACCGCTTCCTATAATTATTAGTGTTCTGCTGGATTAGATTATGCTAGACTAGGATTCTGATACTATAAGGTATTGTTTCCGATGAGTGCTGGCTTTAGTTAAAAGCTGCACGACATACCTGAGAACTGGAGTTGATTGGGTAAATTCTAGTCTGTGTGCCATTGAGAGTAGAGCATGCACGAATGAGGGCTTTTTGCCTATACCATTCTGCACTGTTCTAGGCTCGGTTGTTTGTCTTTGAGGTACGCCAGGAGAACGCTTGATACTTCGGTATTAAGGTTTCTCAAGAGAGCTACCCTTCACTATAACGTAATACTTGACGCACAGACTTGAGATTTGCACTAGGCTATGCGGCATGCCATGCGCACCAGTATCTCGTATCATTGACTCTAGCTAGACTTTATCAGTCATAGTAGACATTAAGTATATTAAATCAATTGCTCTTATTATGCATACCCGTTTATGATTACACAAGCATTTCGCAGCCTAGTTTGATGTATTGAGACACAAACGACTTAGGCTCTTTTTGTTGATAGGAATACTGCATTGTTGTGGCGATTATTATTATTGTTGTAGCGTTTAGGATATTCTGGGCTCCGACTGCATTATATATCCTGCCTTTTTGTGTGCATAGCCTGCACAAGCATTGTTCCGCTGCCTGCCTTTTTGGGTTCCATTTCCGATTCGAGCATCTTGATAGCATCTAACATTTAAAGAAGATTCCTTGTTGGTGTTGAAGGACTTTAGTGCACTTTCTTTCATGCAGGAGTGCCTGACATTTATTGATTAAAGTAACGTAAGCTGTAACTTCTCTTACCACCTTACTTTGCAGACCATAACCAAGCACCTTCGGTTATAGGTAGTAATAGGCTGTTTTCACATAACATTAAGCCTAGAGTAGACGCACATTTATTGAGAGTTTGATAACCTATTATTGCATATAGAACTCTGGAGAGTATTTGTGTTCTTTGTTCACTGAGAATATACATCAGAGGTTGGATCTAGCGCTTTCCGTTGTAGCATTTATGCCATTACTAGTCCAATGAATAAGAGCCCTGATATATTTAAACCTCAGTCGTAACAAATGGCGACCTTACCTAGGATTTGGTGAACCTACATTTATTAGCAGGGAACATTTGTTGTTTTGGGGAATATTTTGCGGGGATCAGCAAGAATAATTTTTTTTTGCAACATAGTATAGCCCTTGAGTATTTCCGAGAATTTTTGTGTGTATATTGAGGTATAAGAGTTTGGGGTGCTTCTTTTCTGAATATTGAGGTGAGAAATTTTTGTGAGCATCATGTCTTATACCGGATCAGAGGAGAATGGAGACACAGTACGTAATGTCGAAACTGAGGAACAGCAGCATGATGAAATGGTTAATCAGGTGAACTGTGAGGAGGATGCTAGGATATTTTTGCAATGGACTATTACTTCCGAGCGGTTGGAGGGTATGAACCGGTACGGTCTTCAATGCCTGGCCACAGCTATCGGTCATGCGGGTACTAGCAGCATGACCAGGGAGAACTTGATAACGTGTGTACTGGGCAGGGTGACTGGTGAGCGAGATGGGTTGAGTGCTCAGAGCCCTTCGGCCATGCTTCCCTTACACTCGACTCCTAGCCATCCCAGTAGTTTGCCGACCCCGAGTACGCTTCCACAGTTGGGTGGTGACTGGCAGGGTGGGTTGCCCCGGGGGGGACCACCGGTAATTTCAAACATTGTAGCACCTTCACCTCCTCAAGGGTTAACTCCAGAATTATTACTTCAGCTCGAATTAGCTAAGCTTCAGCAGCAAATAGAATTAGCCAAGAGATTGAAGAGAGAAAAAGTCACCAGCACATAGAGCTAGCAAAAATCCAAGCTGATTTAGAGTCGACTAGGTACTGTGCCGACATGAACGTAGAGAAGTCGTGAGTAGAGACAACGGGACAGCGACTTGGGGCTGGTAACCGTGTTCATGATCAATCTCTCTCGCACTTATTGAAACTGGTTCCGGTGTTTGATGAGAGTGGTGTAACAGAATTTTTCGCACGCTTTGAGAAGAAGTGCCAGGAACACCAGTGGCCAGAGAATAAATGGGCAACACTTGTATCCTCTAGATTAATAGGCAAGGGTCTTAAAGCCTACGATGCGTTACCTTTGGAGTCATGTATTGTGTATGAGGATCTCAAGGAGGCTGTCCTGAGGGCTTACGAACTGCAACCAGAAACGTACCGTTTGAAGTTCCGGGGTGTAACCAAGGGAAGAGATAGCACCTTTTTGGAACACGCCCGGGACTTGTTCGATGATATGGGGAACTGGCTCCGATCTGAGAAGGTAACAACATTTGATGGAATTAAGCAGTTAATGATGTTGGAGCAGTTCTTTAAGAGTACGGGTGGTGATCTAACTTTGAACTTAAAGGAGAAAAACCCAAGAACTCTAGTAGAAGCAGCAGATATGGCTGATCTACGGCTGTCGTTGATTCGGGGTTGCGGGTCCTCACAGAAGTACGATGCAAGTGCTAACGACCGTTATCCTCCCCCTCCCCGTAGCAACGACACATTTAAACAAAAAAGCAATGAAACTAAAACTGAATCCAAACCTAACACCACGCCGTATAAGAAAAGTCAGGGGCCTTCTACATCAAAGTATAAGCCGAAACCGAAATTTATGTGTTTTAGGTGCCACAAGGAGGGTCATAAAGCAAATGAGTGCCCTAGTCGACCTCCTCCGGCAGCCGTGTCTTTTGCTCACGGCATTGGAGTGTTCAAGAGGACATCGGAGTTTGTTAGAGGCAATTCTTCCGAGGTAAATACAATGCCAGTGCAGAAGGATCCGGAAGGCTTATTCCCTGTCCGTGATGCCTTTAGTGACCACAGGGGACTCGGTTGTGTGGAGTGGGGGGGTAGAAGACATGAGGTGAGAATTTTGCGTGACACTGGGGCATCGCAAACATTGTTGAGGAATTTCACTGGTAAACCTCTAAATACGGCGCGGGTGGTTGTGGTTCAGGGGGTTAATGCAACAAGGTCATAGCCGCTTGTAAGAATGAAGATGGAAGATGATGGGGTGATTCGTGACCTGGATGTAGGAATTGTGGAGAAGTTACCTGTTGGGGGCGTCGACCTCCTTCTCGGCAACGACTTTGCGGGGCCTACTTCTGAGGCTCCACCCTTAGTCGTTGCCGAGAAGCCGGTCGACGTGAGTAGGGAGGAGCAGGAGTGGGTTGAGAAGTGTCAGGTGCAACCTATGGCGTGTGTTGTCACCAGATCTCTTGCATCCAGGGAGTCACATTCTGGTGAACAGTCTTTAGACAAGCGGAGGAAAGGTACCGAGAAGGGGTTGAAAGTTGATGCGGTTGAGAGTTTAGTATCAAGGGACATTCTCGGGGACTCATTATTAGGACCAATTTTCGAGTCTGGAGAAGACCCATTAACTGTTACTAAGAAGGCAGAGGATGGGCTTAAAAAGACGAAGAGACAGCAACGATACACAGAGAGAGAGCAACGGGAGGCTAAATTCAAGGTAGGAGGGGGGCATGAGTTGTTTCGCAAACACTTAGATAAGCTTGCTCCTTCGGACATTCGTAAATTGCAATTAGAAGACCCGGAGGTTCTTGAATGTGGTACCGGTGCTGTCGAGTTGGAGGAGGACAGTGATGCACAGTCGGGAGATTTTTTTTCTCATAGATGGCATATTGTACCGGCGATTCCAAGATCCGCAGAGGAATTGGGAGGGGGGGTCAGGAGAGGTAGACCAGCTGGTCGTGCCGAGGGTTTGCAGGGAAAGCTTACTTAGGTTGGCTCATGATGTACCACTGGCGGGACATCTGGGTGTCCGTAAGACGGTTGCAGCCTTGGGAAAACTATTTTGGTGGCCTGGTCTGAGAGCACAAGTTGTGTCATGGGTGGCAATGTGTGATGTGTGTCAGAAGGTTGGCAAACCAAATCAGAGCATTCCTAAGGCGCCGTTACACCCCATTCCTGTCAGTGGGCCTCCCTTTAGTAAGGTTATAGTTGATATGGTTGGCCCCCTTCCCCCTACAAGTGCCGGAAACAAGTTTCTCCTGACCATCATGGATGTAGCAACAAGGTACCCTGACGCATACCGTATGAGAAATGGGTCAGCGAAGACGGTGCTCCGAAACTTGCTAGTGTATTTTTCCCGGTATGGTTACCCGCAGGAGATTCAGTCAGACCAAGGATCCAACTTCACTTCTAACCTCTTTGTTCAAACTATGCAGCAGCATGGGATTGTTACGGTTGTGTCATCTGCGTATCATCCGGAGGGCCAGGGTGTGTTAGAGCGATGGCACTCAACCTTAAAATCTATGCTTCGTTGTTATTGCTTTGAGAATGGGAAAGATTGGGATCTTGGCCTTCCATATGTTTTGTTTGCTGCACGGGAGGTACCTGGGGAAAGTTTGGGATTCAGCCCTAATGAGCTCGTCTTTGGACACCGTGTCAGAGGGCCTCTCCATATGGTTAAAGAAATATGGGAGGGCGCAGAAAAACCTTGTTCTATGCTCAAGTATGTCCTCGACAGTCGAGAACGGATGTTGCGCAGTCTGGAGTTGGCTGGCCGTAATTTGACTAGCTCTCAGGCCCTCATGAAGGACAGGTACGACCTCAAGGTTAAACTCAGGGAGTTTCACGTGGGTCAGGAGGTGTTGATTCTACTGCCCCTTGTAGGTCACCCCTTATCCGCGAAGTACACTGGTCCTTATAGGGTGGTTGAAAAGCTATCGGACCTGGATTACTTGGTAGCCACTCCAGACAGACGTAAGCGCAATCAGTTATGTCACGTTAATTTCATGAAGGAGTATGTGAGGCACCCCCCTGAGCATCTCACTGTGCCTGTGATGACGTTTGGCAGTCAAGGTGGAGAAGGAGAACGGGACAGTCAAGCTCAGGTGGAGGATAACTGGGATCATCATGTCTCTGTGAACCAGTGGGCGGGGAACACAAACCAGGCGGCTCAGGAAGCGTTGCAACACTTACCTGAGCATCAGCGTGTGACTGTGGAGCGCCTGTTCGGTTCATACCCCTCTGTTTTCGAGGAGCACCCAGGCCTCACTACCCTAGAGGTGCACGACGTGGACGTAGGAGACCACCCCCCTTTCAAGTCAGTTCCCTATAGGGTGCCCCCTATTAAACTGCCGGCCCTCCGGGCGGAGTTGGAGTATATGTTAACACCTTACGAGCGGCCTATGCGGTTTATTTATATGTACCGCCCAGCGGGGTGTTTTTAGCCAAAATAGGGCTGTTTACGTGATCATTTTCATGCCTAAATAAGACCCAGAACGTAAAACAAGTACCTATCCCTGAAAGGGCATAAACAGAGCTTTCGAATGACACCATAACGATCCTTTTATGATGGCTAGTTTTCTTGCAATAACCGTGCAACGCGAGTGCAAAAAGCATGTAATTAGCCACTTTCCCGATATAATTCCTTATATAGCGAGTGAGAGAGGGAGGAGGGAGCTGGGATTCGTGTCAGTATGTTCGCCGCGGTGGTCTGGAGCAGTCATACGCTCGCTACTCTCCTGCCACCACTTGTCTCTCTCTCTCAGCAACATTACGTGCTGAAATTGCCACTCGAGTTATGTCGAGCGCCGCCACATAGTCCAGCTTTATTTAACTCGACTTATGTGGTGAGCTGCTAATTAAGGGTTAACAAGGGGGCTGATTGAGAAGGGGGTGGTGAAGTGGACATCTCCCGTCACGCTGCAACCAAAACCGGATGGTAAGGTGCGATTCAGCGTAGACTACAGACGGTTAAACAGTTTGACGCCCACCAACCTATACCCTCTTCCTCGGGTCGACGACTGTGTGGATAAGATAGGCAATGCAAAGTACCTAACCAAGGTGGACTTGGTTAAGGGATACTGGCAGGTGCCCTTATCCGAACGAGCGAAAGAGGTATGTGGTTTTGTGGTGGATGGTGCTACCTACCGCTGTAACGTGATGCCTTATGGCCTAAAGAACGCACCCGCTACCTTTCAGAGTTTGATGAATGATATAATGGCAGACATTCCTAATTGCACAGTATACCTCGACGATGTTATTATCTATGACAACAGCTTTAAGTCATTGTGAGCACGTATAACTCCTGTTCAAGAGGCTTAGTGAGGCTGGCTTGGTGGTCAACCTGGCAAAGTGTGATTTCGTGCGGGCGTCCGTGCAGTATCTTGGGTTCATGGTGGGGTTGGGTCAGGTGTGCCCCCCACAGAATAAGATAGCTGCGATTGATCACTTTCCCCGGCCGGCCACCAAGAAGCAGATCATGAGGTTCTTAGGTATGATCGGATACTACAGACGGATCATTAAGGGGTACTCTACCGTGCTAGCACCTCTGACAGATCTTTTAGCGAAGGATAAGAAATTCAAATGGGCGCCTGAGTGTGAGAAGGCGTTTAGAGTAGTAAAACACCTGTTGTGCACTCACCCGATTCTCAGGGCCCCTGACTTTAGCCTACCTTTCCAACTAGCAATGGATGCTAGTGGTGTGGGGGCTGGTGCCGTCCTTATGCAAAGGGACGATGGCTGGAACATCCTGTTAGTTTCTACTCGAAGAAGTTCAATTCAGCCCAAAAGAACTACTCTGTTGTCGAGAAGGAGCTGCTGGCAATTGTACTTGCACTGAGGCATTTCGAGGTCTATGTTCCAGCCTATGGTCCAGTCGTTGTAATTTACACAGATCATCACCCTCTCAAGTTCTTGAACCAGTTTCACAATCGGAATATGAGGCTGACCAGGTGGTCGCTAATGTTACAGGAATATAACCTGGACATGCGCCATATTGCCGGTTGTGACAACGTGATTGCAGATTGTCTTTCGAGGGTAGATGAACCTGGGTAGATTGACACACGGGTAGCCTCCTGCTTTAGTTTGAATAGTATTTTGAGCTTGGTGCTTGTTGGCTCGCGGTTGTAGCCCAGCGTATTGGGTCGTAAAGCAGGAGTTGAGCGTTTGGTATAGAAGACAAAAACTAGGCTTGCCCCTATAGTGCAGCCAAAATAAACAAATTAAAAACATAAAAATCAAATAAAAAACTCTTTCTTTGATAGTTGAATTTTTTCAGTATGTTATAGCAGTAATTCTGAGTTGCACTCCTCTCAGAATGCTGGGCTAGAGAAGCTCGGTCTTGAGGAGCATAACTACATATGATTTAACCTATTGTGTTGGGGAGGGTTATAATTTTGTAAAATGTTTTGTTGAGAACTGTGCCAGATATTTTACTGCCACTAAGTGATGGGAAGTAGAGATATAGCATGGGTTCTAACCATCAGATTTTTTTTGAGCTTTGGGCCTCTGAGAAAAATCTTGGGGGGGGTGTGACGTTAACAACTCCGTTAGAACCGCATGGCTTGTCCTACAGTGACTCGCTAGGATCGCCAGGGCAGTGGATGTGGCTACAGTTGATGTATTATTGTGTGCTTTATTTCATATGAAAGATCGTGTCATGGGCAGTCCAGAAAGGCTCTTTGTTTTCGCCCATGTCAAGGCTTTATATATTTAATTGCAAAGTATATGTTTTATCATTAAGTAGTAATGATAGGATTTGAGAGAGAGAGAGAGAGAGAGAGTAGAACAGAGTGTGGGTAGGCGCGCAGTGTTTTTTGCCATGCTCGATGACAACTGGCTGGCGAGGCTGGCTGGCCTCTTGGGGATTGGTTGGAGGAGTTTTTTACCATGCTTGGTAATGTCATGGTTGGCGGGCCTCTTTTGGATTGGCTAGAGGACTTGTTACCGCTTTTCCTACGCGCAGCGAGCTAGGGCTAGTATATATACAGCTCTCTTGCTACTCTCTCCCTCAGATCTGGTTTCTAGAACGCATCCCTCTTATCCCTTTGATATCTGTCCCCCTCACTGCACCTGAGAACCTTTTCCTCTGCCTATCTCTCTCATTTTCCATATCTTTCACCACCTTTTATTAATATTATACCCCCTCTGGTTAACTCTGCATAATCAGCTTCATGCTGGCCAGTTGTATTGTGCGTTAAGGTCTTATATAACCGATGTATGTTAGTTGTTAAGATAAGTTGATCACGAAGCATTGGTTGGCATTCATATTGTTCAGTACCGCTTCCTATAATTATTAGTGTTCTGCTGGATTAGATAATGCTAGACTAGGAGTCTGATACTATAAGGTATTGTTTCCGATGAGTGCTGGCTTTAGTTAAAAGCTGCACGACATACCTGAGAACTGGAGTTGATTGGGTAAATTCTAGTCAGTGTGCCATTGAGAGTAGAGCATGCACGAATGAGGGCTTTTTGCCTATACCATTCTGCACTGTTCTAGGCTCGGTTGTTTGTCTTTGAGGTACGCCAGGAGAACGCTTGATACTTCGGTATTAAGGTTTCTCAAGAGAGCTACCCTTCACTATAACGTAATACTTGACGCACAGACTTGAAATTTGCACTAGGCTATGCGGCATGCCATGTGCACCAGTATCTCGTATCATTGACTCTAGCTAGACTTTATCAGTCATAGTAGACATTAAGTATATTAAACCAATTGCTCTTATTATGCATACCCGTTTATGATTACACAAGCATTTCGCAGCCTAGTTTGATGTATTGAGACAAACGACTTAGGCTCTTTTTGTTGATAGGAATACTGCATTGTCGTGGCGATTATTATTATTGTTGTAGCGTTTAGGATATTCTGGACTCCGACTGCATTATATATCCTGCCTTTTTGTGTGCATAGCCTGCACGAGCATTGTTCCGCTGCCTGCCTTTTTGGGTTCCATTTCCGATTCGAGCATCTTGATAGCATCTAACATTTAAAGAAGATTCCTTGTTGGTGTTGAAGGACTTTAGTGCACTTTCTTTCATGCAGGAGTGCCTGACATTTATTGATTAAAGTAACGTAAGCTGTAACTTCTCTTACCACCTTACTTTGCAGACCATAACCAAGCACCTTCGATTATAGGTAGTAATAGGCTGTTTTCACATAACATTAAGCCTAGAGTAGACGCACATTTATTGAGAGTTTGATAACCTATTATTGCATATAGAACTCTGGAGAGTATTTGTGTTCTTTGTTCACTGGGAATATACATCAGAGGTTGGATCTAGCGCTTTCCGTTGTAGCATTTATGCCATTACTAGTCCAATGAATAAGAGCCCTGATATATTTAAACCTCAGTCGTAACAAGTTGTGAACATTTATTCATATACAAACATATTCCAAGCGGTCTCGGGTTGAATTGAATCTCCTAACTAATTTATACTGGGTATTTGAATTTCAGAGATTCTTTTAATCAGTTCGACACTTCTAAATCGATCAGAATTAATTGTCACTGCTGTACAGTCACGAGCATAAATGCTGCGACATCAATCAGATAACGTCAACTCCTTCTTCACTAGGGGTTTATACTAAGCTGAATACAATCGTTTGACGGTAGCTAGAATGAAATACAGAAATAATTGTGCGTTTCAATACAAAGTTTTGCAATACCTTTGGAGACAAAAGGGCGAAAATTATTTGGTTGGTGTCGCAGTATTTATGCTCGTGACTGTACATGGTCATTACAGTGTAATAAGAAGATTAATTGAAACAAATACTGTATAATTCCCACCAAGTGATGTAATAGAGTTTTGAAAAATTATTCAAGGCGTTTTATGAAGCTTCAGATTCCACTAGAATCTGTTCAAATATCGAATTATCGGCGTGGACATGATAATTATCATGCCTGTTTTCCAAATATCTGACCTATTATTTGTACAGTACAACTGTTACACACCAATATTGTCAGTAATAGTCGATGACGTTATAATTTGAGACAATGAGCAATGATTAAGGAAACTTCACTTCACACACACACACACACACACACACACGTCTCCCTTTGTCACTCTTATTTTATTTACCTTACATAAACATGGAAATGAGAGGTTGATGTGTGTGAATGTATGTCTGTGAATGTCATTAATTTTCTTTAACCTCACTCTTTTATAACATAAGTGTTTGGTCAGGTATGCGTGGTCACAATTGTACGGTATGTAACATTTGGCTCCTATAACTTTTCGTATTGCTCGATTACTCTTCATTCATGAACATAACTGTACATGCAGTATACTATCTTCATTAAATACGTAACAATTGCGCGAGAACAATCAGCCTCCAATAGAGCTACGCTTCATAAACAATTGAATTACCTTCTGCTTCGTTCGGATACCCGACATAGACTTGGGCATCAGCATTATGTCCCATGACCAGAGTTACAAATGTTACATATTTTGCTTACGCTAATATGTTGCTAATAATTAGTATTTTTCTGCTAACCACGTAATATCATCACCACATTCTAAGATACTTTTATTTCGTAATTACTAATGTGTGAATAGGTAAACCCATGCTTTCCCTTTAGCTAAGCCGATAATAAATAGGTTTATCATGTATTAATAATTTAGTGCTATACTTGTAACCCTGTTTTGCTACATTTCTAAAAAGGCATTTATCTCTAAAATAACACATTTATGGGAAAATGTGATACAACAATATATGTTTATTTTCCATTTAACAATGTGTTCGTCATAGTCTGTAACAGTTGTTTCAATACACCCTTATATACAGTATATATATATATATATATATATATATAATTGAATTATATATTTAAGTAAAATGCAACTAACAGTCGTCAGCTTCTCGAAAATTTAGTATTTTTTATGATGAAGGTTAACCTTTGACCTTGGCCTGTGACCTTGACCTTTATGTAGGATTGTATTTTTGTTTGTTTTGATGTAACCCTAGAAAATCAAATAAGTGTGCCAAATTTCACTAAAATCATCAGTTAGTTTCAAAGGTATTAAAGGAATAGTTGACCTTGACCTTTGACCTTCATCTTGACCTTCATCATGTCTGAAAATTTAACATTTTAATTTTCCCTAAAAACACAACTGTCTCAACGAATTTTGTGAAGTTTATATGAATAGTAAAGAAATTAGCATATTGACCTTATATTTGACGTTGACCTGTGACCTTGACCTATCAAATGGAAATATGTTTATTCTTGTATGGCCTTGGTCTAGGCATTCCGAATAGGCCTATGCATGGTATGCCTAATGAGAATCTTACACTAAATAGAAAATACTAATAACAATAATTTTTCGACCTTAAACCTTGACCTTTGACCTTGACCTTCGACCTTAGAATTTCTTATCTAGGATTTAGTTAGCTTAACAGCAATGTTCGTATTAACCCTCTCACGTTCTTGACGCAATTTTGAGCCTATTAGGGATACTTTAAATCCTTTGTTACCATCAGGGGTATTTAGAAACCTTTAGTTTAGTTACAATAACCTCTGCAGTTGTCTTTGAGTTAGCTGTGGGCAGAAAACTAATTTTGGAGAGGTAATTATAAGAGTGAGAGAACTCTATTTCTTATTGCTAGTCTGGCAACCTCTGCGTCATATGGTCGTTAGAGGGTTAACTAGCATTATGAATATGGATTAAATTGTATAAAAACATATTGATTACAAATAGTGATCATATACTGTACTGTGACCTTGACCTTTGACCTTTGACTTAAAATAAAATACAAATATTTGGATGGTCGTCGCATTGACCAACTGAATTTGCCTGTATAATTTGGTGACACTACATTAAACTATCTAGGAGGAGTTTAGGGAAAATAACAAATACTCTTGTTTTGACCCTGACCTCTGACCTTAACTATTACAATATTTATGTGAAATGTTATATATATAATATTTAAGTAATAAGTCATAACACAGCCAGTTTTGCAAAAGTTGAGTAATCTTTTTTAATAAATAATACAAGTTGTCTTTGACCTTGACCTGTGACCTTGACATTTATGTAAAAGTACATTTTTGTTTGCATTGACATTGCCTATGAACATCAAATAAGCATGCACAATTTCATTTAAACCCATCAGTTAGTTTCTATCTATCTATCTATTGCCTGACGCCGTGATCTCCGAAGGGGTGGCCACGAACGAACCGCCCCCATGCACCTCTGTCCCCAGTCAGTCGACGCCCCTCCCCCCAACCAGCACCGCCTTCGTTCATGTACTTCCTCACTCCATCCTTCCACCTCTCATTCTGTCTACCTCTCCCTCTCTGTCCCTCCACCTCGCTCTCATACACCCTCTTAGTCATTCTCTCGCTTTCCATACGTTCCATATGGCCGAACCATCTCAATTTGTTCCTTTTCACACTTTCCAGCACATCTACCTCCACACCACACCTCCTTCTTACTTCCTCATTAGTCTGTCTATCCCTCCATGTAACTCCGCACGCACTCCTGGTAATTAATTTCCACTGCTCTTACTCTTGGTCTGAGTCTCTCAACCAACGTCCATGCTTCGCTTCCGTAAGTCAGTGTCGGGATTATCAGTTAGTTTCATATATATTAATATAATAGTTGACCTTGACCATTGACCTATATATTGACCTTTATATGTCTCAAAATTTAGTATTTTCCTTTTCACTTAAAGTGCAACTATCTCACCAAATGTTGTGAAGTTTGCATGAAAAGTAAAGAAAATAGCATATTGACCTTTTATTTGACCTTGACCTGTGACCTTGACCTTTCATATGGAATTCAATAGTTTCTTGTATGACTTTGGCCAAGGTATTCCGAATATACATGGTAAGCCTAGTGAGAATGTAAGTTAGTATGAGAAATACTAGTAAAAAAACTATTTCGACCTTCGGTCTTGACCTTTGACCTTACTCTTTAAAATATTTATCTAACATTTAGGAAATACGATATCAAGGTTACCAGAACTTGTATAGTGAAAATGAAGACATTTGAGTAAAGAGTAAAATAAATATTAAAAGTTGACCTTTGACCTTGACCTGTGACCTGGACCTTTATGTAAGAGTACTTTTGTATTTTTCATTAACATTGCCCTGGAAAATCAAATATGCATGCCTAATTTCATTAATACCCATCAGTTAGTTCCATATATATTAATAGAATAGTTGACCTTGACCTTTGACCTTTATCTTGACCTTTATGATGTGTCCAATTGTATTATTTTCTTTTTCATTTAAAGTGCAACCATCTCACCAAATGTTGTGAAGTTTGCATGAAAAGTAAAGGAAATAGCATATTGACCTTTTATTTGACTTTGACCTGTGACCTTGACCTTTCATATGGAATTGCATAGTTTCTTGTATGCCCTTGGCCCAGATATTCCGAATATACATGGTAAGCCTAGTGAGAATCGAACAGTTAGTACAAGAAATACTAGTAAAAAACTTATTTTGATATTTGACCTTGACCTTTGACCTTACCCTTTGGAATATTTACCTATAATTTGATCAATACGATATTAAGGTTACCAGTAACTTGTATAGTCAAAATGAAGAAATTTGAGTAAAAACTAAAAAATATGAAATATTGACCTTATGTTTAACCCTGACCTTTGACCTAAACCTTTAAGTTAAATGGAAAATTTATTTTCGACTGTCCATCGCATTGACCAAATGGATATACCTGTGATATATGGTGAAAATCCATTGAACGGTCTACGAGGAGTTTCCGGACAGACAGACAGACGGACGACGACGACGACGACGACGACGGACGACGACGACGGACGACGACAGACAGGTTGGCTGGTGGTGCACAGTATACGGGCGGGATCTGTTTGCGTGATACCACTTTGCTTCGCAGAGTTGATAATAATAATAAAGTAGGTGTGCAGTTTTCGCATTACCAAAAAAAAAAAAAAAAAAAAATGCATACGCAACTCTGCGACCTATAATTTTGCAAGAAGTATTGAATCTCTTAGGTAAAATAGGTTTATATACAGTATATACAGCATATATATATATATATATATATATATATATATATATATATATATATATATATATATATATATATATATATATACCGGTATATATATATATACTGTATATATATATATATAATATATATAAGAAAGAAATGGTGACCATCATCTGTGACCTTTACCATTCACCTTGACCTTTGAATAACAAAGAAAACAAAATGGACAATCGTGGCATTGGCCAACCAAATTTGCCAGCAAAATTTGGTGACGATACGTAACCCGTTCAGTACAGTTCTGTCGGTTTCATTTCATACTGGATACTAAGACGATTTTATTTAGTTTATGAAGGACCTCCATAAAAGTAGCAGGCTTTCAACTATCTTAACCCTTTTTACTACCACAGATCCTTCATAAGCTCCACAAAATCGTCTAATTATAGCTAATTAGGGGAGGTGTGGTGGAGTGGTCTTGCCACTGGCCTGGTAATCCAAAGGTCCCGGGTTCAAATCCCGATGTATCAATGGGAAGATATTATTGGGATGAAATTTGTGCTGTACCAGGTATCAGTGCATTACCACAAGCCCACCGAAACGTCAATAAAATACCCTCATTGTTCCCTGATTAAATAGCACTGTATGAATATTCCCATATTCAAAATATGCTATAGGGGTGCAATGCCTGGTGAGTTATCTGCTCAACAGGTGGCGTTGTGTGTGTGTATGTGTGAGAGTCCGAGTGTAGGGGGTGAGACAGTGTAGCACGGAACGAGGTGGCTTCAGAGATGGGGTCGTTTCGGGCCATGAGTGAGCACCGTGCCTCATGCGAAGGCAAGATGGCAGGTGCTCGTTGTACTCTACGTGTTTCACATGTCTCACTCCCTAGACTGGAACAAGACCTCACGGGCTTCACTGTTCATTGTAAAGCGGTGACTGTTAAGGCTCTCAGCCTATGCCCGAGAGGAAGTAAGTTGGAATATAGAAAAAATAAAAAAAATTAAAAAATAAAATACAATGAAAAAGACGTCACCGGTACACAACGGGTTAAACAGTCTAGGAAGAGTTTAAAGACAATTATCAACACTCTTCTTTTGTTCTTTTACCTTGACCTTTAACCTTAAGTATTATAATATATATATATATATATATATAAGATTGAATTATATGTGATTTAAGTAAAATGCAACTAACAGTCGTCAGCTTATCGAAAAAAAAAAAAAATTTATGATGAAGATTAACTTATGACCTTGGCCTGTGACCTTGACCTTTATGTAGAATTATATTTTTGTTTGCTTTGATGTAACTAGAATATCAAATAAGTGTGTCAAATTTCATTAAAGATCATCAGTTAGTTTCAGAGGTATTAAAGGAATAGTTGATCTTGACCTTTGACATTCATCTTGACCTTCATGATGTTTGAAAATTTAAAATTTTAATTTTCCCTTAATGCACAACTGTCTCAACGAATGTTGTGAAGTATACATGAATAGTAAAGAAATTAGCATATTGACTTTATATATGACGTTGACCTGTGAACTTGACCTATCAAATGGAATTATGCTTATTCTTGTATGACCTTGCTCTAGGCATTCCGAATATGCATGATATGCCTAATGAGAATCCTACATTAAATAAGAAATACTAGTAAAAATCATATATCGACCTTTAACCTTGACCTTTGACCTTCGACATTAGAATTTCTTATCAAGGATTTAGTTAGCTTAACAGCAATGTTCGTATTAACTAGCATTATGAATATGGTGTAGCCTAATTCGTATAAAACCTTATTGATTACAAATAGTGATCATATACTGTGACCTTGACCTTTGACCTTTGACTAGTAAAATACATACATTTGGATGGTCGTCACATTGACCAACTGAATTTGCCTGTATAATTTTATGACAATACATTAAACGGTCAAGGAGGAGTTTAGGGAAAATGACAAATACTCTTATCTTGACCTTGGCCGCTGACCTTAACTATTACAATATTTATGTGAAATTTGATATATATTAGGCCATATTTAAGTAATAAGCCATAACACAGCCAATTTTCTAATATTTGAGTAATCTTTTATAATAAATAATAAAAGTTGACCTTTGACCTTGAACTGTGACCTTTATGTGCAAGTTCATTTTTGTTTGCATTGACATTGCCCATGCACATCAAATACGCATGCATTATTTCATTAAAACACATCAGTTAGTTTCTTATATATTAAGAGAATAGTTGACCTTGACCTTTGACCTTTATCTTGACCTTTATATGTCTCAACATTTATTAATTTCCTTTTCACTTAAAGTGCAGCTATCTCACCAAATGTTGTGAAGTTTGCAGGAAAAGTAAAGAAAATAGCATATTGACCTTTTATTTGACCTTGACCTGTGACCTTGACCTTTCATATGGAATAGAATAGTTTATTGTATGACCTTGGCCTAGGTATTCCGAATATACATGGTAAGCCTAGTGAGAATCTAACAGTTAGTATGAGAAATACTAGTAAAAATACTATTTTGACTTTTGACCTTGAACTTTGACCTTACCCTTCAGACTACTTATCTAAAATTTGTGAAATACGGTGTCAATGTTACCAGTAACTTGTAAACTGAAAATGAAGACATTTGAATAAAAACTAAAACTAAATTGTATAAGTTGACCTTTCACCATGACCTGTGACCTTGACCTTTATGTAAGAGTAAAACATAGTTTTCCTTGACATTGCCCAGGAAAATCAAATAAGCATGACTAATTTCATTAAAACCCATCAGTTAGTTTCATATGTATTTATAAAGTAGTTGACCTTGACCTTTGACCTTGACCCTGACCTTCATGATATGTGTCTCAAAATGTATTATTTTCCTTTTCATTTAAAGTGCAACTATATTGCCAAATTTTGTGAAGTTTGCATGAAAAGTAATGAAATTCGCATATTGACCTCTTATTTGACCTTGATCTGTGAACTTGACCTTTCATATGGAATTGTTTAGTTTATTGTATGACCTTGCCCTAAGTATTCCGAATATACATGGTAAGTTTAGTGAAAATCTAACAGTTAATATAAGAGATACTAGTAAAACAAATATTTTGAAATTTGACCTTGACCTTTGACCTTACCCTTCAGAATATTTATGTAAAATTTGGTCAATAGGGTATCGAGGTTGCTAGTAATTTGCATAGTGAAAATGAAGAAATTTGAGTAAAAACTAAGACACATGAAATATTGACCTTATTTTTAACCTTGACCTTTGACATTAACCTTTAAGTTAAATTGAACATTTCTTTTCGACTGACCTTCGCATTGACCAAATTAATATATCTGTGAAATTTGGTGAAAATCCATCGAACGGTCTAGGAGGAGTTTCCGGACGGACGACGGACGACGGACGACGGACGACGACGACGACGACGGACGACGACGACGGACAAGCTGAATTGTGGTGCACAGTATACGGGCGGGACCTGTGTGTACGATACCACTCTGCTTCGCAGAGTTGATAATATAAAAGCAATAATAATAATAATAATAATAATAATAATATTTATAATACAATAAATTCTCCCCTAAACCATTCATTCAGCAAGTTAACCAATGTTAATTTGTATCCTTTCTCTTTATATTTCGTGTTTTGTTATCTTTTCATAGTTTGGTCTGTAAAAAGAAGCAAAAGAAGCATTGTTTACCAAAAATATTATGTGCTCGTCTATTCTAGGAAAAGCAACTAATTCCAGTTGCAACTTTCATATTGTCATAACACAAACTTTAAAACATATTGCTTGAAAAAAAAGAGAGAGAGAGAGAGAGAGAGAGAGAGAGAGAGAGAGAGAATAACGTTGAAACAAATTATCTTCAGATATCTGCCCAGCAACCCCTCCCCCCTCTCCCTCTTGCTCCTCCCCCCCTCTCTCTCTCTCTCTCGTTCTCTCTCTGTCGTCCAAATAAAACCACTCTAATAGAATATTTACCTTCCTATAAAAACGTTAGCGTGATTAGATTTCTCCCTTCCCGTCTGCCCTCCGATATAACGTTTTGCATCTACTTATTTTGTTCGAGTATTTTTCCATTAACTTAGCCCCTCTATTTTTAGGTTGTTAGTGTTACAAAAATATATAGAATACTTTAATGTTCTTGTTATTTTATTTTTATAATATAATATGTTTCGAATTGTGTGTCAAAGTAAGCTTAAAGTGGGATGGGCTATATATGTGTTAATTTATATATTCTTTATTTATTGTTTTAATTTCCTCCCCAAACCTCCATCAAGCTTCGAAAAAAACACCCCTCTTCGAGATAAACTTGTACAGTTTTCGGTAGATAAATATCCCGCTGTTCCTCCTACAATTACCGGCTCGATATCGCTCGCCAGGATAAAACGGATACCTAAAGGGCACGAAAGGTCGTAATATTGACGAAGAAATGGGTTTAAAGGTCTTATAATCGCCAAACTAATGGGTCGAACTTCTTATAATATGAAAACTAATGGGACTAAAAATGAGAGAGAAGGGGGCCATAAAACCCGACCATTCCCCATGAATATGCTTGGGCTTGTACGTCTTTGGTCATCATCTCGAACTCCAAAGACGGCGTCACACGAACAGTTGGATCCAATAATCTTAACCCTCCCGCATCTTTAGGACGCGATCGCGTCATAACGCCACCCCTCGAAGAGTGCTCGTATGACGCAATCGCGTCATAATGCCACCCGTAAGTTAGAAATATTCGTGGTAAATAAGTTTATGACGCGATTTGGACGCATTTTTGGCTGGTAAGTTAGCCATCAGTAAGTTACAAAATTAAATATCTGGCAACCCCCTAGCGTCCCTGTGTGAGGAGTGCGGGGCTTTGTTTCACCAGTTGTGAGCTGGCCGCCAGTCTATGAGGTAGTACTCCCGGACCTTTAAATCTCGTCTTCCCTCCATTGCCCGCCATGGAGCGGGTTTCAGGCGGGCAAATCTTGATTATTTATGTACTAAGAGGCAGTGTATCATCAATTTGTGGCTATCTATTTATAATTTATGTATAATTATATACTCGTGATTTGTGACTTTGTGCCTCGTTGTTCGCCTCTCCATAGCCAGCCATGTGTTTTTTAGGCGGCTAGAATGGACCCAGTGGTAGTGTTGTGAACTGTGAATAATAATATTATTTATATCATATTCGTAGGGTTAGTGTAGTAAGCATTCGTAGTCACATTCCTAACTTATGTTAGGTTTGTGAATACGAATGTAAGCTAGGCTATACGTGTGTGTCGTATATATATTGCCCTAAAACCTTCATTTTCGCTTGAAAGACCAATATATTTATTAATAAATACTACATACGAAGTATAATAAAGCTGTAATTACGAAATATAGTTGTGTTTTGCCCATTTTTGGCATTATTTTATGCCCAATTTGGGCAATTTTTAGTGAATACACAGTTTTATTTGAGTGAAGTAACTAACAGTGAAGTGTGGATAGATTATAAACAAATTTTTTAGACAAAAATGTCACGGTAAGTACAAATATGTCAAGGTAAATAGCCTGACATAAAAAATACAAGACTTTTATGCGCCACTGTACACTACACTACAGCAGTGAACCTTTGGACAGCCACAGATGTCTGCGTAAAGTACCTAAGTTAATCCCATAATTACTTGCCCGCGGCGGGTCAGCACTCCTTGACCTTTTACCTTTTCCTCACAGCTGGGACATTTTATATGTTTAGGCATGGGCTAGGCCTATCTTTATTTTATATATATATATATATATATATATATATATATATATATATATATATTCGAGTATTTCTATTGTTATTTTATATATAGGCCTATTTTTCTTTATTGTGATTTATTATAGTTTTTATTTATTTTATTTATATTATTTTATTTTATTTATAATTTTATTTCATTTACATATTTTTTTTTTATTGTTCCTGTTCCCCAGGGTGTCCATGGGACCACCCCCTAGGTCCAGAGCAAGGGCAGGGCCCATAATCGAGTATTTATATAGTTATTTTATATATATTGGGATTTATTATAGTTTTTATTTATTTTATTTACATAATTTTATTTTATTTATAATTTTATTTCATTTATATATATATTTGTGTATTGTTCCTGTTCCCCAGGGTGTCCATGGGACCACCCCCTAGGTCCAGAGCAAGGGCAGGGCCCATAATCGAGTATTTATATAGTTATTTTATATATATTGGGATTTAGTATAGTTTTTATTTATTTTATTTATTTTATTTATATCATTTTATTTTATTTATAATTTTATTTTATTTATATATTTTTTGTTGTATTGTTCCTGTCCCCCAGGGTGTCCATGGGACCACCCCCTAGGTCCACAGCAAGGGCAGGGCCCATAATCGAGTATTTATATAGTTTTTTTATATATATTTTTATTTATTATAATTTTTATTTATTTTATTTATTTTATTTATATCATTTTATTTTATTTCTAATTGTATTTCATTTACATTTTTTTTTTTTTATTGTTCCTGTTCTCCAGAGTGTCTATGGGACCACCCCCTAGGTCCACAGCAAGGGTAGGGCCCATAATCGAGTATTTATATAGTTATTTTTTATATATTGGGATTTATTATTTATTTTATTTATTTTATTTAGGCCTATATTGTTTTATTTTATTTATAATTTTATTTCATTTATATATATATATATATATTTGTTTTTATTGTTCCTGTTCCCCAGGGTGTCCATGGGACCACCCCCTAGGTCCACAGCAAGGGTAGGGCCCATAATCGAGTATTTATATAGTTATTTTTTATATATTGGGATTTATTATTTATTTTATTTATTTTATTTATATCGTTCTATTTTATTTATAATTTTATTTCATTTATGTATTTTTTCTGTTTATTGTTCCTGTTCCCCAGGGTGTCCATGGGACCACTCCCTAGGTCCACAGCAAGGGTAGGGCCCATAATCGAGTATTTATATGGTTATTTGTTATATATTGGGATTGATTATAGTTGTTATTTATTTTATTTATATCATTTTATTTTATTTATAATTTTATTTTATTTATGTATTTTGTTTTGTATTGTTCCTGTTCCCCAGGGTGTCCATGGGACCACCCCCTAGGTCCAGAGCAAGGGCAGGGCCCAAAATCGAGTATTTATATAGTTATTTTTTATATATTGGGATTTATTATTTATTTTATTTATTTTATTTATATAGTTTTATTTTATTTATAATTTTATTTCATTTATGTATTTTTTTTGCTATTGTTCCTGTTCCCCAGGGTGTCCATGGGACCACCCCCTAGGTCCACACCAAGGGTAGGGCCCATAATCGAGTATTTATATGGCTATTTTTTATATATTGGGATTTATTATAGTTGTTATTTATTTTATTTATTTTATTGATATCGTTTTATTTTAATTATAATTTTATTTCATTTATGTATTTTGTTGTTGTTATTGTTCATGTTCCCCAGGGTGTCCATGGGACCACCCCCTAGGTCCAGAGCAAGGGCAGGGCCCAAAATCGAGTATTTATATAGTTATTTTTTATATATTGGGATTTATTATTTATTTTATTTATATCGTTTTATTTTATTCATAATTTTATTTCATTTATGTATTTTTTGTTTGTAATGTTCCTGTTCCCCAGGGTGTCCATGGGACCACCCCCTAGGTCCACAGCAAGGGCAGGGCCAAAAATCGAGTATTTATATAGTTATTTTTTATATATTTGGATTTATTATTTATTGTATTTATTTTATTTATATCGTTTTATTTTATTTATAATTTTATTTCATTTATGTATTTTTGTTTTTTATTGTTCCTGTTCCCCAGGGTATCCATGGGACCACCCACTAGGTCCACAGTAAGGGTAGGGCCCATAATCGATTATTTATATGGTTATTTTTTATATATTGGGATTTATTATAGTTGTTATTTATTTTATTTATTTTATTAATATTCTGACATACGGAGCCCTGTATGTTAATTTAGAATTAGAATTAAGAGTTGAAGGAGTGTCAAACTACCCAAGCGGCGAAGCAGACTAGCGAGCGAACCAGCGAGTGGGAAACCAGCTCGCCCGCATACCAGCAAACAAGCCTTCACACCTGCGTGCGTCATAGGGGACCCTGCAAACTACTTTGATGACCCGACGCTATGACGTATGATCGACCCCAGGAGACCCCATTGGTCGACGCACCTGCTATGCAACTCGAGGAGCTATGATAGGGGCGCGCACCATCACTCGCCTCCTGATTCGTTCCTACACCATCATTGTTTAGTATATAAGACCCTAGTAGTGGGCATTCAAATCAGTCTCATTTGGAGTTGGGGAAGGTGAACTTGCAGCTGGAGGAAGACGGGGTGAAGTATTATAATGGGTTTGTGACTGTCAGTCAGATTATATAAGTGTGTGTTAAGTGTGTTCGGTGTAAACACTTACGTTATGTTGGTTAGTGAGATATGTGATTGGGAATTAACGTTAACGCTACTATTATGTGCTTAACTATTTGATTGGGAATTAACGTTAACGCTACTCTTATGTGCTTAACTATTTGATTGCGAATTAACGTTAACGCTACTATTTATGTACTTAACTATTTGATTGGGAATTAACGTTAACGCTATTATTATGTACTTAACTATTTTAGTTGACTAACTTGTGGACTAAAGCAACTCTTTAAGTAATTGGGTTATGATGAAAGTAATACTATTGTTTTATATTAATACTTACGAGTTCTTTCATTTTCTTTTAATTAAGCTTACATTGCTTAACGGTGCTTAGTACGGTGATGCTATTGTCTCATATTAGTAATATCGCCTTAGACTAACATGGCTGTGTTAATATTACTTATAGTGATTTCCTAATCTGAAGAAAATTCTTTTAGCTTCAAAATATTATTTTTGCTTTTCATATTATTTGAGTGAGACCTGAATCGAATCTATGAAGCGATCCTGTAACTTAATTTACTCATAATCAAAAACCTCAATGTTACGTGGTTAAGAAATACATTTAACTAATTATTAAATATATATCTAACTTTTTATGTGACTTTGATATTAATCCTGATGATAATAATAATATAATACTATTAACGTAAGACAAGAACCAAGAATAATTACATTAAATATAAATAAAAGGACATTAAGAAAACTAGCTATTCATTTCAAAAAGGGTAAGAGACAGAAATATTCTTACTTTAATATTTATCTTTCAAGACTTTTTATAGAATTAATAGTCCTTCTTTAGCTATAACTTATTCGGTTCATAACCATAGCCTACTAAGCTTCGGTTAAGTAATAATTCTTTATAAATACTACATGACTTTAATTAGTTTCAGTATTTTTCATAATTAAAGAGTATCAGTCAATAAAGGATACCAAGTCCTAAGATCCAAAAGGAAAGGAAGCAACAACAGAAAATAATTTTATTAGATTTTACTTTTGTTTTGCTTTCAGCTGACTGATACCTTAATATATATCTCTGTGCTATCTAGATTCATTTCAAGTTAACCACTTGAGGATCAAGATACGTAACAGAAGAGTGGCGACCTTGCCAGGATTTGTTTCATACAGTTTCACTCAGTTTCATTAACATTTCACTACTTAAAAATCAAATATTAATCATGCCTCAACTAATTAATGACGAAGATGCTCGAGTTTTCATAGAATCAGAACCCACAGCCCCTGATATTGACTGTCTGTCAAAATCCGAACTGAAAGTGCTTGCCTCACATCTCCAGTTAACTGTCTCCAACATGTCTAAAGTAGAGGTGGCTCAGACCATAAAAACCCACCTGTTCCCTGTAGAAGGCAAGGAGGGTGACGGAGCAGTTGGTGGGATCCCGAGTAAACCTAGCCAACTTGATGAACAATTGCCACCTGGTTTTGACCGGTGATCAAATATTCGAACTAGAACTAGCCAGAATAAAAGCCAGAGCAACGACCGAACAATATGAATATCAATATCGTACGGCTCAACTAAATGTCAATACAAATGCTCCCGTAATTGCTCCCCCTCTGGGATTGACTATGACTAGTGTCATTCCACCTTTCACTGAGGATAATGTGCAGGATTTCTTTGTTTTGTTTGAGGAAGTTGCTGGAGGTATGAAATGGACAAGAGATCAATGGCCTTTTATGTTACAAACCGTTTTGACAGGGCAGGCTCGAGCCACGTATTTGTCAGAAGTAGCAGAAGTTAGGCAGGATTATGACAATCTCAAAGAAGCTATCCTAAAAAAAAAACCTATCAATTGCAGCCTGAGGCTTACAGGCAATCTTTCCATAAAAAACAGAAGAAAGTAGAAGAAACCCATAAGGTATTTGCCAGGACCATGACTAAAACTTTCAATCATTGGGTCAAGAGTAAGAAAGTCACAAGCTACAACGATCTGAAGGAGTTGGTCCTGTTAGAAAATTTCCTATGGAAAATTGATTCTTCTGTATCCTATCATTTAAAGGGGAAAAAGGTAGATTGTCTTGCCGACGCCGCTGACATGGCTGACACATACGTGCTCAACAACAAATTTCGTGGAAAGAAGCCCTACGATAATTCTAGTTCTAATTTTAAGTATCCCAATCACAAATCTGACAGACCCAGTCACAAGCCTATAACGTCTTCCCCAGCTAGCCAAAATAGAATTGTTCCCCCAACTAAAAATGCGACTCAGGGCAATGGTAACAGAGGTGGGCCCCAAAGTAATAGTAATGCTCAAAGAGGGAACGTTCCCGTATCCCCTAAAGTATGTACTTTTTGTGGCAAGAGAGGCCACCTAGCTTATCAGTGCTGGGCCAAGGAGAGAACCGAGAGATCGGGGCAGACAGTTGCCGCCGTATCTCAAACTCCATATGTGCCTGTAATGCAGGACTCCCGACAGAAGGAGTACCTAGCACCAAAAGTTCCTTTAATGCAGGACTCCCGACAGAAGGAGTACCTAGCAGCTAACGTAAACCATCTAGACAGGGGTGTAGTAGCATGTGTGGTGCAACCCACTAGGGTTAAGCCAATAATAATTTCACCATCAGTGCAGGACAGTTACCGTCCCTTTATTTCATCTGGCAACGTGAGATTAAATGGTTGTATGCATGAGGTAAACATTCTGAGAGACACAGGTTCTACTAGCACCCTCATGGTGAATCATTACACTGAGTGCCCACCTGGCGAACCAGTTGTAATGAGAGGTGCTGGAGGCCAATTTTATGCACACTTGGTAAAAGGCGAAATTGAATGTGAGTTACTACAGGTTGAGGCCACCATAGCTTTGTGTAGGTCCCAAGATATCCCTGTGCCTGGGGTAACACTCCTTTTGGGGAATGATGTAGCAGGTGAGAAGGTCCGAACAGACCCCATTTTGTCACTTTCCCCTGTTAACGAGCCACTAACCGGTGAGCTCGAAAAGGAGATGCCAACAGTTTTCCCTGTGTGTGCTGTCACACGTTCAATGTCTCAAGTAGCAGTTCCCTCAGACAGAAATGTACCGAATGTAAGAGTTGATGAAAGGGATGATGAGAGTGTGAATGACGCTCCAACTGTGCCTGATGATGTGACTGAGGTGGATTTATCTGACACCTTTATGGCTCATCTTGACCCTAACGATGACCATGAAACCCCTCCAAATTGTCCTAGTGGCCTGGTAGAGCTACAGAGAGATGATAGTGAATGCAAGGAGTTAGCTGCCAGTTCCATGAGTGAAGAGGAATGTGAGAAGGAGGGTGGTGAATGTTTCTACCTCAAAGGAGGAGTATTGTGGCGTAGATGGAGACAGCCACACAGACCAATCGATGACGGGGCTTGGGACGTCCATCAAAAAGTAGTCCCCAAACCTTGTCGTAGAGATATCATGGAAATGGCACATTGTATACCATTGGCAGGACACCTAGGTGTGAGAAAAACTCTAGACAGAATCAGAGCCCACTTTTACTGGCCAGGAATGCGTGCAGATGTAGTGGAGTTTTGTAGAGTGTGTCACACTTGCCAGATGACAGGAAAACCCAATCAGAAGGTGCCTGTACATCCTCTGGTGCCCTTGCCACGTTTTCGAGAATCCTTTTACTCGGGTGGTAGTGGACATTGTAGGCCCATTGCCTAAGACTTCCCAAGATAACATTTATTTATTAACTATTATGGACATGGCAACTCGCTACCCAGAGGCTATACCCTTAAGGACTACCTCTGCTCCAACTGTCATCAAGGAACTGCTCAAATTCTTCACCAAAATGGGTTTCCCCCATGAGGTGCAAAGTGATCAAGGAACTAATTTTACTTCTAACATTTTCCAGCAGTCCCTGAAGGAGTTGGGTATCGAGCATGTTAAGTCTAGCACCTACCACCCAGAGAGTCAAGGGGTTCTCGAACGATATCACCAGACATTAAAGGGAATGTTACGTAAGTATTGTACAGAGACCGGAGTTGAGTGGGATAAGGGGGTACCTTTTCTTTTATTTGCTACTCGTGAGGTTCCAACTGAATCCCTGGGTTTTTCCCCTAATGAGCTAGTTTTCGGTCACCAGGTAAGAGGTCCTTTGCAACTATTGCAGGATAGCCTAGTTGGCCAGGAGGGGAACCAAAACCTCCTCAAGTATGTTTCAGATTTCAAAACCCGGCTGAGATCCTCATGTGAGTTTGCCGCTCAAAACTTGACAGTGGCTAAAAGCTCCATGAAGAACTGGTATGACAGAAAAGCCTGTGAGAGGGAGTTTCAGCCCGGTGATGAGGTTTTGGTCCTGCTCCCCCTTTTGGCCAACCTTTATCTGCCAAGTTCAGGGGCCCATATAAGATCATTCAGAGGGTGAGCATTACCGATTATCTAGTAACTACCCCAGACAGGAGAAAGCCCACGCAAGTATTCCATATAAATATGTTGAAACCCTACCATAGGTCCCCTGATTCCTCTCTTCCAGATTCTCCCACTGTGGCAGTGAATGTCAGGACCTGTGGACAGCCTGGTGCGGACGAAGTCTTCAGTTCTCTTACTGACCCGCAACAGACTGTTCCAGAGCCTGAAGGTATCCATGCAGACTTTGACTTGTCATGTAGCCTATCCAACTTTCAGTATAATTCAGTAGCTTGGGGGGAATTACCATCTAAACTATGTCATCTTCCCTCTGATCAAGCGAACCAACTAATCTCTGTTTTATCTCAGTCTCCCAGTGTGTTCCGTGATACTCCAGGGCTCACTTCTTTGGCCTTGCACGACATCGACGTAGGGGATGCAACTCCCATTAAACTATCCCCCTACCGTGTCTCACCACAACGCAGGAGTATACTGCAGGTCGAGCTTGACTTCATGTTTTCAAACCAGCTGATCACAAGGGCCTTAAGCCAGTGGAGTAGTCCGGTCATACTTGTGCCAAAGCCAGACGGGAGCCATAGGTTATGTATGGACTATAGGCAAGTTAATGCTGTCACAAAGAACGATACCTACCCACTGCCACGGATCAAAGATTGCATTTACCAGGTTGGCCTCATACAGCAGTAAGTTTAATTTAATGAGAGGATTTTGGCAATTAGCTCTCCCTTGTAGCGAGGTAAATATCATGCTTTAGTAGTGCGCTCTTAAGCCTTCAGCTGTGAGATGCCTTGCAGTTCGAATAACGCTCCAGCTACGTTCCGGCTATGTTCTGATGTGGTACCTGGAGACGTTGCCTACTTTGGGTGATATCCTTATTATATCCTCATTATAATCTTGCTGTTGCCAATCTGGTGGTGAATCTATTTATGTATTATGTTTAATATTATGTACTATACTCCTTAAACTCTTTTCTAGGGGGGAGGTCTGACATACGGAGCCCTGTATGTTAATTTAGAATTAGAATTAAGAGTTGAAGGAGTGTCAAACTACCCAAGCGGCGAAGCAGACTAGCGAGCGAACCAGCGAGTGGGAAACCAGCTCGCCCGCATACCAGCAAACAAGCCTTCACACCTGCGTGCTTCATAGGGGACCCTGCAAACTACTTTGATGACCCGACGCTATGACGTATGATCGACGCCAGGAGACCCCATTGGTCGACGCACCTGCTATGCAACTCGAGGAGCTATGATAGGGGCGCGCACCATCACTCGCCTCCTGATTCGTTCCTACACCATCATTGTTTAGTATATAAGACCCGAGTAGTGGGCATTCAAATCAGTCTCATTTGGAGTTGGGGAAGGTGAACTTGCAGCTGGAGGAAGACGGGGTGAAGTATTATAATGGGATTGTGACTGTCAGTCAGATTATATAAGTGTGTGTTAAGTGTGTTCGGTGTAAACACTTACGTTATGTTGGTTAGTGAGATATGTGATTGGGAATTAACGTTAACGCTACTATTATGTGCTTAACTATTTGATTGGGAATTAATGTTAACGCTACTATTATGTGCTTAACTATTTGATTGCGAATTAACGTTAACGCTACTATTTATGTACTTAACTATTTGATTGGGAATTAACGTTAACGCTATTATTATGTACTTAACTATTTTAGTTGACTAACTTGTGGACTAAAGCAACTCTTTAAGTAATTGGGTTATGATGAAAGTAATACTATTGTTTTATATTAATACTTACGAGTTCTTTCATTTTCTTTTAATTAAGCTTACATTGCTTAATGGTGCTTAGTACGGTGATGCTATTGTCTCATATTAGTAATATCGCCTTAGACTAACATGGCTGTGTTAATATTACTTATAGTGATTTCCTAAGCTGAAGAAAATTCTTTTAGCTTCAAAATATTATTTTTGTTTTTCATATTATTTGAGTGAGACCTGAATCGAATCTATGAAGCGATCCTGTAACTTAATTTACTCATAATCAAACCTCAATGTTAAGTGGTTAAGAAATACATTTAACTAATTATTAAATATATATCTAACTTTTTATGTGACTTTGATATTAATCCTGATGATAATAATAATATAATACTATTAACGTAAGACAAGAACCAAGAATAATTACATTAAATATAAATAAAAGGACATTAAGAAAACTAGCTATTCATTTCAAAAAGGGTAAGAGACAGAAATATTCTTACTTTAATATTTATCTTTCAAGACTTTTTATAGAATTAATTGTCCTTCTTTAGCTATAACTTATTCGGTTCATAACCATAGCCTACTAAGCTTCGGTTAAGTAATAATTCTTTATAAATACTACATGACTTTAATTAGTTTCAGTATTTTTCATAATTAAAGAGTATCAGTCAATAAAGGATACCAAGTCCTAAGATCCAAAAGGAAAGGAAGCAACAACAGGAAATAATTTTATTAGATTTTACGTTTGTTTTGCCTTCAGCTGACTGATACCTTAATATATATCTCTGTGCTATCTAGATTCATCAAGTTAACCACTTGAGGATCAAGATACGTAACAGAAGAGTGGCGACCTTGCCAGGATTCGTTTCATACAGTTTCACTCAGTTTCATTAACGTTTCACTA
>CM064552.1:23542335-23888385 GCA_032716605.1 Paralithodes platypus | reverse complement strand
CATATACATCCCATATATTTGGGGGATGTGGGGGGCATAATGGGCCCTAGGGAGGGGGCATAACTTAGATAAATACATAAAATACGAATGATAGGGGGGAATCTATATTATATATATATATATAGGGGTATATATATATATCTTATAGGGGGCAATCTACAAATACAAAAAAAAAAATAAAATACAAATAAAAAAAAAACCCTCCCACCCAAAAAATAAAAAATAAATAAATATATATATATATATATATATATGGGGGGAGGGGGGGAGGTGGGGGGGAGGGGGGAGGGGAGGTGAGGGGGGGGGGAGGTGCGGGGGGGAGGGGAGGGGGGAGTATAATGGGTGGAGGGAGGGGTGGTGGGATAATGGGGGGGAGGGGGAGAGGATGGGGGTAATGGGAGGGGCAGGGGGGGGGGGAGGGGGAGGAGGGGGGGGGAGGGGGAGGGAGGTAAATGTGGAAGGGGGGGAGGGGGCATAACAGCCCTACAGATAAATACATAACACGACATTATATAATATAATAGATTATATGGGGGAAGAGGGGGAGGGTTGTATAATGGGGGAGGGAGGGGGAGGGGGCCTAAACTTAGATAAATACATAAATACAATTAGAATATATATATATCTATATATATATCTATATTATATATTATCTTATATACAGATATATATATATCAATCTACAATTAGAAAAATATATATACAAATAAAAAAAATAACCCTCCCCCACCCAAAAAAAAAAAAAAAAAAAAAAAAAAAATATATATATACATATATATATATGGGGGGGGGGAGGGGGAGGGGAGGAGGGGGATAGGGGAGGGGAGGAGAGGGGGTATAATGGGGGGGGAGGGAGGGAGGTTATAATGGGGGAGAGGGTAGGGAGGTATAATGGGGGGGGGGAGGGAGGGGGAGGGGGTTATAGGATGGGGGGGTGGGGACTAATGGGGAGGGGAAGGGGGGCTATAATGGGTGAGGGGGGGGAGTGGGAGGGAAGCATAACAAGAAAAAAGATATAATACAATAACAGGATTATATGGGGGAAAGTGGGGTATAGTGGGGGATGGGGGGCAAGAGGGGCCCATCATAACATAACAGATTAAAAACATCAAATACGAATGATATTATATATATATATATGGGGGTGGAGGGGGGTATAATGGGGGAAGAGGGGGAGGGCGTTTGTTCCCCCCCGGAGTGTTGTATAATGGGGGAGGGAGGGGGAGGGGGCATTAACTTAGATACATACAAATAAAGTACGAATGATATATATATATATATGATATAATATAATATATATATATATATATATATATACATATTATATTTTATATCACATCTACAATTAGAAAAAATAAAGAAAAATAAAATAAAATCAAAATATGCTTTAAAAAAAAAAAATAACCCTCCCCCACCCCAAATAAAAAATAAATAAAAAAATAAAAAAGATATATATAATGAATATATATGGGGGGGGGCGGGGGGGGTGAGGGGGAGGGAGGGGGGATAATGGCGGGGGACGAGGGGGGTATAATGGGGGAGGCGAGGGGGAGGTATATATGGGGGGGAGGGGAGGGGCCGGTATAATGGAGATATGGGGGCGAGGGGGAGGGAGGGGAAGGGAGGTATAAATGGGGAGGGGGGAGGAGCAAAACAGATAAATACATAAAGATTATATGGGGTGAGGGGTATATGGGGGAGGGGGCCATAACAGAAAAATAAAAAACATCAATACGAATGATATATATATATCTATTATATGGGGGAAGAGGGGGAGGGTGTATAAAGGGGGAGGGAGGGGGCATAACTTAGATAAATATATAAATACGAATGATATATATGTATATATATATATATATATATATATATATATATATATATTATATCAATCTACAATTAAAAAAAAACAAAAAAAAAAAAAAAAAAAAAAAAAAACAAATTATATATATATATATATATATATATATATGGGGGGAGGGGGAGGGGGAGGGGGAGGGGGAGGGGAGGGGGGGGTATAATGGGGGGGGAGGGAGGGGGTATAATGGGGGGGGAGGGAGGTATAATGGGGGAGGGAGGGGGTATAATGGGGGGGGGGGAGGGGGGGGAAGGGGGGTATAATGGGGAGGGGGGAGGGAGCATAACAGATAAATACATAAAGATTATATGGGGGGAGTGGGGTAATTGGGGGAGGGGGCATAACAGATAAATACATAAACACGAATTATATTATATATATATATATATGGGGGGAGGGGGGTATAATTGGGGAAGAGGGGGAGGGTGAATAATGGGGGGGGGATAAATACATAAATACGAATGATATATATATATATATATATATATATATATATATATATATATATATATATATTATATCAATCTACAATTAGAAAAATAAAATAAAATAAAAAATATAAAAATAACCCTCCCCCACCCAAAAAAAAAAAAAAAAAAAAAAAAAAATATATATCTATATATATATATATATATGGGGGGAGGGGGAGGGGGGAGGAGGGGAGGGGGGGGGAGGGTGAGGGAGGGGGTATAATGGGGGGGGGGGAGGTGAGGGGAAGGGGGGGAATAATGGGAGGGGGGGAGGGGGAGGGGGGGGGGAGGGGGTTATAACAATAGATAAATACATAAAGATAATTGGGGGGAGTGGGGTATATGGGGGAGGGGGCATAACAGATAAAAACATCAATACGAATGATATTATATATATATATATGTGGGGAGGGGGGTATAATGGGGGAAGAGGGGGAGGGTGTATAATGGGGGAGAGGGGGAGGGGGCATAACTTAGATAAATACATAAATACGAATGATTATATATAATATATATATAGATATATATATATATATATATATAGATATATATATATATATATAATATCAATCTACAATTAGAAAAATAAAATAAAATAAAAATAAAAAATAAACCCTCCCCACCCAAAAACCAAAAAAAAAAAAAAAAATATATCTATATATATATGGGGGGAGGGGGAGGAGGAGGGAGGGTGGGAGGGGAGGGAGGGGCGGGTGGGGGGGGGAGGGGGAGGGAGGGAGGGGGGGAGGGGGTATAATGGGGGAGGGAGGGGGTTATAATGGGGGGGAGGAGGGAGGGGGAGGGAGGGGGGGAGGGATAAAATACATAAATAACATAAACCAGAATTATATTATATATATAGATTATATGGGTGAAGGGGGGGGAGGGAGGAGGAGGAGGATGGGATGGAGGAAGGGGGAGGGAGGTGTAGGGGGTATAATGGGGGGAGGGGGGGGGAATAATGGGGGGGGGGTGAGGGGGAGGGGGGGAGGGGGGTTATAATGGGGAGGGGAGGGAGGGGGAGGGGGCATAAATAGATAAATATATAAAGATTGTATGGGGGGAATGGGGTATATGGGGGAGGGGGCATAACATAAATAAATAAATAAAGGTTATAGGGGGGGAGGGGGGTATTGGGGGGAGGGGGCATAACATAGATAAATACATAAAGATTATATGGGGGGAGCGGGTTATGCGGGGGAGGGGGAGGGGGCATAACAGATAAATACATAAATACGAATGATATTATATATATATAAATCTACAATAAGAAAAATAAAATAAAATAAAAATAAAAAATAAACCTCCCCAACCCACAAAAAAAAAAAAAAAAAAAAAAAAAAAAAAAATATATATATATATATATATGTGGGGGGAGGGGAGGGGGAGGGAGGGGAGGAGTAAAAAAATAATCTAAAATAAATAGATATTAGCCTAGTAATATTTATTTGGGGGCAGGGGGAACGGGGGGGAGGGGGGTGAGGGAGGGGAGGAGTATAATAATAATATATAATAATAATATATAATAAAATATAATATATAATATAATGGGGGGAGGGAGGTATAATGGGGAGGGAGGGGGAGGTGGGTTATAATGGGGGAGGGGGGGGGAGGGGGGTTGTAATGGGGGAGGGAGTGGGAGGGGGATATAATGGGGGAGGGAGTGGGAGGGGGATATAATGGGGGAGGGAGGGGGAGGGGGATATAATGGGGGAGGGAGGGGGAGGGGGATATAATGGGGGGAGGGAGGGGGAGGGGGATATAATGGGGTAGGGGGTTATAAAAATAAAAAACATAGTATATACAAGAGATCAAGTGACTGTCTAGGGAAGGGTCACTCAGGTCAACTCAGGTCCAGGTACCCTATTGGGAGGTGTGAAGCCAAGGGAGTGGTATTCGAAGGTGTGGAAAACCACCACATACTACCATCATCACCACCACCACCACACACTAACATCACTACCACCACACACTAACATCCCCACCACCACAGTAACATCACCACCACCACACACTACCACACCTAACACCACCACCACAACTAACACCACTGTGTTGACAGAAATGTGGAGGCATACAGTATATATACAGTAGGCTATATATATATATATATATATAATTATACATACATAATAGGGGGAAGGCGGGGGGAGGTGGGGTATAGGGAAAAAACAAAAAAAAACAAAAAATATATATATATATATATAGGCTCCCCCCAAAAAAAAAAAAAAAATATATATATATATATATGCTGGGCCTACCCCTAATAAAAAAGAAAAAAAAAAGAAAAAGAAAAAAAAAATATATATATATATATATATATATATATATATATATATATATATATATATATATATATATATATATATATATTATATAGAATAAGAGTTTGTGGTGGGGGACATTTATGTTGGGTATAATAATAAATAATAAATAATAATAAATAATAAATAATAAATAAATAATAAATAATAATAAATAATAATAATAATAATAATAATAAATTATAATATAATAAAGCAAAAATATAAATTAAATACCACTAAAAATCCTTTTATATGCGTGATCCCATACACAGGAATAAACAGGTATAATAATAAATAATAATAATACAAATAATAAAATAATAAAATAATAAAATGGTGGTGGTGGTGGAGATGGTGGTGGTGGTGGTGGAGATGGTGGTAGTGTTGACACAAATAGGGTTGAGTTAATTTTCTGACCTGACCCACGGTCAGAAAAGGGACCCTACCCTATTGGTGTCAACACCACCACCATCTCTCACCACCACCACATCAGCACCACCACCACATAAGACCACACACCACCAGTCATGACCATCACCACCACCACCACCCCGACCATCATCACCACCACCACCACCACCATCTCCACCAACACCACCACCACGACCACCACCATCACCACCACCACCCCCCCTCACCACCACGACCACCACCACACCACCATCATGACCATCACCACCACCACCACTACCACCATCACGTCCACCGCCACCACCACCAAAAATGTTGACTGTACTTACTCACACTGCTGAGATTCCCTCGTGGCCACCAAGCCGTATATGTAGAGTGCTTTTGCCAATAAAAAACTTACCTCCCAAGCACTTTCCACCAATAAATTCTCCAAGAAAAAATCAAGCACCTTCCACCACTAAATTTTCGAGCAAAAAATGCACAGGGCTGAGGGAGCATGGCGACATATGCTCGACCAGTAATGAAAGTTTTTTCCACTAAGAAAACAATAATACAAGGTAAGATAATTTACTTGAACGGATAAATAGCAATATAAATGAATGATATTTATATGAAAGTGTTCCACAAACAAGCAAAACGTTTGGCAAAAAGCATGGCCCTCGTGGGCTCCTCCACCTTGGTCACGTAACACCAGAGAAATGCTCGACCAGTAATGAAAGTTTTTTCACTATGAAACACTATTACAAGGTAAGATACACTACTTGAACAGATAAATAGCAATATAATTGACTGATATTTATATGAAAGTGATTCCACAAACAAGCAAAACGTATAGGCAAAAAGTATGGCCCCTCGTGGGCCACCTTGGTCACGTAGCCTACACCAGAAATGCTCAACCAGTAATAAAAGTGTTTTCACTACGCAATACTTATACAGGTAAGGTACAGTACTGGAGGTGATAAACAGCAATATAATTGACTCGATATGGTAAGAAAGGGATGCACGAACAAGCGAAACCATGGCCCCCTCGTGGAGCCCACCTTGGTCACGTACACCAGACTAGCAAAAACACATCACTAACATGGTTATTTTACCCTAAATAAGAATAACACAATAATCCATCGATAACCCAATGATATAGCACTTCGTTTGGGTTATATTAGGGCGGATCTACCAGCCAGGCTGGGCAAAATGGAGGCCCCTTGGTTTAAAGGGCCGCGCACACCCACCTACTAGGCTGGCTGAAGGGAAGAGACTGGCTCTCTCTACCACCGCGGGGCCCTCACAGGGACGCTAGGGGGTTGCTAGATGTGTCCACATGTACATCTAACTTATCGGACGTACCAGCCAAAAGACCGGCTCAATTGCGTCATAAACTTATTTTCTAGCAATATAATAAGTCCATATGACGCGATCGCGTCATATGAGTTATTGGTTCACTCTGCCATATGACGCGATCGCGTCATATATGTCTGAGAGAGTTAATCCTGTATCCTCGACATTCTAAGTTACAAGCCGATGTCACACGAGCGCTTTTTCCGGCATTTCTTTTTTTATGGGCTCTTCTGTCATTTTCTGGTGTGGCATCTTCTTAAGGGGGTAGTACTCGTCTTTTATGGACCCCCTTCTCCCTCATGTTTAGCATATTAGTTTTGAGGTTTTAAGATGTTCGTTCCGTTAGTTTGGCGATTTTGATACCTTTCGCCCCATTTCTGTGTCAATATTTAGACCTATCGTGCCATTTAGGTGTTGATTTTTTCCTGGCGAGCGATAGCGAGCCTGTAATTTTGGAAGGAACCGGCCTTCGGCCGGGACATTTTTCTACCGAAAAATGTACAGATTTATCTTGAAAATGGGTCTAGTGGGTATTTTCTTAAGCTTCATGGAGGTCTAGCGAGGAAACCAAAAAATAAATCACTAAATATATACAGTATATAGACCAAAAAACAAGCACTACCCGCTAAAGCCCCCTAAGGTGACAGATATGATGGAGGAGGTAGTCATTGTTTGCAGTGCTTGATAGTATAGCACAATCTCATAATTCTCTCAAATTGGGGGAGACACTTGTTACACGCAGCTTTGCCGTTTGTTTCCTTCATACGCATAGAAAAAACACCCTACAATCTATATCAATCAATTCTCTATATAGCTCTTCTTATTGTTTGTTCTTGAATGCTCGAAATGTTCGTGATTTATCGTTACATAGCTTCAATAGATTTCAATGGTTATACTTTGCTCTTCATTCAACATGGCAATATTTCTGATTGGTTCTTTATCCTCGAAAACTGATACGGGTAAATATGACATTTAATATACAGTATATACCACTCATCATGAATGACTGATACGGGTAAATATGACATTTAATATACAGTATATACCACTCATCATGAATGACTGATACGGGTAAATATGACATTTAATATACAGTATATACCACTCATCATGAATGACTGATACGGGTAAATATGACATTTAATATACAGTATATACCACTCATCATGAATGACTGATACGGGTAAATATGACATTTAATATACAGTATATACCACTCATCATGAATGACTGATACGGGTAAATATGACATTAATATACAGTATATACCACTCATCATGAATGACTGATACGGGTAAATATGACATTTAATATACAGTATATACCACTCATCATGAATGACTGATACGGGTAAATATGACATTTAATATACAGTATATACCACTCATCATGAATGACTGATACGGGTAAATATGACATTTAATATACAGTATATACCACTCATCATGAATGGAGAAATGAAATGGTTTAAGGGGGTAGTACTCGCTTTTTATGGACCCCTTTCTCCTTTATATTTAGCATATTAGTTTTGAGGTTATAAGACGTTTGTTCCGTTAGTTTGACGATTTTGAGACCTTTCGCCTCATTTTTTTTTTCAATTTTAAGACCTTTCGTGCCCTTTAAGCGCCGATTTGTTTCCTGGCGAGCGATAGCGAGCCTCTAATTTTAGAAGGAAACGGCCTTCGGCTGGGACATTTTTCTACCGAAAAGTTTACAAATTTATCTTGAAATGGGGTCTATGGGGTGTTTTTCTAAGCTTGATGGAGGTCTAGCGAGAAAAATATAAAATATATTAATATATAAATATATAGACCAAAAACCAAGCACTACCCCCTTAAGCTATAGAGCAAAGTTTTGATTTGAGTCCGGGAGGAAAATATGAACATAGTACAATTAATCCATAGCCATACCGGTCAATTAATTACTTGCTAGTTTCTGGCTATAAGGGAATTTGGTTATTTTTAGACAAAAATATTTAGCAGAACTACCCGCAAAATGTGATTGTAGTGTATTTATTTATACATGAAACCAAATTCAACAAAGCTCGCACTATTGCTGTATGTTTTGCTAAGCTTCGTTGTTTACGGCTCCAAGTTCCTTAATGCTTGAATTAAGGGGGTCCACCTGTTTTTTTTCTCTTTCTCTCCCTCTCTCTCTCTCAGGGTTGTATCCATTCGGCCCCATTCAGCCTACTGTTTCAAGACATTTATCCCTATCAAAATGTCTATTTATATATGGCGAGCGATAGCGAGCCATCATATTTTGGATAATGAGTTAGACAGCTGGCTTAATTTGTAATTTTGTGTTAGAAAAATTTCTCCGGCAAAGCCGGATTTCTCCATACAATGTTGCTAGGAAAAAATCGACACCTGGATGGGGATAAATGTCTTAAAACAGTAGGTTGAATGGGGCCGAATGGATACAAGCCAAAGAAAAAGAGTAATAGAAACGGAGAACTATGGGAAGAGGATTGGGTTTAGGAAAGAATGGTAGAGATTGGGAGTTAAATCAGTTGCTGTTCGCTGATGACACAGCATTGGTGGCGGATTCTGATGAGAAACTGCAGCGGGTAGTCAAAGAGTTTGGTGTGGTTTGTGGAAGGAGGAAACTGAAGGTGAACGTCAATAAAAGTAAAGTAATGATGTGTAATAGGGGAGAGCATAGGGTGAATCTAGATGTGAGGCTGGATGGGGAAATATTGGAACAAGTAGAGTGTTTTAAATATCTAGGAGGAACGATAAGCAGGAGTGGAGGTATGGAAGTGGAGGTAAAACAGAGAGTGTGTGAAGGAAGGAAGGTTTTCGGAGCAATGGGAAGTATGTGGAAGACGAGAAATCTCGGAGTGAAAGTAAAAAGTGCACTGTATCAAGGAATTGTTGTGCCAACAGTGATGTATGGGGCTGAAACATGGGCTCTGAAGAAAAAGGAGAAAAGAGGGCTGGATGTGATGGATATGAGCTGCTTGAGGAGTATGTGTGGAGTTACTCGTAGAGACAGATTGAGGAATGAAGAGATACGTAGTAGAGTGGGGCAGCAGGAACATTTGTCAGCCAGAGTGGACAGAAGGGTGCTGAGCTGGTATGGTCATGTTGAACGAATGGGAGATGAAAGGCTTACACAGAGAATATGTGAGTCAGGTACAAGGGGAGATAGAAGGGCAGGAAGACCCCCATTGAGATGGAGAGACTGTGTAAGAAAGGCTTTGGATGATAGAGGAATGACTATAGATCAGGCAGGGGAAGTGGTGGTGGACAGGAGTGAATGGAGAATGCTTGTGAATAGTTGAGTGAACACGTGGTCATTTGGAGTAAGGGGTCGGGCGCAAGTTGGACTAGATAATAGTCCATCAGGCGCCTGGCCCGGGGAGACGATTAATATGAAGGGTGCGCCTGGAAGTGTGGTGGGAGGGCTTGTGGCTTTGGCTCTGCTGCATGTCTGCCTGCCGAGATCGGAACCTCTCCGGGTGGTCGGGGGCCGGGGGAGTGCTGGAGTGACCTTGGTGACCCTGGTCTCTGGGTCATCTCCTGGGTGACCTGGATGTGTGTGAGTTTGTGCTTTTTATCTGTGTTTATTTGTTGTTTTATGTTGTTTTTATGTTTTGCCTGTTCTTGCTCTGTCTTGAGTCGGCTACCCCCAAAATGGGGATTGGGCCTGAGCATATAGATAGATAGATAGATAGAAACGGAGAGGAAAAAAAAGCAGGTGACCCCCCTTAACCAAACTCGGTATATTTTCTTTTCTCGTGACTGTATGAAAGACGCATGATTTGTGGTTCCATATGTTTCAATATATATCACTATTGTTACTGTACGTTTCCTGCAACATGGCAATATTTACCAAGGTTCTTTACTCACAAAAACTGAAACGAATAGCTATGATTTTTAATAATATAAACCATTCATCAATAATTCTTTGTGATACCAGGGATTTATATAAGAGCTTAAGGGAGCCCACCTCGCGTTTTTTCTCTTTCTCTCCCTCTCTCTTTGGCTTGTATCCATTCCGTCTCATTCAGCCTACTGTTTTAAGACGTATACCCCCATTCAGGTGTCAATATTTTCTTGGCGAGTGGTAGCGAGTCAGCATATATATATTTTTGTTTTGACAAAAAGCTAAATTTGTACATTTTTCGATAGATAAATTTCTCCGGCGAAGCCGGATTATTCCATACAATACTGACTCGCTATCGCTCGCCAGGAAGAAATCAACACCTAGATGGGGATAAACGTTTTAAAACAGCTTGCTGAATTGGTCCGAATGGATACAAGCCAGGGAAAGAGAGAAAAGGAGAGAAGAAAAAGAAAAAAACAAAAACGGTGACCCCCCTTAACCCCTTCAGCACGATGCCACCTGTTTACCTACGATTCTGGCTAAAAGTAGACGATTTTATGCAATCTATAACAGGCCTATGATATTCAGAGGGTGTAACCCCTTCTGTACCGGCGACGTCATTTTAATTGTATTCTAACTACTGTATATTTAGACGATTTTGTGCAGTTTATGAAGGATTTGTGGTCGTAAAAATGTATAAGTGAGATAGTTCGAAGCCTGTTGACTGCTGGAGGCCCTTTTTAAACTGAATAACATCGTCTAACAGTAGCCAGAATAGTTGAAAAGACTTCGCCGGGACAGAAGGGGTTAAGGGGGGTCACCGGCTTTTTATATCTTTCTCTCCTTTTCTCTCTTTCCCTGGCTTGTATCCATTCGGCCCCATTCAGCCAACTGTTTGAAGACGTATATCCCCATCCAGGTGTCGATTTCTTCCTGGCGAGCGATAGCGACCCAGCATTGTATGGAGAAATCCGGCTTCGCCGGAGAAATGTTTCTATCGAAAAATGTACAAATTTAGCTTGCTGTCAAAACAAAATAATATATATGCTGGCTCGCTACCGCTCGCCAGGAAAATATTGACACCTGGATGGGTGTAAACGTCTTAAAACAGTAGGCTGAATGGGGCCGAATGGATACAAGCCAAAAAGAGAAGGAGAGAAAGAGAAAAAAAGCGAGGTGGGCTCTCTTAATGAGATAGTATTTTCCCCATTGAGCCTTAGAGGTTGATTATAAGCTGAAGAATACAGAATCATCTCATGGTAACCAGCATATGATGAGAATTACGTCATCGTGCTTAAGGGGGTAGTACTCGCTTTTTCTGGACCCCCTTCTCCCTCGTGTTTATCATATTAGTTTTTGAGGTCTTAAGACGTTTGTTCCGTTAGTTTGACGATTTCGAAACCTTTCGTCTCATTTTGTTGTCAATATTTAAACCTTTCGTGCCCTTTACGTGTCGATTTTTTCCTGGCGAGCGAGAGCGAGCCTCTAATTTTAGAAGGAACCTGCCTTCAGCCGGGACATTTTTCTACCGAAAAATGTACACATTTATCTTGAAAAGGGGTCTAGGGGGCGTTTTTCTTAGCTTGATGGAGGTCTAGCGAGGAAACTCAAAAATATATTAATAAATATACTGTACAGTATATACAGGTATATACTGTACAGTATATACTGTACAGTATATACAGGTATATAAATATACTGTACAGTATATACTGTACAGTATATACAGGTATATACTGTACAGTATATACAGGTATATAAATATACTGTACAGTATATACAGGTATATAAATATACTGTACAGTATATACAGGTATATACTGTACAGTATATACAGGTATATACTGTACAGTATATACAGGTATATACTGTACAGTATATGCTGTACAGTATATACTGTACAGTATATGCTGTACAGTATATACTGTACAGTATATACAGGTATATACTGTACAGTATATACAGGTATATACTGTACAGTATATGCTGTACAGTATATACTGTACAGTATATGCTGTACATTATATACTGTACAGTATATACAGGTATATACTGTACAGTATATACAGGTATATACTGTACAGTATATGCTGTACAGTATATACTGTACAGTATATACAGGTATATACTGTACAGTATATACAGGTATATACTGTACAGTATATACAGGTATATACTGTACAGTATATACAGGTATATAAATATACTGTACAGTATATACTGTACAGTATATACAGGTATATACTGTACAGTATATACAGGTATATAAATATACTGTACAGTATATACAGGTATATAAATATACTGTACAGTATATACAGGTATATACTGTACAGTATATACAGGTATATACTGTACAGTATATGCTGTACAGTATATTACTGTACAGTATATGCTGTACAGTATATACTGTACAGTATATACAGGTATATACTGTACAGTATATACAGGTATATACTGTACAGTATATGCTGTACAGTATATACTGTACAGTATATGCTGTACAGTATATACTGTACAGTATATACAGGTATATACTGTACAGTATATACAGGTATATACTGTACAGTATATGCTGTACAGTATATACTGTACAGTATATACAGGTATATACTGTACAGTATATACAGGTATATACTGTACAGTATATACAGGTATATACTGTACAGTATATACTGTACAGTATATACAGGTATATAAATATACTGTACAGTATATACAGGTATATACTGTACAGTATATACAGGTATATACTGTACAGTATATACAGGTATATACTGTACAGTATATACTGTACAGTATATACAGGTATATAAATATACTGTACAGTATATACAGGTATATACTGTACAGTATATACAGGTATAGCCCAAACACCAAACACTACCCCATTAAGAGGTTAATCTACCGAGGCAAGCTTTCCTGGATGTTTGAGGGAAATATGAACACGCCAAACGCTTTAGCCTACATCCAGACTATTGTTCTTTAATAAATACTGTATACTGTAATTTAATACGGTATGCTGTATCTTAGTATTATATATGGTTATCTGGAACATTCCTTTTGTGGCGTTAATCAAAAACATTTTTAAGGAGCATTGCGAACTTATGGAATCGTCATAACTTTCTCACTACAATCTGCATGGAGGTTTTGGGTTATCCTTGTCAACGACCTTAAATTAAAGACCGCGATATTACCGTAAATAAACACATATGTTGGCGCCCAAAATAAACAGTCAAATCTCCAATACCCCCCGCGGAGGTTAAGGTAAATTATGGTATTGACAAAACATTCCAGTTACGTTAGTTAGAGGGGGTGTAGGGGCTGCAGCCCTCACTTTGGGCAGCACTAAGTTAGCTCAGGTTAGTTGAACTCATATAGCATTATGACGCGTTTTGACTGTGTATTCTGGCTATTATTCGACAATGTTATTCAGATTAGAAAGAGTATATGGAAATCATTGGATTAATTGAAATAGTATTTATCATATTAATTCCCACAGATCCTTCCTAAGCAGCATACAATCATCTAACGATAGCCACTATGAACTGTCAAGACACGACATGATCCTCAAGGGGTTAAGTAGGTTAGGGTAAGATAATGTAAATTCTCCACTCAACACATGATAAACAATTATAAAACACTGTATTCCTCGAAGAAGAAAAAAAAACACACACACAAAAGAGGTAATATCTGTGAAAGGAATCTTGGTAAAAATGTAAGAGACCTCGGACGGCCTTTTTACCTAACATGACCTAACCTAACCTAACCTAACAAAACAACACACAATAACTAGTAAAAAGGCTGTCTGGGGTCTATTCAAATTTTACCGGAATCTTCAATGTTAGCGTTTATACTTTACAGCTTCTATGATACCGTGCTTAACCCCTTCAGTGTCTTAATATGTCGCAGAGATGGTATTTGTGGGATGTTAACCCTTCTGTACCAGCAACATCTTATTAATCTGATTCTAGCTATATTTAGTCAATGTTGTACAGTTTAGGAAGGATCTGTGTCAGTCAAAGGGGTTAAATGAGATAGTTCGAAGCTTGTTAATTGATGTATAGTCCCTTTTAAAACTGAATGCAATCGTCTAATAGTAACCAGAATAAAGATAGAAAGACGTCGCCGGCAGAGAAGGGATTAAAAGCTTCAGGATACAATGACGCGTTTGTTCATTATACTCTGGCTCTTATTAGACGATTGTATGTAGCTTAGGAAAGAGTTCTAGGAATCATAAGGATAAAAAGACTAAAAACTACACTAATTAACTCTTTGGCTTTCAAAAAAAAATCCTAAGCTGAATAAAATCGTTTAATGATAGCCAAAATAAAAGGAAGAAATGCGTCCTGGAATATAGAAAGGGTTAATTGTAAAGACGCCAACGGTAAACCAGTGCACATAATCTCAGAAATTACAAATACTTCTGTGTATTAGTAACTGTTCATTTCACCACTGAGAGGACAAGAATGTTTACTCTTTTCTTTCATTTTGTCTGCAAAATGTATGTCATCATGTATTTTGCTACACAGGGAATTTTTCACACATTTTCCATACTAAGATATTCTTTCTCTATTTCACATAGATTAGGTAGCTTAGTTACAAGTGGCCTGGTAAGGAGATTTGTTGTTGCTTGCTTTCCTTTGTACTTCTTTGTACTCTGAGGCTGAGACTTGAATAAACAAACTCAGATTGAAAAGATATTTAGTTTTTTAAATTCTCTTATTCGTCTTATACCATATTTTGTTGGTTTTTGTTCTTCGATTTTTGATGTAATTTGAAAAGCTAAATAGGATTGCTTCTTCGCACAGACATAAACATACATACTGAATCACATTCACTGACATACACACATATTGACAACACAAACATGCAAACACTAACAGTCATCCACAGATACACATGCACAAACTAATACACATCCATGCAGCAAAAGTGTATCCCAAATCCTTTGAGTTTGTATTGACGACACACACACACACACACACACACACACACACACACTCACACATCAATGCATATATGTACACACAAGCACACATCCTAGACACGAACAGAAACAAAATGACTCACGGACAAGCCTAGACATTCAGTTAAGGGAGATGGTTGGTTTTTCTCCCTCATGTTCAGCCCCATTAGTTTTGAAATGTTTAGATATATGCCCCATTAGTTTATCGATTGTAAGTACTTTCACCCCATTCCTTTGTCAATATTAAAACCTTTCAAATCATTTAGCTGTCGAATTTTTTTTTTTCCTGGCGAGCGACTACAAGCCTGTACATTTGGAGGAACCGGCCCTCGGCTGGAACATTTTTCTACCGAAAAAATTAAAAATGTATCTCGAAGGAAGATCTTGAGGATTTTTTTATTTTTAAGAGGTTGATGGAGGCCTAGGGAGGAAACTAAAAACATTATATATAAATGTATAAATCAACCAAACAATATACCTTTCCCCCCTTAAACAGTGATGACATACAAGAGAACACAAGTACTTCCCATCACGGACGGAGTGGCGGCCTTTTCAACCCCAGCCACACGCAAAGGACACGTACTGGTGGCTCACGAACACGATAATCATGGACACTATGCAATATTAACCCCTTCCGTACGATGACACCTTTTGGACCTTTCATTCTGGCTAGCAATAGACGATTTTATGCAGCTTAACAAGGTCCTATGTTATTTAGAGGGTTTATCGAGATAGTATTTACCCCTTTAAGTCGTGAAGGTAAGTCATGATCTAAAAAAAATATATATATATATTGATAACCAGAATAAGACGAATATTACGTCATCGTGCTGAAGGGGTTAATTATTAATAAGCCAGGAATCTTGCCCACAATATATCGAGCTAATATTTCAAAATTTTGGGATAATCAAACGGAGAATAAGTGTAGAAATATACAGACAATGTATTCCATGATTTACATTTTATATTATTTGTTATTAGTTAAAATAAGTTAATGGCAACATTCTGGCCTAATTATAGCAAATAGACTGTAAAATACATAATCACGAACACAAGGACAAATAACAAAGGCAGAAACGGACAATCACAGCCTCCAACTCTCACATTAACACTTACTGAACTAGCGACGTCATAACATTTTATTCTGACCATTTTTTAGACAATTGCATGCAGTATAAGATGGATCTGTGGTAGTAAAAAGGGTTAAGTGAAATTTTTTGAAGCCTGTTAATTGCTGGAGGTCCTTTTTAAGCTGCATTGCATCGTCTAGTAGTAGACAGAATAAAGTATTCTGTAGGACCTAATCCTGGCTGTATCTATTCTTGTCCGGGCCCTGTGTAAACCCTCGAGCACCAAATTTACATCGCATTTTTGCGAGGATTTCATGGGCCTGTATCGACCTGGGTGTACCCAGATCGACCCAGACCTGGTTTTGTTTTCGTGAGTTTGAGGCTGGTCTGACCCAAAGGTCGGGAAACTAGAGACTGACTTTATCCAGGCCGGATTACGGCCATCTGATTGGCTGAGAGATGCAAAATATGGCGGTTGCAATAAAGAAGCATTTTCAACCCTTTTTCTGTATTTGAAATAGTATCAAAATACATTAAATTTGAGATACACAACAAAAAACACACACACATTAATATGTTAAAAAGGAAAATCAACAGATATAGTTCCCCTAAATAAATTCCAAAATTCCTACTAAAATATCCAAGATACTATGGTCAGGGCAAAAAATCCTAGATATTGTGAAAAAATACAAGCTCTCTCATCACTGGGGACAAGTTTTTCACCTTGCACGGCATTTCCCGCCATATTGGTGGTTATGATAAGTGACATCAGCATCACCCAGGCCAATCCAGCCCAACTAGGTCCCCAGGGCTGACTTTTACCCTGGTACACCCAATCCCAGATGACGTCACAGGATCGTGAAAACAGCCACTGGGACTAGGTCGACTTGGGTACACCTAGGTACTGTACATGGGCTCGGGGAAACTGACACTGACCCAGGCTTACCTAGGCTTACCTGGGTGTACCCAGGTCCATTGCCTCGCGAAAATGCGCTATTAACCTTCCAAATGTAAATAATTGTTAAACTCGCTCTTAACACCAATAACCCCCAAACGAAATTAATTAAATCATGTGATTCCCACAGGATTCGAACCTAGGATATATCATACAGAATAACAGAACTTACACACTCTAACCATTACACCATCAAGACAGTTATAAGTACAGCACATGACTAAGATTAATATCCATTTATCGAATACTGGATAATTAACTAATCATGTACTGAACCCAACTGCACTAAAAGTAGCCTAATGATTAAGCGAGAGGAAAGAATATTTTACATAAGATATAGTATAAGTGAGGAGAACCGATTCAGTTCGTGATAACTTCAAACATTTAATGGCCACAGTTTATATCCCAGAGTGTACTGAAGCGACGAGAAGACACGTCCTTTCCCCCCCTCTCTCTCTCTCTCTCTCTACAGTTTTGCTGACAACTTAATTGTTATAAAACGGAAACAGAAAACCATATTAATTTGAATAACATGTTGCCTAAACTGAAGGGCGGCAATTGACCACTCCCGAGGTGCATGCTATGGGATATTCAACCCCTTCAGCACGCCTTTATGCCTTTGATTCTGGCTAACGTTTGATGATTTTATGTAGTTTAAGAAGGACGATGGTTGATTGAGATCGTACAGTATATACCAATTTGAGTCATATTGGCAGATTATACACTACAGAAAATCGTCTAATGGTAAACAGAATAGGATGAGATTTACGTAGTGGTGATGCAGGGCTTAAATGGTCGACATCGATATTTAGCCATAATTCAAGTTAAATATTATTTCCAGTACACAAGTGAATGAATTGAATCAGATTCAACATATATTTCATCCATCATGTAATTGTATTTGTATTTGTTGATTTCATTGAGTTAAGAAGTAAAGACGGTTGGTGAAAAAATATGATTGAACCCTGAACCAAGTGAACAACAGGCAAACGAGCTACCGACCCCACTACACTGGTCATAAAGGAGACTGTTAGGTGAGTGGCATGGCTTGATTTAAGGGGGTAATACTCGTTTGTTATGGACCCACTTCTCCCTCATGTTTAGCATATTAGTTTTGAGGTTTTAAGTCGTTCGTTCTGTTAGTTTGGCGATTTTGAGACATTACGCCTCATTTTGTATTCAATATTAAGACCTTTCGTGCCCTTTAGGTGTCGATTTTTTCCTGGCGGGCGATAGCGAGTCTCTAATTCTAGAATGAATCGGCCATCGGCCGGGACATTTTACTGCCGAAAAATGTACAAATTTATCTTGAGAGGGGGTCTAGGGGGTGTTTTTCTAAGCTTGATGGAGGTTTAGTGAGGAAACTAAAACATAATTATATATATATATATAAATATATAGCCCAAAAAGCAAGCACTACCCCCTTAACCCATCCAGTACAGTCACGAGCATAAGTCGTTGGACATCCACGAGATATCCCTTTGCGTTATTTCCAATATCCGCAGAGGTCTAACCGCCCTTTGTTCCCATAGCAAATAACGATCACGCTAGCAGTTTTTTACATAATTTGCTGTCGAGTTTGTTTTCCTTTTTTAGTCTGTTTGTGTCCAATCTGGCACACGTTTCGAATGTTAGTCGTCCCCTACAGGATTAGTTTCTCGAAGCATTGGTGAAGTTCCCTTAGCCCTTTATAAGTGCGAGGAGGTCTTCTTCGATATCAGAAGGGTCTTGGGTTCTCGTACAGAGTCTCCAGTCCTGGTCGCGATTAAGGAAGACGTCTGGATTCTCAAGCAGGACAACCTCCGGGTTTATATTCCCAGTATACCTGGGGGTATAAACTTGGGGGTCTCGGGGACTCCGGTCTTATGTTCTTCCTGACTTTAAAGTGGGCTTAATATGATCCTCATGGGTCGATAGCCTATAGAGTCCTATTTCAACTAACTAATCTTCAATATCAGTTACACAGGTTACAGGTTACAGGTTACACAGAGCGAACTCTTAAGCAGGCAGTATGAAATGGCATTCAGTGAGCCTGATGAAACAAAAGTCATCAGAGACCAAAATATATTTTGCATGGAAACCTCCCCCACGGAAACCCCTCAGATGCTGGATATTGATTTCGGTCCAAAAGACATAGAAGAGGTCATTTCCAACATGCCATCCCACTCGGCACCAGGCCCGGACTCATGGAATTCGATCCTAATGAAAAAATGTAAGGATAACCTCTCAAAACCCCTGGCTATAATGTGGAGAAGGAGTCTAGACACTGGTGACATACCAGATAGCTTGAAAAACGCAATAATTGCCCCACTGCATAAAGGAGGGAGTAAAGCACTACCAAAAAACTACCGCCCGGTAGCTCTAACCTCTCACATCATTAAAGTTTTCGAGCGAGTCCTGCGAAGCAAAATTTCAACATTCATGGAGACAAATGAACTACACAACACCGGTCAACATGGGTTCAGAGCGGGAAGATCATGTCTCTCACAACTTTTGGAACACTATGACAAAATTCTTAAAGCGCTAGAAGAAAAGAAAAACGTGGATGTCATTTACACCGATTTTGCTAAGGCATTTGATAAATGTGACCATGGTATAATAGCCCACAAACTGAAAGCAAAAGGTATAACTGGGAAAATCGGACGGTGGATATACAATTTCCTCGTAAACCGAAAACAATCGGTAGCAGTAAACCAAGTCACTTCTGAGCCTTCGGATGTCAAAAGCTCAGTGCCCCAAGGAACAGTGCTAGCGCCCCTTCTGTTCCTCATACTAATTTGCGACATAGATACCAACACCAGACACAGTACGGTGTCGTCTTTTGCTGATGACACAAAATTGAGCAAGATAGTAAACACATAGGAGGACACGGGCCGACTGCAGGAAGACATGAATGTAGTGTTCCAGTGGACCAGGGAAAACAACATGCAATTCAATGAGGACAAATTCCAATTAATACGGTACGGAGATAATAATGGTGTTAAAGAAATTACAAATTACTTAACAGAATCTAACCACATAATAGAACGGAAAGACAGTGTGAAAGACCTTGGGGTATTAATGTCTGAAAATATGGGTTTCAAAGTACATAACCAGGTCAAAGTGGCGGCTGCGAAACGTCTAACGGGTTGGATTATGCGTACTTTCAAAACACGCGGTGAATTGCCTATGATAACGCTCTTCAAATCTCTAGTGCTACCGCGGCTTGAATACTGTAGCGTATTAACATCCCCATACAATGCAGGTGAAATAAATGACGTAGAGAGTGTACAAAGAAATTTCACTTCGCATATAAGTTCGATAAAACATCTACACTATTGGGAGCGTTTAAGAGCACTGAATCTGTACTCACTGGAACGTAGAAGAGAACGTTACCTAATAATATACACGTGGAAAATCACAGAGGGTTTAGTACCAAACCTACATACTCCGATAGTCATGAAATTCAGTTATAGGAGAGGCTGGGAATGCGAAATCCCCCGGATGAATAACAGGGGTGCTATGGGCTCTCTGCGAGAGGGCTGGTTATCACACAGAGGCCCACGTCTCTTCAACAAACCCCCACGGCGAGTAAGAGACATGAGGGACATCTCATTAGACAACTTCAAGAGAGCCCTAGATGTCGAACTGCAAAAAGTGCCAGACGAGCCCATCCTCGCAAGGGAGCGAGCTGTCGCTTCAAACAGTCTACTGCATCAAATCACCACCCATAACGAGGGGCGTCGCGCTCCTTGGTGCCGCTAGAGGAGCGGCGAACACATCCAAAGGTATCCAAAGGTAAGGTAAGGTCTTCTTCAACGTCTCACAAAATAGGGCATATTGATCAACTATAGTGGATTTAAGGTAAGCAAATATTATGGTTAAATAAGTATAAACACAAACCTCTGCTATCACGTGTTTAGCTTTCGTGTGTTATTGGTATTGCGAGCACCTATAAAGCTGCTAAACCAATGCTATAATTAACGCATCTAGAATGACTATAGCGCATCATGAAGGGGGCGGAATTAAAACAAATATTTATATATAACATTTTAAAACCCCAGGCGACAAATAATTGCCGAGCAAGTGTTGTGATTGATCTGCATCACTGATTATCGGAGTGCTGTGATTGATTGTCATACTACAGACCACCCGTCAAGGTGATCGATAATCATCCACTAGAGTAATATTCCCACTCATTACTCTATATTTCCCCCATTTTAGTGGAATATTGACCATGGACGAACACAACTCTTGGTAAGGACATTCTTTAAATGTTTATATTGTTTACTTGTTTCCATACGTTTGTCATTTATATGCTTATAGAATCATACAATGATGAATGTATGTATTTACTCAGTCTCATACCCCATAGTTGGGGGTGACCGACTCGAGACAGAGACCGAACATAAACATAATTTAAAGTTCCAATTCTTAAGGTCCATGACCACTTTCGCGTTCCCTTGCCCCTTTCTCTGTCTTGCCTAGTAGGTGAATTTTACAATGATAATTACGAAAAATACTTCAATTGGTTAGCCTCGCCTAACTGTCATTTCGCATACAAGTCTGCTTGACTGTTAATCCACTCAAATATTTATTGCACACGGTGTATTTCTCCATTTTTGAAGTAATTGACCATGGACAAAGTCAATAAGAAAGGACTTTGGGCGAAGTGATGGTGAAGTATATGTTTTTTTCTTTTCTCTCTCTCTCTCTCTCTCTCTCTCTCTCTCTCTCTCTCTCTCTCTCTCTCTCTCTCTCTCTCTCCTCTCTCTCTCTCTCTCTCTCTCTCTCTCTCTCTCTCTCTCTCTCTCTCTCTCTCTCTCTCTCTCTCTCTCTCTCTCTCTCTCTCTCTCTCTCTCTCTCTCTCTCTCTCTCTCTCTCTCTCTCTCTCTCTCCCTGACCGGAGAAAATGCTGAGTCACGCCTAATGACAAGCTTCATCCAGGACAATTTTTTGACTCAACACGTAAAACAGCCGACGCGAGACAGGAATATATTAGACCTCGTAATCACTACCCAAGAAAATCTATTATCAAACCTGGATGTAGGTGAACATCTGGCAACGTCCGATCATAAAATCTTAAGAATCAACGTTATAAGCAAATATTCCTCAGTAAAAACAACAGGAATGGTTTCGGACTTCAAAAACGCAAATTATGACGGACTTAAGGAATCGCTATCAAACATACACTCAAACCTCATAAATATAAACGAAGTAAATGAACTATGGGGACATTTTAAGTCTACAATTACAGAAGCGCATAAACAATTTGTACCCATGAAACCAAAACGTAATACGAAATCAAGTATGCCCCCTTGGTACAGTAGAGACATTGGCAAGGCAATAAGGAAAAGGAATCAACTCCACAAACTTGTAAAAAATAACACAAACACTGAAGTAATTAAAAACTTGTACAAAAATAGTAGAAGGGAAGTGAAAAAAATAATTAGGGCGAACAAACAAAATTACGAAATGACTATTGCCAGAGAAAGTGCCACAAACCCCAACAAATTCTACAGTTACGTAAATAAAAATAAACAGATCAAAAGCGGAATCGGACCGCTAATAGAAGATGGCCAGACAATAACAGGTGGCACAAACACGGCAAATCTGCTCAACAAATATTTTGGCTGTTTTCACAGAAGAAATTATCGATCATACCCCTGAAAATAACACCTCAACTCATGTGATAGGAGATTTCACCATCAGTGTTAGCGAAGTACAAAGCAAATTGAGTAATTTAAATGTAAATAAGACCCCGGGACCCGACATGCTCCACCCGAAAATAATTAAGAATGTTAAGGACGAAATAGCAAAACCCCTGACACAACTATTTAACTTATCATTACTACAGGGGATTGTACCGAGTGATTGGAAAGATGCGAACATTACGACGATATACAAGAAGGGTAGCAAGGCCAAAGCGAGTAATTACAGACCAATTAGTCTAACTTCAATTGTAGGAAAAATCATGGAAAAAATCCTTAGAGATAAGATAGTAGATTACCTCGAATCAAACAACCTAATCAAAAATAGTCAACACGGCTTTAGATCAAATAAGTCATGCCTAACAAATTTGATTGAATTTTATAACAAACTATTCACATATAACGACATAACGAAATCACTAGATATAATCTTCTTGGACTTTCAAAAAGCTTTCGACTAGGTGCCTCACCGAAAACTATTGGCTAAACTGGAGAGGATAGGTATCAAAGGTGAAATTCATTCTTGGATAAAAAATTGACTTACAGACAGAAGACAGAGAGTGGTGATAAATGGAGTGGAATCGGAGTGGGAGCCTGTCACTAGTGGAGTTCCACAGGGTTCAGTCCTTGGACCGGTCTTGTTTCTCATTTACATTAACGATATTGATGTAGGGGTAAACAACACCATTTCCAAATTCGCCGACGATACAAAAATAGGAAATACAGTCCTGAACGAAGATGATAGAAATGCGTTGCAATCTGATTTAAACAAGATATCAGAGTGGTCGAAAAAATGGCAGATGCCCTTCAATGTCGATAAATGTCAGGTGCTGCAGGTTGGTAGCAGAAATATGAAATACAAATACGAAATGAATGGCAAACAAATAAAAATCGCAACGGTAGTAAAAGACCTGGGGGTACTAATATCTGAAAACCTAAAAACTTCCGACCAATGTATAGCAGCTGCAAATAAGGCCAACATAGCATTGGGCTTTATTAACCGAAAATTTACATATAAACATGAAAACGTAATAGTGCCACTGTTCAAAAGTATGGTGAGACCCCACCTTGAATATGGTGTGCAGTTCTGGTCACCTTATCTGATAAAGGACATTGTAAGACTCGAGTCAGTACAGCGTAGAGCGACGAAGATGATACCCTCACTAAGAAATAAACCATATGAAGAAAGACTTAAACGATTGAACCTGTTCTCATTAACAAAGAGGAGGTTGAGGGGTCAGCTTATTGAGTGCTTTAAGATACTAAAAGGTTTCGACAAAGTCGATGTAAATGCACTATTCACATTAAACAATACTAATCAAACTCGCGGAAATGGAATGAAATTAAAAACCAAAAAGGCAAACCTAGATGTCACAAAGAGTTTCTTCACCTACAGTGTGGCGACAGAGTGGAATAAACTACCAGCGAGAGTGGTGTAGAGCGACACAATAAACGCTTTCAAGGGAAGGCTTGACCTCTATCTGCAGAGGGCTGGGGTGATATGAAAAAAAAAAAAAACATAAATTGATGTATGTGTATGTGTGTGCACTGTACAGTATGTATATATATACTGTATATATATATGTATGTATGTGTGTATGTATGTATGTATGTGTATGTGTGTGTGTGTGTGTGTGTATGTGTGTGTACCGGTGTATGTATATATATATATATATATATATATATATATTTATATATATATATATGCATATATACATATATAGTTTGTAAGGCCAGACTGCCTAGTGGGGACCTTGAGGTCTGTGTGGTCTGTGTATCTATGTAGCTCTATGTAGCTCTCTCTCTCTAAGATCAGGCGATTTAACTGTTAACAAAGAACCTAATTAATTTATAATAACTTAAACAAAATATTAATTAATGCGACCATGGCACAAACCTACAGTACTGATTGCCTGTGTTCGTTTACAGACCTAAATGGTCAGATAATCAATGCTGTCAGCAACAGCACACGATTCTGCTGTGTTGATTGGAAAATAAGTTTGCAGCAAGTGGCATAAGTAGGCAAAAAAGGTGGCCCAATTAGAATAATTTCCATTGGTTCTTCAGTATTATTTATCGCGTTTTTGCTCTAGTGCGCTCTCTGGCCGCACCAATTAGCAGCGATGGCGGAGGTTTATGTGAAATTACGTCACCTCCGTAGGGTTGGCGCAGTACTGTAATCATTGTGTGCATGTGTCTATCCTGTGCACTTCTGTGTGTGTGCCCCTATCACAGTAGCTAACTTGATGGTGATTGTGGTAGTGATAGTGGTGATGATTGTGGTAGTAATGACGTAGCCCCCCCCCCCCCCATAGGGGTGGTGTAGTATTGTAATCACCGTGTCTGTCTGTATGGGTGGGTGTACGCCGTAGGGGCTCACACATCACAGCATGTGATTAAGTATTTTTGATAAATCAAGGTATTGGATTATAAACATAAGTTTCACTATATAAAATTTGGTTATAACAAATCTGGAATTTATATAAAACTGCACATTAATACAAGTATATTATATTGCTTAATTCTGATTATATCTAACCTGAAATTGATATAAAACTACATCAAACATTACAGCAGTGATGGTGTGTCTGTGTAGTGGGGAACCCATGCCATAATCTTGCTATTATCGTCTTTTGATTATTTTTTATGATTATTCTGTATTCTATATAATTATGAAGATCAGTAAAATATACAAGAACACTAAAATTCTTTGAGAACTCGAATATGTAAAAGCCAATCTCAAAAATTAGGGACATTGATTCGATTTTTTGGAATATTTAATATATACATAATTTTAATAGCTTTGATGTTTGTATTATTACTTAGTTGTTAAAATATAGTGATACAAAATTATGGTGGTGATAGTAGCGCGAAGATGGTGAATATAGTAGCAGTGATTGTGATAGTAGTAATGATTATGGTGACAGTATACAGTGATGATGATAGTAATAGTGATGAGGGTGATAGTTAGATAATGGTGACAGTAGTAGTGATGATGGTGATAGTTCGTTTGTTACTTTTATATCATAATTGCTTGCATAGATACAATAGAAGTATATAGTAGTAGTGCTGATGAGGATAGTAGTAGTGATGATGGAGACAGTAGTAGTGATGATGGTGATAGTAGTAGTGATTGTCTTACAGATCCCCAAACATTTTGTGGCAGTCTCCGACAGCACGGCGGGGGCGAAGTCTGCTATCTACGATTGCACGAATCTTTTCATATTACAGCTTTTGTTTCCCAACAGCGATGGCTACAGGATGCGCCAATGCACCAGAAGTCATTGCTCATCGTGGAAGAATCATTGGCATGTGGAAGGCTGGCAAGCCTATGAAAGTTATAGCGGGAGATCTTGGACCGCACCGTCGCTATACTATCAACAGGTGGATATCATGGTGGCAAAATGAGGGTTCCCTTGCAACCAGGCCTCGAAGAGGCAGACCATCAGTAATAACCCAAGATCATGACCGTCAACTGGTGCAGGGTGCGCATGTTCAATTGTTGACAACAGCGGTGCAGTTAACAGCTGATCTGCAACTCTCCTGCCACCCATCAACGACAAGGTGACATCTATGGAAGAACGGTATTAGTTGCTACATTCCAGCTGTTAAAGAAAAATTGACAAATGCACACAAAGACCCTCGGCTGGGGTTTGCCCTTCAACACTTGGTGGTGAATCCAGATTATTGGTCAGATAATATAATAATTTGCTGATGAAAAGTGTTTTACTTCAGTAGCCTCAAGAAAGAGGCATTGCCGGAGACCTGTGAATGCCAGATATAGTGAGGAACACATGCAACAGAGAGCAGTAAGTGGACGTGCTACCACCTCATTCCGGGATGGATGTCTGTGTATGGACAAGGAGAATTGGTGAAATTAGATGGACGCTTCACCGACAAAAAATATTTGGAAATATTGGAGGAAGTATTGCTGCCCACAGTGAGGCCGTACGCGCCCCAAATATTATAAAGCTAATTCACGATTAAAGCCCAATGCACACCAGTCGTGTAGTTAGAAACTTGTTGCAGGAAAACCAAGAAATCCAAGTGCTAGAATGGCCTCCAAAAGGGTATGATCATATCATAAGTCTAGAGCTGGGGGGGACGTATATCTTCCCTCTCCAAGCTCTCAAGTGACACTAGCCAATCTGAGTAGAAGTGTCTTGTGTTGCAAGGATCTCTAGCTTCCTCACCTGTGTTAAAGAGACCAGATGGGGGAAATTTGCGTTGAAAATTACCCGATAAAAGGGGGAATAAGAGGAGAAATAGCTGATAATTGAAGAAAGGGGAAAAGGGGGAGAAGGAGGCAAAAGGGGGGGGGGACACTTATGTAGGAGTGGTAGCAAGTGATGGAGGGGAATTATCTCACCAAATCACAAATAGCTTTGTTTTGAGTACCAATGGGGTGTTTTCTAAGGGTTTTTTATGCTCTGGATCAATTGAGGATGGTCGCAGTGCACCAGAAAAACCTCTATTGAGGACGGTCAGCGTTTTTGGGTTAAGAGTCCCCGCACCTTCGCTCAGTAAAACCTGACGCCTTTCCAGGGTCAATATACTGTTGGTATATGCATATCAATAAAATATAATTGAATTTCAGGTTTAAATCTGACAATTTGTATAATAGGTAATATGTATGGTTTTAGTTTTGTTTTTAAACATAAAAAGGAAGAACGGAATAAACTCTTTCATTCATATTAACAATTTTGACACCAGCTTTTTAACTGTTGCGGATTGAGGATTGATAAAAAGATACTTGGGGGAAGGGAAATTACAGATAGATGAGGTTCGCGGAGTAAATTAACTGTGCTAAATAATATAAGTTCTGCATTGTGGACGAGCAATTGTTAGGTCATGGGTATTGTCAACCGCCTTAGTTCTACAGGGAGAGGTGGAACAATATACGCAAGTTTGAATGAACATTTACCTTAACATATTTATTGAATAATGCTAGTGATGCAACATCGCTTCGAAGACGTAATGGGGGTAATAATTTGTAATTGCTCGATTGTTGATCAATGTCATTATTCTGTTATCAAATTTGTCATTCTTGTCCATTCTTGAATGGTAGGTAATATGTTTCTGAGAGAACACGTAACTTTGATCTATTATGGCTATCTTCTCGTCTATAAAGATTGGTCATAGTCATTTCATATAACTATAATCGCTGACATCCCTACCATGCACAAAGTAAATACCAATGCTACAATATGAAAAATTGGACTTAAATGTGTTGAAATAACCATTAATACTAATAAATATTTAAACATATATAGGCTATGCACCTTGCCTACTTTGCTATCAATGCTATTCAAATTAAATAGTGTCCCCCAATCACTAGACTATACATAAGAACCGTATAAAAACATGCCAACGCCAATTACTAATCATAACTAATTATTTCATAAGTAGTTGGCTGGTTATAATATCGGACTTCAGAAATTTATCTACGATATATAACTATTATATGTGCATAACATTAGGGGCAATTTGGGTAAAAAGATAGGTTTTCAACCAACCTTAAGCAGTTTCCATGACAAGAAGAGATAAATGGAAGGGGCGAGGTGTCACTTAGTATACATTACAATATATATCAATGCTGTAATATATGGCATAGAACAATAATTATTATTAATATATTATTATTTCAAGTATTGTGCCCGTATACACAATCATTTCCGAGCTGTGAAAGTTGGTGTTGCGGAGTGAGCAAAAGACGAGGTGTGTGTGTGTGTATGTGTGTGTGTGTGTGGGGGGGGGGAGGATGAGAGGGAGATATTCTAACCGCCAGTTATAGAGACAGAAGATAATAGTTGTATTATGCTATATCTGGGAGCAGTTACTTCCTGAAATTGATCGTCATGATGCACTGTAACAAAAACAAAGTTGTAATTTGATAAATAAGTTGTGTAATGAAATTGTTACCAGGTAAACACATACACATACACACACACACGCACGCACGTGTGAAACAAGCTAGTATTCTACTCTACGACCCCTCATTCCCACCTCCTACCTCCACCCACTCATTCATAAAAACGATAACCGCGCCACCTACTAACGCAAAGGGATATCTCGTGGATGTCGAACGACTTATGCTCGTGACTGTACCAGTGAACAAAGCATTGTACAGTTGCCCACATAAATTATGTTCCTCGTCGTGACCTTATGTATGGAATTCAATTAGATCGAATTAATATGGCGACTGTGGTTCCTTTTACTTATCAGATAAGTCAACCACTGCACAAGAAACTACACTCGCAACTCTATCATGCACATTATATTACCATGTATAAGACCACAGGGATGAACATAATTTATGTAGGCAACTGCACAGTCAACTCGTTTAATTCACAGAGTCTCAGAATATTATTTAGGGTTTGTAATTGCTTAGAAAGAGACGAATCAAGAAATATATAAGCAATACTATTTCCTAGAGCAATTAGAGATATTATTATTGCATAACTTCAACATCTGAAACTCTGCTGATTAAACGAGTGAATGTGCGTACACTCAACGACATAACATGGGGTCAATATGAACTCTCGAACTGTAAAATGATCCTCCAAAATATAAGTATTAGGTAAGCATATTAATGAGAAGATTTGATTATGTTCGAGATAGCTTCGAAAACTTAAGCCCTTACTTACGTCGTTGAATGCACCGTACAGTACAGTCTCAATAAAGCTACATGTATTTGAATCTTTGAACATTTAAAGTCACATTTTGAAGCATTTGGGATAAATTAAAGCATTGTGTTGTCTCGTTTTCTTTCGATGCTACTGACTCGAAAGGGTGCAATCTTATTGTTGCTCCGAAATTTACAGTCTGGGACTAAAGTCGTGGAATGGAATTTTAGCCATCCATTAGTGCCCTCTGACGGCGGTATTCGAAGCAATCATATATATGATGTGTTTGGCTCTCCCTAGATGGCTCTGTTCGATACGTCCAGGTAGCGCCAAAAGTAAGCGAGAAACTCCCTGTTTCTTGTTGGATTACGACCATGCCAACTAGAAAACAGATACAAACACACATACTACTTCATTACTTAAATGTATGGAATATCAATGCTAAAAGGAAGTGAAAATGCACTGGGTACCCATGACAGATGTAACAGGCACACATTTTAGAGTTTGAAGTGATGTGTGCCATGTTCTTTTATAAGTAATATATAGGTAGGCATATACTGTATACAGTAGTTTATTCATGCGAATAATATAACCAATAATGGGTGTTTATAGTATAGGTCGTCAATTGACGGCATTGCTAGCGTCAATAATATGTTTTTTTTTTTTTTTTTTCTATGTGATTGAGGGAGGCAAAAGGCATAACTGCCTATAGCGAGTGCCTCCCCCATAGTTGAAAGAGTGACAGGGCCAAAATCAAGGGACGTTCGAGCCAAAATGCCTGGACACACGGAGTTTGAAGCAATTTAAGTCATAGGAAGAGGGAAAGACTGATTCTGGGAGAGAGTTCCAGAGCTCAGCTGTTGAGTAGAAGAAAGTTTGAGAGTAACGTTTCACTCTTGGGTTGGAGAGTTGCACAGAGTAGGGGTGGGATTGAGTTGCAAGATGGGTACCAGATGCCCTACGTAAAGGAGGTGGTATGCACTGGGATAGCTCTGAGGAACACTGATTATTATAGTAGCGATAGAATAGCGAGAGAGATGCAACATTGCGGCGGAGAGAGAGAGATTGCAGAGAGTTGGTGAGTGGACGGGAGTTAATGATACGAAAGGCCTTCCTTTCAACTTTATCTAGGAGAGCGGTGTGAGAGGAACCTCCCCACACATGTGAACAATACTCAATACAAGGGCGCACTATGCCCCTGTACAGAGCAAGAAGCTGTGCAGGGGAAAAGAACCCCCTAAGGCGGTTGAGCACACCCAGCTTCTGGGAGGCTGCCTTAGCAAGACTGGTAATATGGTCCTTCCAAATGAGAGCAGAAGAAAAAGAGACACCAAGAATATTGAGAGAAGATGAAGGGTAGATTTTTGTATTGTTGAAGAATAAGGGATAGTCCGCTGGGAGATCCTGACGGGTAGATAGATGGAGAAATTGGGTTTTGGAAGCATTAAAGTTAACAAGGTTTTCTCTGCCCCAATTGGAAATAGTATTTAGATCAGAATTTAAGAGTTCTATGGCTTCATTACGTTTGTCGTTGAGGGATTGCTGGCTGGGGCGTTCTGAAAAACTAATGGAGTAGTGTAAGGTTGAGTCGTCTGCGTATGAATGGATGGGAATTAAGGTACAGTTAAGGAGATCATTTATAAAAATTAGAAAGAGAATAGGAGATAGGACAGAGCCCTGAGGAACACCGGAGTTTATAGAGTGAGGAAGTGAACAATGGCCGTCCACAACCGCGGCTATGGAACGGCCGGAAAGGAAATTAGAGACACAGGCACAGATGGAGGGATAGAAACCGAAGGAGGGCAGTTTAGAAATTAAAGATTTATGCCAATCTCTATCGAAGGCTTTCGATATGTCTAGTGCAATAGAAAAAGTCTCGCCGAAGTCCCGAAAGGAGGATGACCAAGAGTTAGTAAGATATGAAAGAAGATCACCAGTAGAGCGACCCTTAAGGAAGCCATACTGGCGATCTGAGAGCAGATTATGAGAAGAGAAATGCTTAAGAAATTTGGAAGCAGGAATAGTTACAAAAACTTTAGAAAGACAAGAGATAAGAGCAATTGGACGATAGTTGGAGGGTTGAGAGCGGTCACCCTTCTTTGTGACAGGTTGAATGTGAGCAAACTTCCAGCATGAAGGGAAGACGTTAGAGGATAGACAGAGACGAAAGAGTTTGCCTAGGCAGGGAGTCAGCACGGAAGCACAGTTTTTGAGAACAACAGGAGGAACACCGTCCGGACCGTACGCCTTATTAGTGTTAAGCCCAGAGAGGGTAGAAAGTACATCTTTAGAAGAGTTTAGGATATTAGGCATAAGTAAGATATATCATTGAGATTAGGTTACTAACAATACAACACAAATAATGTAACTGCATATGGTATGGTTCAAAGGAATGACAACGTGGTGTAACATAACATTAATTAACACACACAATGTACGATATTAATATAAGGTCGAGGAACAATAGAAGGTAACAATTAAAGGAATAACCTATAAGAATATTAATATACAGTAATTATACTGTAAGAAATACTGCGATCTATATAATTCCATCATTCCATACAGTAAATTGTGTTGAGAGATCCCTCCGTCCAACGTTGGCCTGTATCACACCACCCTTTGATCATCCCGACGACTTTTTTATTATTAAAAAAATATCACTACAAACGATAATATGTTTCACTATTTCATACCTCCTTCAACAAAGTTTGATCATAGTGTAATATATATAATCTATATTGTATTCCCATACCGTCTATATCTCATATCTGTATGAAGGAGAGTGAAAGTTTATGAAACGCTCCGAAGCTTGGAGAAAAGAACTATTGCTCTTTTAGTAATTTAGGGCGTAGGGAGATAACGTAAACATCCAATGATTCATAGGTCAAACTAGGTCTTATTAAGCCCTTTGCTTCCATGGATACTGTCTAATGATGTATAATAACAGATAATAGCTAAAATAAGGCATGAGATTGATTTAGGGATTACCGAAAAGTTTAAACAGCTTCCCAGACTGTAATAAGGTAATTAAGCTATTTGTATGCGTAGAATAAAAAACCCAGTTGTGTCAATTGTATATATTATACAGCATACCTCTAATTGAAAATTACTACCATGTGAGGAAGAGCACTTTATTGACAACGTTTCGCATAGAGCTTCATCAGGCCAATGACATACTAGCATTGGCCTGATGAAGATATATGCGAAACGTGTCAATAAAGTGTTCTTCCTCACATGGTGTTTATTTTCAATCTGTCTACTTTTCAAAGCATATGTTTATCATATCTTAAATTGTTAGAGGTTTGATAATCATCGGGACTCGTCAGTATTTGATAATATTACATAACTGTTCATAGCAACTACGTTATGCAAGGATTCATAAGCCATCTCCTCCACATTAAATCCAGTGCCCTCGATAACTCCTTGGCACAATTATTTGAGTTAGGTGTTCTAGTTGTCTTTGCTTAGCACTTTAAGCATTCTTTCTTTACCAGTTAATTATTCTGAATGATAGTAGGCTGTATTTTCTACCATGTTAAGATTATTGGCTTACAAAATAAAAATTATATTTATAAAATATTTGTTTTAACTTTCTGCATATATAAACTCGAGAATATCTTTCCACTATACAGGACAACTTACCCAGTTCATTATCCATTACAAAATGTGTCTCTATTATTTTAATCATGTTGTAGCATGCTGCCTAATAATCCACATCTTGTTACACGAGAGGAATCTTCTTAAAATCAAGATATACAGACTTTATTGTATTTTATCTCACTCAATGGGTAATATAAGCTGCCCATATTGACCCGCCAAACCCTACAATGTATTTCTTATTAATTTAACTCCAACACCAAACACCTCCAAATAAATAAATAAAGCCTCTCTCCCACTATCTTTTCCTCCCTTCACCTCCCACTACCCCCTCCCTCCCTCCACCTCTCACTACCCCTCCCTCCACCTCCCACTACCCTGCCCTCCCTCCACCTCCCACTATCCCTCCCTCCTTCCACCTCCCACTACCCCCTCCCTCCCTCCACCTCCCACTACCCCGAGAAATACGAGTTCGAGGAGAGATACTTACAATGCAGTGAATGTTTGAATGGAGAATTGTACTCATCTGGTGGAAAACGATATTTTATTATTTACATGGACGTACACGACAAGTTTTTACTCTCACAACCGCTCTTCACATCTGAATAATCTCCAAATTGAGCGAAACTTGGCGTGTCCTTGTAAATAACAACAAGGAACAGTCTATCAAAAGATGTTGGACTGTGACTGGAATCTGGCAACAAGGGCAAAGCGTGGGGACATCCCCAGATATAAAAAAGACATGTATGATCGTAGTGTGGCCAAGTCCCAGGTGAATCAAGACAGTCCCCTACCTTCTCTTATGATGGAAAGAACCCTGCCAGGGAACTATGGTAGGTTTAGTGAAGCGTGGATTATTATATGCCACCACTGACGGAGGAGTTGGGTAACGTTTGAGAAATAATCAGATACAAGAATAGGTCACGGCATGATCAAGTTGAGTAGAATGTTTACGCAAAAAAGGCACAGTATTGCCAATATCCACTGGGTATAATATATTTAAAAAAATGTGTGTAAACTAACTGTAGGCCTATAAATGAATCCTACATGAAATATGACTACATTATAATAGGCTATATACTTACGTTGCATTCACTTAATAAAGTGTTGTATACTGTACAGATACACTATATACCATTTCCCTAGTAAGCTAGAATACTTGGTGTGCTTTATCTACATTGCTAGGTTTGACCATTAGTTTATATTTAATCATTAACCCTTTCTGTACCGGTGACGTCTTCTTAACTTTACTCTGGCTATTATTAGACGATTTTATTCAGTCTACATAGGGCCATCAGCAATTAAAAGGCTTCGAACAATCCTAATTATCCCTTTTTACTACCACAGATCCTTATTAAGCCGCACAAAATCGTCAACATATAGGCATTATACAGTTAAAAAGACGTCGCCGGTACAGAAGGGGTTAATATCCGGAACGGCGTCTTAATAAAGTATTCTCATTTATTCATTTATATTCGTATGCCAGAGTAAAACTGGCATCACTCGATTATACATTAATTATAGTTGTAGAGCATACAAATATTACTTGCATTCTGATAAGGCAGTAGTGTGTGTGTGTGTATTCTCTAGTTGGCATGGTCGTAATCCACCAAAAAACAGGAAGTTTCTCGCTTACTTTTGAGCTACCTGGACGTGTCGAACAAAGCCATATATGGAGAGCAAAAAACATCATATTTTGAATTGTTTCGAATACCGCCGTCAGAGGCCACTACTGGATGGCTGAAGATCCATACAACGACTTTAGTCCCAGACTGTACAGTACACTGTAGGACATACTGTATATCGTGGTCTTAAATTTTCGAAGCTATCCCGAACTGAATATAGCTTTTCATTATTTCTTTACCTGATATTTACTTTTAGGGGGTTCATTTTGTTGTTCAAGGGGTCATACAGCGCCAGGGTTTGTGTCTTAGAATCTTCTGTATTGCACATGTGTAGTATATTCCCTCAGGATTTTCTAACTTTGAGATTTCGAAGCACATAACTCAAACCATTACGACCCTGCTTCTTGAGCATCTGAACCTATTATCTAACCGAACCTCCAAACTGCTTCAGTACGCCAGATATTCCTCTCATTATAGATAAATACATAGAAAAATAGAGAGAGAAAGAGAGAGAGAGCAACCACGTGTCATCCAGCTACATGAGCCAGAAACCATCCTACTCTCGGTAGCATTCAAGGAGACTACTGCAGGACTCTTCTTCTTCTTCTTCTTACCTCTGACCGGGTAGGCTATCCTAGTGTTTACTAGCCTATACCCCTTTGAAAGGACATTAGCCTAACCTAATAACCTTACCTAACCTATCCTAGCATTATAGGTGGGGGCTGCCGCCCCCACACCCCCGCTTTGACTTACATTTTTGGTGTATTTGTCTGTGAAGTGGGTATTTTTCAATTTGTTGATAACGAAAATCCTCCATGCAGACTAGGTGGAGAAAAATATGGCGAATCTATTGGTGCCTATTTTCCCTAATAAATTGTTTCTCATACCGGCACTAGTGTCCTTGAATATTATCACCAATTTTCCCATGGATTTTTTTATTTTTCCCTGTTAGTTTTCATCAATATATAGTGTTTGGAAATAATTACAACCCTCGGCGAAACCGTTTTCCCCATTATACAACGATATTAAGACACGCCGCCCGATAGTGGGGAGGGCTATGAAGTACAGGGAAAATGAGGGGTTAAATGCGTAAAACGGCGATTAAAACGTATTTTAGCAAAACTTGGCTCGATTTTTAAGGTATTTCTAAGGCCTAAAACCCAATATTTCGAAAATCCGAGCCAAGTTTTGGCCAAAGCTGGCTCGGATTTTGAGTTTGTAGACAACAAAATGACAGTAACCTCATTTAGAAATTTGGCTCAGGTTTCCCGAAATTGCAAAGCCATAAAACCCGAATTTGGGAAAACCCGAGCCAAGTTTTGGCAAAACTTGGCTCGGATTTTGCGAATTTTAAAAGTAAACAAATTGCAGTAACCTAATTTAGAATTTTGGCTCATGTTTCCCTAAATTGCAAACCCCAAAAAGCATAATTTTGGAAAACCCGAGCCAATTTTTGGCAAAACTTGGATCGTATTTTGAGAATCGAAAAAGACTAACTAAATGTCGGAAATCGGCTCATGATTTCCCTAATTGCAAAGCCATATAACCAGATTTATCGAAAACGTAGCACTTATTTAAATCATAAATATCCAGTAACATAGACCTAGTACATTGGATACAAGCCTAATCCACACCTAACGCCTACAATGTGTCCGTAGTAGGCTACCTAGTAGGCCTACGTGGGATACAACATGGCGGTTGGGCCGGCGCCCATTTAGTAGCCTACTGGTATTCGGCCGTATCTGTGAATGCGAGTCACTTCGAGCGAATTCCTGATCGAGCGGATGCACAATCTAACCTAATTAACCTAACTTAACTTAACTTAACCTAACCTAACTTAACCTAACCTAACCTAACCTAACTTAACCTTACCTAACCTAACCTAACTTAACCTAACCTAACCTAACCTAACCTAACTTAACCTAACCTAACCTAACCTAACCTAACCTAACCTAAATGCGCCTCCGCTCGAATATGAATTCGCTCGAAGTGTCCAGATACCGTAAATACTACCGCAACTACGAATCTTGTTTCTGAGACCTAGTATATTTACCTAACCAAACAACCCAACCTATCGACAGAGATGGGCAGGTGGAGTGGACTAAAAAGCTGGTGGACAGACCTCGGGAGACAGGTGAAAATGGCGTGTGTACGAATCGGTGCCGTCTATAGGAAGGTATTGACAACCATGTTACGACAACATTCCATTTTAGTACCATATATTTTTATTAGGTTTTGCCGAGGCTTAAAACACATTTTCATATTATGTTTAGAGCATATAAAATCCATATTAGTTTTCAAATATTGCAAAATAATTGGTGACCAACTTATTTAGTTATACTGAAAAGTCTCCGGCAAAGCCGGATTTCTTCATACAATGCTGGCTCGCTTTCGCTCGCCAGGAATAAATCGACACCTGAATGGGGATAACTATCTTAAAACATTAGGTTGAATGGGGCCAAATTGATACAACTCAGAGAAAGAGAGAAAAAAGCAAGTCACCCCCCTTAATTCGCAGTCTCAGAAATTGTAGGCATGCCTTATACAGTATACTATCGCAAGGTTAACATTATTAGCTTTTAAACTTCTAATAAGCTAAAATATGGTTCCGAGACTGCGAATTAGAGTTCTCTACCTTATTTGTTGTTCATGATTACTGTTTCACTGCGTGTCCGTATATACTGTATATGAATGTGTTCGTTTCGCCCTATTATAATTGATATTATGTAGGTGTATGTTCTTTTGTCTATGATAATGTTACATGAGTTGAGCTCTAAGTTTGTTTGCAGACTCATTTTGTTCGTGATAGTGAGCGCAACGTCCTTCGTTCGTGGATATTGTTTGGGTCAATATACAGGAGGCGCTACAATATTGGTAAAAAATTAAGATCAATAGCATGTGATTAAGCGATTTTTCTCAAAATTTTTGATGTAGGTGTCATTCCCAGGAAACTAACATAATACATATTATATGGATATTTACGTTTTAAGGGTTTGTTTACACTTCTTCCTTTTCGTCTTCTTCTGGGAGACCTCTTTTGCGTGATTGTCAGTCAACAACTGAGACATCTGGTGGCGAATGCAATGAACTATACTGGTGGCGTAGTGGCCAAAGTAATCACCCTACCTAATTCATGCCAAGAGTACTCGAGTTCACTGACACGTGATGTCTATCGACCAATCAGGTGATGCCATGATTTGGAAAACAGGTGGCCCGGGATATAAGCTGTCAGTTTGACTCTGGCCAGCTTGTGTAGAGGGTGTGAGCCGATCAAAGCTTTTTCCACCGTCTTTAAAAACACTGAGGCTGCTTAAGACCTTTTCGCCTTCCAATAAGTGTAAACTGTCCAAAGTGCAATAACCAGTGTTCCAAATACAGCTGACGAGGACAGCTGGTTTTGAAATGCACATTCACTTGTTTTACATGGAAAAATTCGAAACAAAAATTCACCAGCTGTTGACCAAGATGAGTGGTGATCGAGCCTCCAGCGGCCAGCCAGGCAGCCCAGTACCTCCTCTGTTCATTAAGGTTAGTTGGTTGGTTGGGACAACATAAAGGAGCCGGACCACAGCTAGCTCGGGAATCTTAATGGGTGATCGCAAAGTAACATAAAGTAAAAGATTTTTTCGCATAGGATTAAACTGGCATGCAAGGGCTAGTTGGTTATACTGATGTTTTGGACCGACAGTTAGCCCATCGATCTTTTTAGGCCTAATAGGTCCGGTAGAGCATAGGCTATACATCATTGCTATATATGTCATTAAGAGCTGAAATGTATTATAAGGGAGAACAAAAATAAAATAAAATACATAGGCCTACTGTAAAACAATAAGTTTTTCAGCCAGTACCCAACCAACGGGGGTGTGGGGGCGGCAGCCCCCACCAATAAGGTTAGCTAAGGTTGTTAGGTTAGGCTAATGTTAACCCCATTCTTACTAGGTTAGGTTAGGTAAGGTTGTTAGGTTAGGCTAATGTTAACCCCATTCTTACTAGGTTAGGTTAGGTAAGGTTGTTAGGTTAGGCTAATGTTAACCCCATTCTTACTAGGTTAGGTTAGGTTGGGTTGTTAGGTTTGGCTAATATTAACCCCATTCTTACTAGGTTAGGTTAGGTAAGGTTGTTAGGTTAGGCTAATGTTAACCCCATTCTTACTAGGTTAGGTTAGGTTGGGTTGTTAGGTTAGGCTAATGTTAACCCCATTCTTACTAGGTTAGGTTAGCTAAGGTTGTTAGGTTAGGCTAATGTTAACCCCATTCTTACTAGGTTAGGTTAGGTAAGGTTGTTAGGTTAGGCTAATGTTAACCCCATTCTTACTAGGTTAGGTTAGGTAAGGTTGTTAGGTTAGGCTAATGTTAACCCCATTCTTACTTCGTTAGGTTAGGCTAATGTTAACCGTATGAAAACCCAAACAAAGATTTTATTAGGGTTACTGTGTAATTTTAACATGAACATTAGTAAAATCCGAGCCAAGTTTCGTCAAAACTTGGCTCGTGTTTTCGAAATGTCGGGTTTTATGGGTATGGAAATTTACAAAACCCGAGCCAACATGTTAATAAGGTTACTGTGTTATTTTCATTTTTAAATTAGTTAAATCCGAGCCAAGTTTCGTCAAAACTTGGCTCGGGTTTTCTAAAAGTTGGGTTTTATGGGTCTGGAAATTGACAAAACCCGAGCCAAATTTTGGTTACAAATGTGTATTATCGTGTTCTATACGCTTTTTACCCCTCAATTTCCCTGATCTTCATAGCCCTCCCCACTATCGGGGGGCGTGTCTTTAGATTCATGGATAATGGGTAAATGCTTAATTCCCATTCAATTTCATCACTAGATTCGACTAAAACACCAAAAACAAAATCAAAATACCAAAACAAAATACCTGAAAAACACGTTGTTGCGTCTCCTATATATTAACCATTGTTTGTTTTGGTTATGTCCATTATTCCGGTGTGTCAGTGTTTGTGATTATCAAGTGTTGAGATTTGCGTGTCTAAGTAAGGTGTGTGTGTGTGTGTGTGTGTGTGTGTGTGTGTGTGTTTAAGATGTGTGTGTATGTTTCAGATGCGTTTATTTATGTAGTCACAGCATCCCTAAAAATAGGCTGACTCTGAAATAACCTATGCTATGATTAGGTGAGCTTCTGACGATATGGGAGCATATTCTTGGCATGTTGGGGTTGCCATAATGTCGTTAATTTACCATACAACGAGCAAATGTAGATCACGTGGACTCGAACTTACGATCACATACACACACATGATAATAAAAATAATGTTAATAATAATAATAACAATAATACTATTTATTCAGTTAGCATTTTACAATAATGGTACAACATAACATGTTTCAAATATGTCATGTACTGTACCAGCTTTGCATAATTTCAACTGAGGATAGCCCAATTAGGCCGTTAGGCGTATTTTCATTGGGGATCCCTGTGGGATTAAGTTAGCTGGGGATAAAGGAAAACAACCACAATGTAAATGAATGCGAGTAGTAAAACATTTAGAGAAAGTACTTCTAGGAGGCTAAACGGGTTAACTATACCACTACTACTCCTCGATTACGGGATTCCTGTCTTAGGTAATTATTTGTTGTTGATCTTACCTTACTCAAGGGACCCTACAGATGCGCAGATAAGGGATATTTTTCTTATTTTGTCAATTTGATTGTCACCCCCCTATAAAATTTTCAGTTAGTCCCGAGTCCATAACACTTTGTTTACATGCTAAGCTCCTCCCAGAAGTTACCGGATGTTCATTAGCCAATCAGAGTGGAGCTTCACCTAGTGATTTATTTTCCCAACAAATTATTATTATCTTTTACAATTGTCTCTTCCAGTGTTTTACATACTGTCTGAATTTATTACTTTCTCATTTCTCTACAAATAGTTTTTGGGATATCGATTTGTAACAATACATTTTAACTTGTACCCACAATGCACTTCGCCTGTAACGTCAGTTTCAAACACAACCTCCTGGAAGGCCTCATGCAAGGATACTTTTCCTCACATTTAGGGATATTTTTGCCGGTATTTCTCGAGTATGGCTATCTTTCTTCAATATATAACCGTAAATAGACCCTTAGGGCTTGCATTACAGGGTCTTTTCCATGTCAAAAAGGCCAATTTCGCCCATTATATAGGGACATATCCTCAGCCCCCCCCCCCCCCACCCCCCAAACTCACACTCACGTATGTTAATGCTTTGTAAATTGTAAGTGTGTTTTTTCTATTTAGAAAGTGAGGAAAGCCCTATTTATTAGCATTTGTATTATTAATTGTAATTCCGATACCTTAACAATCTAGGGGAGAGTTTGCGAAAGCGGGGTTTTGGGTGGGGTAAAAATAGGGGTATTATGGGAATAGGCCTAACTCTAAAAATATAATAAATACAATTGAAAAAACCCCAAAATGTTGAAATCCGAGCCAAGTTTTGACAAAAGTTGGCTCGGATTTGGCCAATTTTCAGAGTCCAAAAAGGGCAAAACCCATAATACTAGGTTAGGTTAGGCTATTTGGTTAGGTTAATGACAAAACGTGGCTCGGATTTTATGGATTTAGCGGGGGTGTGGGGGCAGCAGCCCCCACCCATAATACTAGGTTAGGTTAGGTTAGGTTAGGTTAGGCTAGGCTAGGCTAGGCTAATGTTAACCCCATAATACTAGGTTAGGTTAGGTTAGGTTATTTGGTTAGGTTAATGACAAAACTTGGCTCGGATTTCATGGATTTAGCGGATGTGTGGGGGTGGCAGCCCCCACCCATAATACTAGGTTAGGTTAGGTTAGGTTAGGCTAATCTTAACCACATTCTTACTGAGTTTTTCAACAGTGACTATTTAGCGGGGGTGTGGGGTCGGCAGCCCCACCCATAATAATAGGTTAGGTTAGGTTAGGTTAGGCTAATGTTAACAACATTCTTACTGAGTTTTTCAACAGTGAAAAACAAGAAAACCCCAGCCAACTTTCAAAATGAGGTTACTGTGATTTTGGGCTCTGAAAATTCGACAAACACCAGCCAAGTTTGGTCAATACTTTGGGGTTTTCTTCATTTGAAAAAGGGTGAAATCCGAGCCAAATTTTTTTCTTCCAATTTTGCCCTTTTTGGACTCTGAAAATTGGCCAAATCCGAGCCAACTTTTGCCAAAACTTGGCTCGGATTTCAATTTTTTTTTTTTTTTTCAATTGTATTGATTACATTTTTAGAGTTATTCCCATAATACCCCTATTTTTACCCCACCCAAAACCCCGCTTTCGCAAACTCTCCCCTAGATTGTTGAGGTATCGGAATTACAATTAATAATACAAATGCTAATAAATTGGGCTTTCCTCACTTTCTAAATAGAAAATACACACTTACAAAGCATTAACATACACAAATAAAATAAATTAAACATAAAATAACAGGAGTAGTAGTTATGCAGAATTACCCCTAGGCTATCTCTTATGTTGTATTTAGTAGTAGGCCATAAGAGATAGTCATAAGTGTTTGTATTCCTTATTCTCCCTTAAGTACAAGCGCCAACACGGTAAATATACAGGATACGCAACAATATAGGTAACAAATTTATAATGGTAGTTTTGGGTTCCTATCATCATATGCTTCATTTCTATATACTTTTTACCCCCGGGAAAACAACAAAAAATCTTGAGATTTTTCATTTTTTTCTTGGGATTTTTAATTTTTTCATTAACCTAACCAAAAAACCTAACCTAACCTAACCTAAATATATTTGGGGGCTATTAGGTTAGGTTAGGTTAGGTTATTTGGATAGGTTAATGACCCCAAAAAAAATCCCAAGGAAAACAAAAATGAAAAGTCACAAGATTTTTTTGTTTTCCCACCGGGGATAAAGCATATGATGATAGGAACCCAAAGCTACCATTAGAAATTTGCTACCTATATTGTTGCATCTCCTGCATATTGACCCCTAACACTGAAGTGAAGTGACCTGAAGTGAGTTAAGTGTTTTTAAAGTGAGTTTAGTGTTTTTAAAGTGAGTTAAGTGTTTTTAAGTGAGTGAAGTGATCTGAAGAAAGTGATCGTCACCATGCCTCGTGCCTGTACTAACTGCGCCGGTAGGTTTGGTGCTTCCATGTTTGCTCCTGCCGATCCACAAGTCTGCCGACTCTGCCAGCAACGAGAGGATTTGACAGCAAAATTGGATGAAGCCCACAACAAGATCAACGCCCTCACCAGGAAGCTGGAATCACTCCAAGAGTTTGTAACACTCAACGTTGGAGTATCACTAACTCCAATATTTTCAACTCCAGCATCCACCACTGCCCCAATGTCATCTGCCAACAATCCAACACCTGCAGTAGCCACTGCAGCAGATGCTTCTGATGAACCTGAGCCGACATCAAACCAGGACAGCCGCCCTGTTCACCTTAGTCTCTCCCCCACTCCTCGTGCAAGAAGCCTGCTAGCACGAACAGTACCAACCCCTCTCCCCCGTTCTAACCACTCCTCTCCCCGACCTGTACGCAGAATCTCGCCACCACAGGTTTCCGGATTTACACCAGCGAGGAACGGTGCACGGCCAACGCAGAAGAGGTCTCATCTACCAGTCACAATGTCAAACAGATTTGAGAGCTTGGTAGAGATGGAAGACGAACCAGAAGAGACCAGGCTCGTTGGGGATTCCATCCTACGAGGACAGGTCGAAGAGTTCTGCGACAGAGTCCCAAATCGACGAAAAAGATTTTGCATCCCAGGAGCTGGACTGGAAGACATTGTGGAAGCCTTCGAAGATACCACAAAGGATGCAAACGAAAATACCCTTTTTGTCATCCATGCTGGTTCAAATGACATCATGCGCACCAGATCCGAAGAGTTGATGGAGAAATATCGCAAGATGATCCAGCACTACAAAAACAAGTCAAGGAATATCATCATCTCAGGCATTCTCCCCAAGATCGACGCACCTGACAAATTCTACGACAAGGACTTCAGCACAAATAGCCGACTAAAATATTTGTGTGTGAAGGAAGAAGTTGAATTCATCAACCTCTGGGATAATTTCTATAACCAGCCTACTCTGTTCTGCAAGGATGGCACTCATCTAAACCCTGTGGGTTCAGCATGCATGGGTCGTCTCCTACACGAAGCAGTCCGCAGACATGGATCAAAAAACGCCATCCGAGAAGAAGCAGCAGTGACATAAATCATCCAACGCCAAGCAATAAACCGAGACAACCGATGACCACCAGCGATAAGGACCGAAGACAGCGAGGACCGAGGAGTGCCATGAACATTCATATAGATCCGACAAGAACCAATAATATTATTAAAGTGCGTTCCGTGAGTTCTAAAATAACAAATTTAAAGGTTTTCTATGCAAACGCTCGTAGCATATGCAATAAATTTTCAGATTTAGAGGAGCTAGTGTTTACAGTAAATTATGATGTGATTGGCATAACAGAATCTTGGCTCAATACAGAAGATAGAGACTTTTTTAGCAAAGTATTCACTTCCCGGTTATGTAATGTTTGAGAAAAGCCTAATAAATCGAAATGGAGGTGGCGTTTTGCTTTATATCAAAGAAAGTCTTAACCCTACCCTCTTGTCAAAACCTCAAATTGTGAACGTCGACACATCTTTTGTGCTAATAAAGAATAATAAAGGTACAAAAATAATACTTGCGTTAATATACAGACCTCCAGCTCTATCAGTGCAAACTGACCGAGAAATTTACGAACAAATTGCAGATGTAAGTAACTCACAAGATACCGTAATTTTTGGCGACTTTAATTTACCTGTGACCAAGTGGGGCGATACTCTTACTTCACACTCCGGGTATGACTTGTATACGAACTTGCAAGAGAGTTCGCTTTATCAATTTGTTCGAACACCGACCCGTGGCAATAACGTTCTTGACATTGTACTTGCAACAAAAGAAGAATTAATAGAGAATTTGAATTTTGGTGATGAATTCAGTAACAGCGACCATCGTACGATAACTTTCACTTTAAATTTTACTAGTAACGAACCAAATAGTAGTGTTACGTCCCTCGAAACTCCGAGCCTGCTCAACCCTTCCTGAATCCTCTTCCGACCAACTCTACCTCTACATGGAGCTTCAAAGCACCACACTCCGAGCCTGCTCAACCCTTCCTGAAGCCTCATCCAACCAACTCTACCTCTACATGGAGCTTCAAAGCACCACACTCTGAGCCTGCTCAACCCTTCCTGAAGCCTCATTCAACCAACTCTACCTCTACATGGAGCTTCAAAGCACCACACTCCGAGCCTGCTCAACCCTTCCTGAAGCCTCATCCAACCAACTCTACCTCTACATGGAGCTTCAAAGCACCACACCAGCGCCATGAACCTCTTCAATGATCGTTAACTCGCCCCACACCACTAGGGGGCGAGTTTCTTTTCTTAGTGACCAGCTCTTTCCAGAGTCTATGAGTGATCTTATTTTTAAACTAACTTCAGTGTTACTTGGACTATAGCTTGGGGTGGTGTCTCTGTGAATACCTGGAGTACAGTCGGGTTGTTACTTACCTTCTCTTCAACCTACCAACTAGAGCGTGTGATGCCTAGGCTAACAATCCTCATTAACCGGGATTGAGCACGTGACTATATTTCAATGTCATAATTTTCATGTTTTTAGTTTATAATATTTGTTTATATATTTATATTTATTTGTTTTTATTTGTAAGAGTTATAACTAATATTTTACTTTAATATTTAATCCCTCTGTAAATAATTCAATTAGTAATTCAAATTTCTTGTAATTATATTTATCTTTAACTTTACTTTACTTTTATAATAATAATAATAATAATAATAATAAAATTATTTCTTGTTTTTGAAATCCTATTAAAATAGGCATTAATAAAGCTTGGTTGGTTAACCCTTGAACATATACTATAAAACTAGCTAAGAACTGGAATATTAATGAAGTAACTCTTTAAGAATAATATCCCTATAAGAAATCTACCCATACCATATCTACTGAATACCTACCTATCAAATTCAGTCTCTTGTACGGTTTGAAGTTCCCATACCTCTAGAGTCTTGAGGCCAAATAATTTAAGATTACAATATCTGTTGAGCAATACTTCGAATTGTTACAGTAGCATCGAAAAAGTCCCTAATTTCAAGAAAGCAAACTTTCATAAACTTAGAGCTATGTTTAAAGAAACTGACTGGAGCTTTTTAATTAACAATAACGACATAAATACATCTTGGAAGTTATTCGAAACCACTTACCTAAAAGCAGTGCAAGACTGCATACCATCGAAAATACGGCGTCCAGGCAATAATAATAAGCCCAAATGGTGGAATAAAGATATTTCAAACTGCCTGCTTGCTAAAAAATTTGCTAATGATAGATTAAAATCCTCACAAAATGACGAAGAACGGCTGAAATTTGTAGAGCTACGACGCAAAGCCAAAAAGTTAATTAAGCAAAGTAAAAAGACCCTAGAGTTACATATTGCGAAGCAAAGTTAAACAAACCCGAAAGAATTCTATAGTTATATCAGAAAGAAAAAAGTAGTTACTTCGACTGTTGGACCGTTAGGTCGATGAAAATGGAGAATACACCAACGACGAAGTACAAATGAGTAATGCCCTCAATACCTTCTTGCATCAGTTTTTACAACAGAAGACCTCAGTGATATCCCTACACCATCGCCAATTCAGATTGATAATTCAGATGTTCTAAGCAATATCACCGTTACAGAGAGAGAAGTATTGAATTGTTTAGATAAACTCAAGGTAAATAAAACGCCTGGACCTGATACAATCTCGCCTAGAGTTCAAAAGGAAGCTAAGGATGAGCTCTCCAAACCACTGACATTACTATTCAATAAATCCTTGCAGTCTGGAACTATGCCTGATCAGTGGAAGCTAGCCAACGTAACACCGATATTCGAAAAAGGCAGCAAATCCCTACCCAGTAACTATCGTCCAATTAGCTTAACCTCAGTTGTATGTAAAATGCTAGAAAAGGTCATAAGAGACAGACTCGTAAATCACTTAGAGGAAAATAACATACTTAAAGATACTCAACACGGCTTTCGTAAAAAACGTTCCTGTTTAACAAACCTCTTGGACTTCTTCCACGATATCCTCAACCTCTACAATGAGAGTAAAGCTGTAGATATTATATACCTTGATTTTCAAAAGGCCTTTGACAAAGTTCCCCACAAACGTTTACTGCTAAAACTAAAAGCGCATGGAATACAAGACGGTGTGTTGAAATGGATAGAAAATTGGCTCAGCGACAGAAAGCAAAGAGTAGTCATAAACGTAAGGCATCTAAAGGGACCAATGTAAGTAGCGGGGTACCCCAGGGATCGGTACTAGGACCAATTCTCTTTCTAATTTACATCAACGACATAGATGAGGGTCTCACCTGTACAATCTCAAAAATTTGCTGACGATACAAAAATTGCAAATAGCGTACTCTCAAAAGAACAAGTTTACAATATGCAACACAATCTAGATAAATTGTCATGTTGGGCCCAAATTTGGCAAATAAGTTTCAATGCGGATAAATGTAAAGTACTACATATCGGATACCTAAATGAGAAAGCAAACTATTCGATGAATGGCACTCAGCTTAAGAATGTAAACAGAGAAACCGATCTGGGAGTAACAATATCGAGTAACCTAAAACCGAGTCAACAATGTTCAGAAGTTGTTAACCCGGGAACTGCGGGGAGACTCTTAAGAGTTCCCCGGCGGACTGCGGGAAGACTCTTAAGAGTAAGGGAAAACAAAAATCCATTTAAAACACCCAAAAAAATTTTTTGTTTTTGTTTTTATTTTTATTTTATTTTTTTGCCCCTGGGCCATGCCAAATATCACTCCTCCACCTCCCCTCCTTCCCCACTTTCCTCCCCTCCTTCAGTTATCACCTATTTTCCCTGTTATTCCCTTATTCTGTGGTTAATTTTCGTGCTAACATTAGCGAGTTGGTAGCAGGGCATTGTCATTACTGTTACCAAGCGTGGGAAAGAGCGAGAGAGAGACTATTGCGGAACAGTGTCTCTCCAGACAAGGGGAGGGGTGGAGGGCAGGGAGGTTGCCTCAGCCATACATTATGTACCTCCCGGCCTGTATCGCCGATTTTGACCATCCAAACACTATTTCCACTTGTTTTATTGTTGTAACAGGTTAATACCTTTATAATCAACCTATAATAGGCGCATATGGATAAGTATTAATGCTATTTATGGTAAAATAACGATGTTAGTGATGGGAACAGCTCAAATACGTCAGCACAGGAGTGTGGTGTCTCATACCCCCCATGTGCACTTCTTAGGTTTAGAAGGCAAACAAAATAATTGGCTTTATAGGCAGGTCATTTGAGCATAAATCCAAAGAAGTTATCCTAACCCTTTACAATTCCTTAGTCCGCCCTCTTCTGGAATACTGCATTCAATCCTGGTGCCCTTATTACCAAAAAGATATAAACAAGCTAGAACGAGTTCAACGTAGAGTTACCAAAATGATACCTAGCCTACAGAACAAACCATACGAAGAGTGTCTTAGAGAATTAAATCTATTTCCTTTAACCCAGCGCAGATTAAGAGGTGACTTAATTCAAGTGTTCAAAATCATCAAAGGCATCGACAATATGAACTGTAGTAAGTACTTCACTATCGACCAATCTAATTACACACGGGGAAACGGTTGCAAAATTATTGGTAAATCTTTTAACTCACACGAATCTAAGAATTTCTTCTTCAATCGAGTTGTCAACTTGTGGAATGGGCTTCCCCGAGACGTTATAGACTGCAGCACCGTTGATTCATTTAAACTCCGCCTAGACAAATATCTCGCATCAAACCAGCGACTGACTGCATTTGTAAATTAATAACTTTATTGTATCCTCCCCTCAGTTACTAACCCCTATGTCCCCTACTAACTTCCTAATCCTGCCACGGACATTAGTTCCAGGGCAGTAGTTCCCTTTCCAATGTTCCCTTGCCAATAGTGGAGCAGATAACTGCAAATTTCAGGAGAATCGTTCAAATGGTGATGCAAGCATGGAATTTGGTACATGTACCCTTCAAGGTCCATTCTTCTGAGAAATACTGCTGGCCACGCGAAAATCCAAGATGGCGGTAATTTTTCAAGATGGCTGCCGTGCCTGACCATATATTGCTTAATTTTTGTTTAATTATTACCTGGTGAACATTTTAAGAGAAAACTGTTTCTTGCTAACCAGATTAATGAGAAGCACTGTTTTAATCATTGTCATAGTCTATAATTGGAATTTTAGAATGGCATCCAAGATGGCGTCCATTAATTTCATATGTTCATATCTAAGCAACTACTGAACATATATACATGATTTTTGGTGTGCACATACACTTTTTGGGTCAGATAATCCAATGGAGCCATTTTCACATTTGTTAGTAAGGACTGAGGCAGTGGTGAGATCTTGCAAATATAATAGTGATGTCAACACACAACCAGGGCACACTGGTAACATCGCTGCTGTGCAACTCAGCATGGGGTTCAGTGTCAGCTTATTTTACTGTACTATACTATAAGTTGTAGTGTAGTTTAATTTAGTGTCCCAAATGCTTTCTAACAGCCCCATATCAATTAGCTACTAGACAGTAGTTGGTAGTTAGTACATAGAGTTAGATAGCCGCACCTGAATTGACAGGGTGTGCCAGCGCGGTAGAGCCGAGCCAAGGGTAAGGGGGCTATACATGACTTGCTCATGTACTTACCTGGATGGTGTACAGATCACACAGGACTTAAATGGCACTGGATGAATGATCGGGCTAGGTGTAGGTCACCCGAACCTAGTTGTATCCCATAAAGTAATATGTGTGTAATTTCGTTAAGGTGGTAAAAGGATAAACCCTCGGCCTTAATCAGAAAGCAAAATGGCAGATTCAAAATCCATTTTTCCCATGGAGTTCTTCCAGCATGAGAATCAGGCATTCCCAGCTGCACTGAGTGAGGGTGGAAGGCTGTACACTTGCCAGAAGTCTCAACTGACCTCTATCTTGGAGACTCATGTTACATCAACAGATGAAGAACCAGAGACCGATGTCCTGATTGTAGATGGGTCTGCTTTGGTCCATGTCTTGCCACCAAAGAGAGGAAAGACCTTTGAGGGCTATGCAACTCTGGACTTCCTGCCATTTATTCACAGCTATGCTACGAAGTACAAGACAACACATCTTGTCTTTGATGTGTACATCCCATCCAGCCTCAAAGCCGAGACCAGGTCTCAACGTGGCCAGGGAGGAAGACGCAAGGTGACAAACAAGAACAGCATTCCATCCAATTGGCGTAACTTCCTTAGGCATAATGACAACAAGACGGAGTTGTTCCAGTTCCTGGCAGACAGGGTTGCCCAAATGTCTGCACCAAACTTGGTAATTGTCACAAAGGGATCTGCAGTCCTCAGCACTCATGAAACTGGTCTTCAAGGACTGGACAAGTGCTCTCATGAGGAAGCTGACAGCTGCATCTTTGTGCATGCCAAATATGCTGCAGAACATGGGAGCAAAGCCGTCATGGTCAAGGCAAATGATACAGATGTTGTGGTCATTGCAGTGAGTGCCTTTCCAGCCCTTCAGAGTTTGGGGCTAGAGCAGTTATGGGTGGCATTTGGTCACGGTCAAAGCCGGCGCTGGATCAGTGTGCATGGCCTGTATCGTTGTATGGGGCAGGAGAAGACTAAAGGCATGTTATTCTTTCATGCCTTCACAGGATGTGACACTGTTTCAGCCTTCCGTAACAAGGGAAAGAAAACTGCCTGGCAGACATGGGATGTTTGTCCAGAGGCCTCCCCTGTCTTCTCCAAGCTGAGCCAGTACCCTCTTACAGTGGAAGATGGTGACCTGGAGATACTGGAGAGGTTTGTCATACTGATGTATGACAGGTCCAGCACTGCTACCACTGTGGATGAGGCCAGGCTTGACATGTTTGCCAGAAAACAGAGGCCTTATGAGGCCATTCCACCAACAAGAGCAGCTCTGCTTCAGCACACTAGACGAGCTGCCTTCCAGGCTGGTTGTGTTTGGGCCCAAGCAACCCAGTGTCAACCAGAAGCAGAGAGTCCTGCTGACTGGGGATGGCAGAAGGTTGGTGAAGAATGGCACGTCTTCTGGACAGCCAACTCCCCCATAGCCAAGAGTTGCGAACAGCTGACCAAATGTGGCTGTAAATCAGACTGTCGTGGCAGGTGCAAGTGCTACAGGCTGGGTCTCTCCTGTACAGCTCTGTGCACTTGCAAATGTGAGGTGTGAATCTTTGATTCTATGGTATTTTTACTAATGTTATTTGTACTCAATGGATATGTATAAATGGTGTGAATTAGGCCGTTTCCTACGATATAATCTTCCTTCACTTTGTCTAGTTACTTATGACCCTGATGAGTTAATAATGTGACAAGTCTTTCTAATTCTCTGACCTCAAAAATGTAGGATTAGATGAAAAAATAATTTGTCTAGCTCTACTAATAGCCAAGATATCACAAAATTTGTCTTTAACCCCAGAAGGCCGATACACTACTCAAATAGCACGGCTTTAAATAACCTTTAAATAGCCTGCTGATGGCTGCTATTTACTTGTATGACGTCACGGTACTTTTGCGGTAATTTTCACCGAGTTCCAATATCACCGAAACTACCGTGATGTCAACACAATGGGTTTAAGGAAATTTCACTATGGCAAAGATGCGTAAACACGGAAAATCACAGAAAAGTTACCTCACGAAAACAAGCAATATCTCAGTAACTACTGGGCCTATGGAGCTGAATTTTTTGACGAGACAAAAGCTGAAAGTGACCTCTCTCACGTGGCTTATGACTCATTTCTCTATCTTTATTCTTTGATTAGCTATTAAGCCATAAACACTACCGAAAATCGCCACAAAAATCCGACCTCCTCGGGTTAATGGCGGCCATCTTGGACGCCATCTTAGTTAAAGTCTAATATGCAACTGCTTTGGACAAAATTACCTTCACTTACCACGTTAGAGCCAAAAAAAATGGATTGGACAGTATTCATGTCTTTTTTTCTTTCAATTAACTGACCCATAACAGTAGGGCTCAGTCAGATGTGTCGGCCATCTTGAAAAATGGTCGCCATATTGAATTTTTGCGTGGCCAGCGGTATGTGCTTTGAAAGTGAGCTTTGAAGAATACCTGTACCAAATTTCATGTTTGCATCACCATTTGAACGATTGTTTCACTTATCTGCTTCACTACCACTCTAAACCACTGTTTGGACACTTGATCCTCAGTGTTTTGGAGGACAAGCAGTCTAGAAGGGTCACTAGACTTGTTGTTGCTTGATTTCCTTTGTACTCCTTTGTACTGATAGACGTTGTTGAAGTAGCCTAATGTATTTATGAGGGTAGCCTTCTTTTAGTTCAGTGTGGGAAAACACGCAACACGTAATAGGTCCTAGTTTTCTTTCACACTAATCTTATAGAAAATCGATCGTAGGCAACTTATTTATGGGTAACTTTTATTTATTTTTTAGGTTTCCCATCTTAACTTTATACAATCATATTTGAAGTGTCATTAGCCATATCCGTACTATTCTAGAACTCTTGGTGTAGATTTTTCACTTATTATTCTAGTTTTACACCGGGTCGAAGTTATGATCTAATATTTAGGTTTATATATTAGTTATATCATGTACTTAATTGGCATATATGTCCAAACCGACAGTAATTCATTATAATATACTCCCTAAATCACTAACAAAAAATCGGGAAGGATGTAGTATCTGGGCGTACGGTCGTCATGTTTACAAAGGTCATACGCTCATGGTTTTGTTTTTGTTTTTGTTTTTTTCTGTTAATTGCCCCTTGCTGGTAATATATACTGTATGATGATGACAATAAGTCATGGGGGGGTGAGAAGGGGCAAAGCTCCCCCTCAACCTTTGTAGTGTACAGACCACCAAATTTAAGTACCAACTTATTCATTGGAGAATTTAGAATGTATTTGGAAACGTTAGACATGGTGAGCGCAAATGTTTTTATATGTGGTGATTTTAACTTTTGGATTGAAGATTTAAGTGCTCGCTATACTATGGAATTTATGGAAATGATGGACTCATTCAATTTAGTCAACAAAGTGGATATGGTGACATCAATTGGAGGGCATATGCTGGACTTAGTTTTTTGTGATATTGACTATAATCTCATCCAAGAAGTGTGTGTGGAAGAGATATGTCGTATTTCTCCGGTGCATAGGCTGGTAACTTTGGTAAACCTGACTTTTTGAACCGACAGCGATTTCAGTAAGTTTTATTTTGTGTTTTTTCTTTTTTTCCTTCAGATATGGTGTTGTTTTGTTGTTGTTGTTGTTGTTGTTCCCTAAGCTGCCTGGCCGAACAGCCCCGAGTCCCTGAGGAAGGCCATGGCCACGATCGGGCTTTCCCACAGAGCTCTCATTGAGTGTAGGTTGTGTTGTTGGCGTAAGTGGTTGTGTGAAATGCAGTCTTCTATGATGTGTTTAATGGTATGGGGTGCTGTGTTACATCCCGGGCAGGCGTCGATAACGGAGTCATCCAGTCTCTTCTGATAGCTCAGGAGAGCTGGATGGTGTCCGCATCTCAGCCTGGCCAGGTGGACTCTGTCCTCGCGAGGGAGGGAGGATTCGGAAGGATGGATTTCGGGAGGTCGTGCATGCAGCTGCGTGTTGTCTGTGAGTGAGTGGATGGATTGGCGAGAGATATGAGTATGGATGTGCTTCTGGAAGTTGGTTCGGGGTGGGCAGGGAGGGAGAGAGGACAATAATTGTGTGTGATACCGTGTGCTGGGTGTTGTTTTGATATTTCTTGGTGTCTGTCGGTGTGTTGCCATGTAGTTTAGTGGGTGGTCTTGGTTCGTGGAGGCTGCTGCCAGGAATTGAGTGCCTCTCATGTCCAGATGGTCTTTGACTTTGAGGATTTTGGTTTCTTGATGTAGATGATCTGTGGGTGCAGTAGCTGTGCAGCCTGTAATGATCTTCAGGGCTTTGTTTTGAATAGTCTGTAAGGTCTTATGATGTGTTTCAGCTAGGTTAGAAGCCCAGGCTGGGCTTGCGTATTCCATTACTGATCTTATGTATTGTTTATATACTGTGGTGGTAGTTTCTTTGTTGTGTCCAAATTTTGTGTGAGCAAGTGACCTGAGGGCGTTAAGTCTGGGTGTCAGTTTCTTTTTAATGTTTGTGGTGTGCTGTTTGAATGTCATATGAGTATCATATGTTACTCCTAGGATTTTGTGTGTGTGTGTATGTGTTAGGGGTGTGTTGTTTATGGTGAGTTGAGGGATGTATTCGTGTTCACCTGTCCAGCTTGTGAGCAGGGTTGCGGTGGATTTGGCTGGGGCTAGATTAAGTCTGTTTGTAGTGCACCAGCCATGTAGTGTGTTGAGATAGGGTTGAAGGAGATCTGTTGCTCATCTTGGGTCATGGTGTGTGCATGTGAGTGTTATGTCATCTGCATAGGAGGCTAAGTTTATTTGGGGAGTATTGGGTGTAGTTATATCGTGCATGTACAGATTGAAGAGTGCGGGCGATAGGACGGATCCTTGTGGGACTCCGTTTTGGAAAGTTTCTGATTTTAGATGACTGACCGGCAAAAGATACGTGTGCACATCTGCCTGCTAGGAAGTTGGCCAGCCACCCTTTTGTGTTGTTGTGCATGTTTGTGTTGTAGATTTTGTTTGTTAGGTTGTGGCGGGGGATGGCATCGAAGGCTTTACTAATGTCGAGTGTGGCTAATAGTGATCTGTATGGTGGTCTAGCTGAGTTGATGCCGTCAAAAGCTCTTTGTGTAAGGTCTGTGAGAAGAGTGTTTGTGGAGTGCAGTGGCCTAAAGCCATGTTGTGTTGGAGCTAGGGGTAGGTCGGGTGTAATTAGTTGTAATACTAGGCGTTCCATGACTTTGGAGGGGGAGCAAAGGAGTGTGATGGGGCGGTGCGAGGAGGGTAGCGTGGGGTCTTTGTTGGGTTTGGGGAATGTGATGATGATACCATGCTTCCAAATGTCTGGTATTGTGTTGTGTGAATAGCTGTAGTTTGATATGTTATTGAGTGTTTGTATGCCTTGTGGCCCCAGGTGTCTGAGGTGTATGTTGCTTATGTTGTCTAGGCCACAGGCGGGTGAGTGCTTGAGATTGTTGATGATATGCTTTGTCTGGTGATTGGTGAAGGGTGTATAGTCAGGGTCTGTGGGGAATTGTCTCTTACGTCGGATGACACGTCGGTCGTCTTTGTGAGGTTTTAGGTGGCTGACATGTGAGAAGTGATTGATGAGAGTGTTTGCTTGTTGTTTACATGAAGGAGTAGAGTCTGTTGTTGTGATTGCAGCATGTGATTGTGTTGTGTTGCTGTTGGAAAGTGTGATGCTGTTTAGTGTTTTGTAGAGTTTTTTGGGGTTTGTTTTGTGATCAAGTGTTTGTAGGAAGTTATTCCAATTTAGTTTTTGTTGTTCTTGTATTTTGTTGTTAGTTTGGGTGTTGAGTGCTTGAATTTGTTGTGTGATGTCTTGTGTGTGGGGTGCTGGGGAGTGTTTCAGTGTGTCACGTTGTCTGATGAGGTTTTGAATTTCTGGTGTGAAGTTGGGGTTGTGTCTTTTTCTGTTACCTCTTGGAATGTGTTTCTTGTCAGCGTTTTGGATAGTTTTATTGAGTATGTGTACAGCATTGTTGATGTTAGTGATGGGTGTACTGTTTAGAGTTGTGAAGTGTTGTTCTGTCTCATTTGTAAATGCTTCCCAGTTAGCTCTTTTATAATTGGTGTATGTGTGTTTGTGGCTAGCTGGGGTGAGTCTGGTTTTGGTGGTGGTAATGATCGGGAGGTGGTCAGAGCCTAAGGTTCTGACCACCCTCCAGGATGTTGTGGGGGCGAGTTCTGGGGAGCAAAAGGTGATGTCTGGAGATGATGGGTTATAGAGGGCTTGGTGAGGAATATGGGTATGTTGATGGATGTCGTTAAGGATGATGAGGTTATCTGTTTGGTTTTGTAGTACCAGCCCTCGGTCTGTGTCGGGGTTGTCGACAAACCAGGCCGACGTCTTGGCGTTGAAGTCACCACCCAGGATGATGTGTGCGGTGTTTGTGATGTGTTGTAAGTGTGGTCTGTATTCATTTGGTACTGTAGGGGATGTTTGGGGAGGGATGTATGTGTTTATGATGGTTATGTTGGATTTGTTGCCAGTGCGTATATTAATTGATTGTATTTCTGTTGTGTTATCATTTGGGGGGAGGAGGGATTTGGTTTGTACACTGGTTACTATGTATGATATTTCATTGTGTACCAGGGTGATGAGTCCACCGCCCCCGCCGACAGCCCGGTCTTGTCTGATGGTGGTGAAATTATGAAATGTGGGTGTTTTTTGTGATGTGCGGAGTTTTGTTTCTTGTAAGATGGCAATGTGTATGTTGTGTTGTTTGATGAAGTGTGAGAGTTCGTGTTTCTTTGTGTTAATGCCATCTATGTTCAATTGGAGAATGTTAATGTTATGTGCACGATGTATGTTGGGTGCTGCTGCACGAGGATGGGGTGGGGGTGAGGGAGGGGCTGGAGGTTGGGATGGGTGAGGTGGGGGTGGGGATTGGGGAGCAGGAGATGGGGGTTGGAATGGATTAGGATGGGGTGTGGTGTGTTGAGTTGAGGATGTGGATGGTATGGGAAGGTTAGGTGGGTTAGGGAGGAGAGGTGGACGGGTTTTAAGGGGGGGAGTGGATGATATGGGAAGGCTAGGTGGGTTGGGGAGGAGAGGTGGACGGGTTTTAGGCGAGGGATTTGACTGGGAGAGGGAGGGGCATGAGGAACAGGTCCAGGTGTTCGTGTAGTGTTTCTTGGAGGCACGTGTTGTACAGGTGAAGTGGGTCCCGTTCCTGCATGAATTGCAGAGAACTGAACCCTTAGTGTGGCGACTCGAAGTGATGGGTTTTGAGCAAGTTGGACATATGTATGTGTACGTGGGTCCTGGGTTGCTCTCAATGTCTCCGGCTAGAAGAAGTCTTCGAGAAATGACAGCCGGAGAGTCATTTCTCGGTGTAGGAAAAACTGTGTGATGTGTGTGTGTGGTGTGAGAGGTGTGGAAATTCCCGGCGCGACCGAAGCCGCTCCAAGGACCCGTGCCCCCAGGGAGGGGGCAGGGGATAGTTGTGACGGTTTGGCTCCCGAAACTGCTCCCCGCGGCCGGCATCCGATTGTCCTCCACTGGTCGATTGATCTTGTCTCCGGCCGTGGAGGGTCGGCAGCCATCCGCGGTTGGCAGCTCCGGGAGGTGTTGTTTTGTACTGAAGAGGAGCTGAAATGAGTATTTACCCATTATCCAACAATCTAAAAACACGCCCCCCCCACTAGTGGGGAGGGCTATGAAGTTCAGGGAAAATGAGGGGTTAAAAGCGTAAAAAAGACATTAGCCTAACCTAACAACCTTACCTAACCTATCTTAGTATTATGGGTGGGGGCTGCCGCCCCTACACCCCCGCTGGTTGGGTAACAGTGCAAAAAACATATATCTTACTCTGGCAACGAGTGGCAGTGGCCTAGAGGGTCACAACAATAACATGAGTGCGGCGGCGGACAAGGTAAAATAAGAAGTCATCGTATTTATTATACCCATTAATTTCCGGAAGTTTAATCCTATGCAATAAAATCTTAATCTTTACGTTACTTTCCCATCACCCATTATGATTGCACTGCTAGCTGTGGTCCGTATTTTAGCCTTTAATTTTTGTTCTCCCTTATAATACATTATTATGTTCTCTCCACGAACCAACTCTACTCCTAAAATCGATTAATGAAATTAACAGACACATGTGGCAGTCCGGGGATTCGAACCTAGGATGCTCACACCGAAAATCAACACACTATGCACTGCACCACGAAGACAGTTAAAGAATACTGCACAAGACTACGATTTATTATGCAGTTTCGAATCCTGCATACAAAGTACAAAGTACAAAGGAGTACAAAGGAAATCAAGCAACAACAGATCTAGTGACCCTTCTAGGTTGCTTGTCCTCCAAAACACTGAGGATCAAGTGTCCAAACAGTGGGTTAGAGTGGGTAAGGGAACATTGGAAAGGGAATTACTGCCCTGGAACTAATGTCCGTGGCAGGATTAGGAAGTTAGTAGGGGACAGATGGGTTAGTAACTGAGGGGGGAATAAAATAAAGTTATTCATTTACAAACGCAGTCAGTCGCGGGTTTGATGCGAGATATTTGTCTAGGCGGAGTTTAAATGAATCAACGGTGATGCAGTCTATAAAATTTCGGGGAAGACCATTCCACAAGTTGACAACTCGATTGAAGAAGAAATTCTTAGATTCGTGCGAGTTAAAAGATTTACCAATAATTTTGCAACCGTTTCCCCGCGTGTAATTAGATTGGTCGATAGTGAAGTACTTACTACAGTTCATATTGTCGATGCCTTTGATGATTTTGAACACTTGAATTAAGTCACCTCTTAATCTGCGCTGGGTTAAAGGAAATAGATTTAATTCTCTAAGACGCTCTTCGTATGGTTTGTTCTTTAGGCTAGGTATCATTTTGGTAACTCTACGCTGAACTCGTTCTAGCTTTATATCTTTTTGGTAATAAGGGCACCAGGATTGAACGCAGTATTCCAGAAGAGGGCGGACTAAGGAATTGTAAAGGGTTAGGATAACTTCTTTGGATTTATGCTCAAATGACCTGCCTATAAAGCCAATTATTTTGTTTGCCTTCTTAACAACTTCTGAACATTGTTGACTCGGTTTTAGGTTACTCGATATTGTTACTCCCAGATCGGTTTCTCTGTTTACATTCTTAAGCTGAGTGCCATTCATCGAATAGTTTGCTTTCTCATTTAGGTATCCGATATGTAGTACTTTACATTTATCCGCATTGAAACTCATTTGCCAAATTTGGGCCCAACATGACAATTTATCTAGATTGTGTTGCATATCGTCAACTTGTTCTTTTGAGAGTACGCTATTTGCAATTTTTGTATCGTCAGCAAATTTTGAGATTGTACAGGTGAGACCCTCATCTATGTCGTTGATGTAAATTAGAAAGAGAATTGGTCCTAGTACCGATCCCTGGGGTACCCCGCTACTTACATTGGTCCATTTAGATGCCTTACCGTTTATGACTACTCTTTGCTTTCTGTCGCTGAGCCAATTTTCTATCCATTTCAACACACCGTCTTGTATTCCATGCGCTTTTAGTTTTAGCAATAAACGTTTGTGGGGAACTTTGTCAAAGGCCTTTTGAAAATCAAGGTATATAATATCTACAGCTTTACTCTCATCGTAGCATGTACAATATCCCAACTGCACTCTCGGAGGCTATGCATAGGTGAAAGGAAACAGTAATTAATGGGGCACTTAACCCTAGGGAAGACCTCTCGATAAACTACTACTGAACCCGAATGAATTATTATGTTCTCTCCACTAACCAACTCTACTCCTAAAACCGATTAATGAAATTAACAGACACATGTGGCAGTCCGGGGATTCGAACCTAGGATGCTCACACCGAAAATCAACACACTATGCACTGCACCACGAAGACAGTTAAAGAATACTGCACAATCCTACGATTTATTTTGCAGTTTCGAATCCTGCATACCAATCTTAGCATGTACAATATCCCAACTGCACTATCGGAGGCTATGCATAGGTGAAAGGAAATTGTAATTAATGGGGCACTTAACCTAGGGAAGACCTCTCGATAAACTACTACTGAACCCGAATGAATTATTATGTTCTCTCCACTAACCAACTCTACTCCTAAAATCGATTAATGAAATTAACAGACACATGTGGCAGTCCGGGGATTCGAACCTAGGATGCTCACACCGAAAATCAACACACTATGCACTGCACCACGAAGACTGTTAAATAATACTGCACAAGCCTACGATTTATTATGCAGTTTCGAATCCTGCATACAAAGTACAAAGTACAAAGGAGTACAAAGGAAATCAAGCAACAACATATCTAGTGACCCTTCTAGGTTGCTTGTCCTCCAAAACACTGAGGATCAAGTGTCCAAACAGTGGGTTAGAGTGGGTAAGGGAACATTGGAAAGGGAATTACTGCCCTGGAACTAATGTCCGTGGCAGGATTAGGAAGTTAGTAGGGGACAGATGGGTTAGTAATTGAAGGGGGAGTAAAATAAAGTTATTCATTTACAAACGCAGTCAGTCGCGGGTTTGATGCGAGATATTTGTCTAGGCGAAGTCTAAATGAATCAACGGTGATGCAGTCTATAACATTTCGGGGAAGTCCATTCCACAAGTTGACAACTCGATTGAAGAAGAAATTCTTAGGTTCGTGCGAGTTAAAAGATTTACCAATAATTTTGCAACCGTTTCCCCGCGTGTAATTAGATTGGTCGATAGTGAAGTACTTACTACAGTTCATATTGTCGATGCCTTTGATGATTTTGAACACTTGAATTAAGTCACCTCTTAATCTGCGCTGGGTTAAAGGAAATAGATTTAATTCTCTAAGACGCTCTTCGTATGGTTTGTTCTTTAGGCTAGGTATCATTTTGGTAACTCTACGCTGAACTCGTTCTAGCTTGTTTATATCTTTTTGGTAATAAGGGCACCAGGATTGAACGCAGTATTCCAGAAGAGGGCGGACTAAGGAATTGTAAAGGGTTAGGATAACTTCTTTGGATTTATGCTCAAATGACCTGCCTATAAAGCCAATTATTTTGTTTGCCTTCTTAACAACTTCTGAACATTGTTGACTCGGTTTTAGGTTACTCGATATTGTTACTCCCAGATCGGTTTCTCTGTTTACATTCTTAAGCTGAGTGCCATTCATCGAATAGTTTGCTTTCTCATTTAGGTATCTGATATGTAGTACTTTACATTTATCCGCATTGAAACTCATTTGCCAAATTTGGGCCCAACATGACAATTTATCTAGATTGTGTTGCATATCGTCAACTTGTTCTTTTGAGAGTACGCTATTTGCAATTTTTGTATCGTCAGCAAATTTTGAGATTGTACAGGTGAGACCCTCATCTATGTCGTTGATGTAAATTAGAAAGAGAATTGGTCCTAGTACCGATCCCTGGGGTACCCCGCTACTTACATTGGTCCATTTAGATGCCTTACCGTTTATGACTACTCTTTGCTTTCTGTCGCTGAGCCAATTTTCTATCCATTTCAACACACCGTCTTGTATTCCATGCGCTTTTAGTTTTAGCAGTAAACGTTTGTGGGGAACTTTGTCAAAGGCCTTTTGAAAATCAAGGTATATAATATCTACAGCTTTACTCTCATCGTAGCATGTACAATATCCCAACTGCACTCTCGGAGGCTATGCATAGGTGAAAGGAAACAGTAATTAATGGGGCACTTAACCCTAGGGAAGACCTCTCGATAAACTACTACTGAACCCGAATGAATTATTATGTTCTCTCCACTAACCAACTCTACTCCTAAAACCGATTAATGAAATTAACAGACACATGTGGCAGTCCGGGGATTCGAACCTAGGATGCTCACACCGAAAATCAACACACTATGCACTGCACCACGAAGACAGTTAAAGAATACTGCACAATCCTACGATTTATTTTGCAGTTTCGAATCCTGCATACCAATCTTAGCATGTACAATATCCCAACTGCACTATCGGAGGCTATGCATAGGTGAAAGGAAATTGTAATTAATGGGGCACTTAACCCTAGGGAAGACCTCTCGATAAACTACTACTGAACCCGAATGAATTATTATGTTCTCTCCACTAACCAACTCTACTCCTAAAATCGATTAATGAAATTAACCCGGCAAGCGTGATAGGCCTCACGGAAGGCTTCCTATAGGGAACGCGATAGGCCTCACGGAAGCAAGACAATAAAAAAAGCCTTCCAAAAAAAAAAAAGGGCCTATCAAAACAAAGGATTTTGTCTCTAGGTGAGATAATTCCCCTCTAGTACTCATCCATGTGTTTCTCACCCCTCCCCCTCCCCTCCTTCCCCACCTTATTCCCCCCTCCCCCCCCTCCTCAATTATCACCTATTTATCCTCTTATTATCATCATTTATCGGTTATTTTTCTCTCCCGCGATAATGTAGCACAAGTGGGTTGCATAAAAGATCGTTATGCAACACCCAGACACCGGCACACACCGCCCCGCTCGTCTCAGTTGACTCCCAGACAGCGAGAGGGGAGGGCTGCCTGTGGCTCTCTCTCGCCTGAGATTATGACCGGGTGGCCAATATCTTCGTTTTTCACCACCCAAATGCTTTTCCCACTTATTTTAGCACTTTTGAAGGGTCATATATACATCATATATGTAAAATAAAAGCATACCGTGAACAAATAATGCTTTATATTGTAAATATAACGAATTCTGTCAGAATCCAGGGCTAGAAATGCACAAATAACTACCCTAGCACCTAGGTCTATATCGCTCTTGTCAGGTTAACAGACACATGTGGCAGTCCGGGGATTCGAACCTAGGATGCTCACACCGAAAATCAACACACTATGCACTGCACCACGAAGACAGTTAACCCGGCAAGCGCGATAGGCCTCACGGAAGGCTTCCTATAGGGAACGCGATAGGCCTCACGGAAGCAAGACCATAAAAAAAGCCTTCCAAAAAAAAAAAGGGCCTATCAAAACAAAGGATTTTGTCTCTAGGTGAGATAATTCCCCTCTAGTACTCATCCATGTGTTTCTCACCCCTCCCCCTCCCCTCCTTCCCCACCTTATTCCCCCCTCCTCAATTATCACCTATTTATCCTCTTATTATCATCATTTATCGGTTATTTTTCTCTCCCGCGATAATGTAGCACAAGTGGGTTGCATAAAAGATCGTTATGCAACACCCAGACACCGGCACACACCGCCCCGCTCGTCTCAGTTGACTCCCAGACAGCGAGAGGGGAGGGCTGCCTGTGGCTCTCTCTCTCGCCTGAGATTATGACTGGTGGCCAATATCTTCGTTTTTCACCACCCAAATGCTTTTCCCACTTATTTTAGCACTCTTGAAGGTTCATATATACATCATATATGTAAAATAAAAGCATACCGAAAACAAATAATGCTTTATATTGTAAATATAACGAATTCTGTCAGAATCCAGGGCTAGAAATGCACAAATAACTACCCTAGCACCTAGGTCTATATCGCGCTTGTCAGGTTAAAGAATACTGTACAAGCCTACTATTTATTATGCAGTTTCGAATCCTGCATACCAAGATCTTAATGACATATATAGAAATGATGTATATGCTCTACCGGACCTATTAGGCCTAAAAAGATCGATGGGCTAACTGTCGGTCCAAATCATCAGTATAACCGTAAATTTTGTGATTCCATTTAAGAAAGATTCAAGACAAACTAAAAAGATTAAGTTTAGATTAAAGAGAGACTTTATACCGGAACTATTAACCCGGGAACTGCAGGGAGACTCTTAAGAGTTCCCCCGGTGGACTGCTGGGAGACTGTTAAGAGTGAGTGAAAAACAAAATAAACTTTTGACATCGAAAACAAAATATTTTTTTTATTTTTATTTTTTTATTTTTTTATTTTTGTTTGGCCCCTGGGCCATGCAAAATCTCAGTCCTCTACCTCCCCTCCTTCCCCACTTTCCTCCTCTCCTTCAGTGATCACCTATTTTCCCTGTTATTCCCTTATTCTGAGGTATATTTTCGTGCTAACATTAGCGAGTTGCAAGCAGGGTGTTGTCATCACTGATGGCAAGCGAGTGCAAGAGAGAGAGAGAGAGTATCGATCGACTGTGTCTCAGTGGCCTTGGGGGAAATTGGCGGGAAAGCGGCTTGCCTCACCCATACATTATACAACTCGCGGGCTATATCTCCGATTTTGACCATCCAAACGCTGTTTTCACTCGTTTTATTGTTGTTTCAGGTTAATACCTTTATAATCAACCCATAATAGGCGCATATGGATAAGTATTAATGCTATTAATGGTACAATTAATATTTTAGTGACGGAAACACCTCAAATACATGCGCACAGGGAGAGGTGTCTAATTACCCCCATGCGCACTTCAGAGGTTAATAACCTCAGTGATCCAAAGTCTATCTATAAAGAGGCATGAAACTTGTGACCATGAATACGGGAAACGTGAGGAATGTGCGATATGTCTTTCTAGATTATAATGGTACTGTCAGGGAAAAGTATAATGAAATGTGCCCTATGCTTGAGAAGGAAATTGTAGTGATAGACCATGCGCCGTGGCTTAATGCCGAAATATTACGAGCGAAAAAGGAAAAAAAGAAAAGAGAAAGACAATGGCGTAGGTTCCGGACAGATATGACAAGAAGAGACTATCAAGACGCAAGAAATGAAGAGAATAGACTTATAGTAAAAAGGAAACTTGAATATTATAGACAAAAGACCATGGAGGCGGAAACACGTATTAATAAGTTATATACAGTGCTAGATAATTTGACGGGAAACAAAAAGAACAATAAGTTACCTGAGGGGTTTTCAGGTACAGTGCTAGCAAATTCATTTTTAGACTTCTTCGACAATAAAATTAGGAATATTGTTGAACACTTTAGAGCAAGTGGCGTGCAAGGATCGTCTTCAGCCAGTCAAGTTCCAGAGAATAATGTTATGTTTTCGGACAGTCGACCAGAGTGTGGTAAAATCTATTCTACATAGAGTGAAACATACGTACTGTGAAAATGATCCATTACCTGCAAGTGATATAGTTCATAGTAAAAATTTCGATGGAATTTTGGACATATTACTAGATATTGTTAGTCGAAGTATTGAAACTAATGTTTTTCCTGAGTCTGAGAAGAGGGCGATTGTGAAGCCTATAGTAAAAGGTAAATTGGATGCTCAGTGCCTTAGTTCTTTTCAACCAGTATCCAACTTGACATTTTTGTCTAAGATAATCGAGAATGTAATATTAGACCAGTTGCTGGATCACCTGCAGAAAGTGCGAGTTTTTCCTGACAGTCAGTCTGCCTACAGGAGACTTTACTCCACTGAAACAACTGTGTTCTGTGGTCAGTGATTTACTTGTATTGATGGATGAAGGAAAGTGTGGTGTTTTAATCCTGCTTGATCTAAGTGCTGCATTTGACCCAGTTGTGCAAGATTTATTGCTGAAGGACTGCAGAACTATTGGCATAGATGGTAATGCATTGAATTACCTGAGAAGTTATCTTGAAGATAGAACATAATGCGTACAAATAGGAAGATCGTTCTCCGATATGAAACGTTTAGAAAGGGGCGTCCCCCAGGGAAGTGTACTGGGCCCAATTTTGTTGGCATATTTAAAATTGAACCCGTATGTGTGTATATCACTTTTGCTTGAGAAATATGGAGTTAGTTTTAAACTGTTTGCAGACGATACCTAGTTCTACATGACACTGAGGAATGTAGTTAACACTGAAGAAACGTTGAACAGAATAATGGCAGACGTCAGTAGATGGCTGGAGTCCAAGCAGTTGAAACTGAATGAGAATAAAACTCAATGTTTAATTGTTGGAAGAAAAAACTATCTCAGGAGGCTGGATATTTCTAGACTTCGAATCAATGGTAATGTTATGGAAGTGAGTAACGCAGTAAAGGACTTGGGAGTGATGATAGACTGCAATTTATCATTCAAAGGTCAAATTCATCAGGTTTTGAGAATATCTGGATATCATCTGAGGAACATTGACTTGTGAGAAAGTATCTCAATGAAAAAATAACCAAAATGCTCGTTCATAACCATGTTATAAGTAAGTTGGATTTTTGTAACTCACTCTACTATGGTCTTCCAAATTATCTACTGAGGAAGTTACAACGTATTATGAATAGGGCTGCAAGATTAATAAAGGGTCTACCTCGTCGGGAGAGGATAACACCAACTCTGTTTGATTTACACTGGTTACCAATTAAGAGGAGGCTGAACCTTCATTTAGCCCAGAAGTCAAAATTTCATTTTTTTCTTCTTCTTCTATAATGCTTCTTTCAACATAGGAGAATAGCATAGAAGGGCAACAAAAAACATATCACATCCATAACCCCCCCCCCCCCAGAGGTCATATATTGGCAACTTCAAAGTAAAACTTCTATTTTGTATATTGCTCTGCTTCGTTCTCCTTCTACACACTATATATAGGACTATATGGCACCTGTTTAGCGTTCTCAAAAATGGCCGCGCCTCTGATATTTTCCAAGATTCGACTTTTCTCATGTCGAATATTGTGCCACAAAAAAAAAATATATATTATATATTTTTTTTCAGCACCTTCTATTATTCAATATGGGAAAGCGAGAACGCTACGTTGTAGGGGATGCTTGTAGGATATGCCATAAAAAAAATGCGGGAAATTTGAAAAAATTTCAATGTCTAGAATAATTTTTCATATAATGCGATGAAATTCGCGCGTCCACACGCACATAGAGAGATATATTTTTCAGCGAGTCTTAGTATTTCCATTGGTATTAAGATGGTATAATGCCAGAAACAAAATCTCTTATACAGGGTGAATAAGGGTGTAAGGTTCAGCCTCCCTGGCAAGAATGGTCTACAAATTGTGTGTTATAACATATCAAGCATTGAAGTTTGGAAAACCAGGATATATAAGGGATCTACTAAAAAAAATCCACGTAGATACTGCCATGACATTGAGACACAGTGTGGAGCTGCACAGGCTGGAAGAGCCACAAACCAATTTTGAATTTGGATTTCGAGCCTTTGAAAAGAGTGCTCCACGGCTCTACAATAAACTGCCTGAGAATGTCAAGAACAGTGAACATTTTGAGATTTTTAAGAGATTGAAGACGCACTTATTCACGGAGTGCTATGACTTCAAAGACAAGACCATAAAGCCTGAATTCAAGTGCTAGAATATGTGAGAGCGGCTGCGACGAGCGTCGTGAAAGCGATGGAGCGCGGCTGAGAATCATCACTACAAGTAACAAGTAACAAGTAAGTAAGTAACAACCTATTATTGTATCCCACAGCAGTCTATAGGATTGATCATAAGCGTGCAGATATTTGTTGTTGCTTTGGTGTCTTAAGATTGATGGATAATGTTTATTTATACAATTTCCGACGGGGTTCATAAAATAACAGGAAAATATAACCGAAACTACCACTAATTTTTAATGGTTTTTCTTTCTGGTTTTAAGTAGTTTTCATCATTTTACAGTAGTTGAAATTAGTTACAATCCCCAGAAAATGTTATTTCTCTCATTATCCAACGATCTTAGAACACTCGGATGCAAGTAATTTTCAGAGTAAATATACATTTTTGTTTTGCCTTTGGATACAGGATGGGTTGAGGCCCTCACTCCCCCATGACTTATTGAAATCAGCAGCTATTTTAACAGTAAGGGGCTTAATGAGAGTTTCACTGCCATCAATGGGGAGAATTTGTTGTTTTTACAGTACTTTATATAGTGTACGTAAAATGTATCTCCGGAGGTTGAAACACATTTTAATATGATCTTTGCAACATCCTTATTCTATAATAGCCTTCAAATATTGAGAAACAATTAGTGGTAGTTTCGGTAATAAGTACAAAATAACACACCTAAAAAAACAAAAAACAAAACAAGGGAACTATAACCGAAACTACCACTAATTTTCCCATGGTTTTTCTGCTTGGTTTTAGGTAGTTTTCATCATTATACAGTAGTTGAAATTAGTTACAATCCCTGGAAAACGTTATTTCTTCCATTATCCAACGATCTTAAAATACTCGGATGTAGGTCATTTTCAGAGTAAATATACATATTTGTTTGCCTTTGGAAACAGGATGGGTTAAGGGGGGGCTTTGCCCCCCCTTCACCCCTCCATGATTGATTGAAATCAGCATATATTTTGACAGTAAGAGGCTAAATTAGAGTTTCACTGCCGTCAATAGGGAGAGTTATAGGGAGAATTTTTGGTTTTTACAGTGATTTATATAGTGCACATAAATTTTTCTTTCGGAGGTTGAAACAGATATTTATAAGATCTTTGCAACATTCTTATTCTATAATAGCCTTCAAATATTGAGAAATAATTAGTGGTAGTTTCGGTAATAAGTACCAAAACAAGGACAACACTTCTATAATACTTGTAAAAATCGTCCTGTGTAAAACTAGAATTTTACCTATACACCTCCATAGTTTCAGCGTGAACGCAATTTCCAGTACTCCTACCTGTGAAACACTATATAAATCCTTGTCACTAGTCGATTATCTACCAATATGTGCACAATGCCTTGCGTTAAAGGCGCCTGATAAAGTAAAGTCTGTGATAAATACACCACTTCATGTTTTCATCTCCCAGGTTTGTTGAATACCTTGGTCTTGGTGTGAGAGTCAACCTTAAATGAATCAAAGGGGATCTAGGGACGCCACCTAGATTGCCTAGTGTACCACTACATACTCCTTTTCAACCAAATCCTCTCCAAGAGACCTTTTACACTTTCGATTGTGGTGTCATTCCAGCTATCTAGCGTGCGTAGGCCTAACAATAATAGAACCATGCGTAGTGGATCCCATTACATCATTGCTACCAACTCATTCTGCTGTACCACTCCTATTTCTTGTCTCACTGCGTTTATCATGTCTTTTCTTTTCCCTCTCGTACTTTTCACACTCTAGCAGGATGTGCTCGATGGTCTCATCCCTTCCCACGTCACACATTCTATAAATCGACGCTTCAGGCGGCTATATTTACCGAAAATTACATTCATTCCTTACTCTCTTTCATGAATAAGCAAGAGCCAGAGCGTAATACAATTATATATCCGTGCGTTATGCCACGTTGTAATCCAACTTGCAATAATATTTGTTTTCATAAGCTCCTTGTTTAGGATAACTTAGAATATTATCCTGCTCGACAGGAACACAACTAGCAATACTTATAAGGTTTCCAAATTTGCTCAATCACTCCCCAAACACAATAAACACACAGAGTAAATACAAAACATTTTATTTCTTAATTACTAATTACATCAAGTGGGCGCATCCAGAACTTAACTATTAAGTATAAGTCCCATGGCAATTTAAAGGTGACTAAGAAAGAGTTAACTATATTTTACTTGATCATGAAATATGATGTCACTTACAACACAGCAAACAGGAAACGTATACAATACACAAAACAGAACATAAAATATGATGACAATATATATGTGTGTTAGTGTGCGCAGAGAGGAACGGAAGATGAACAAATATAATATACAACCGAGGTAATCGACTCGGTGGTATAGGGGCAAGCGTGGCTGGGGAAAGAGAAGGTCGCCTGACAAGGTCAGCTATCAAAAGGGTGCCGCGCGGAAGGTAAGGTCAAGTTTACTGCGGTCACCTTAAATAAATATCTGATTTAGTGCAACGTTAAATCAGGCGAATAAGATAGAAGTTATGATTAACACTGGTGATAAGACAATTTAATTTGTATTTAACTATAATAAAATACTGGGGAATAGTAACTAGCACGATCTACGAAAAATAAATTTAGTCGTAAATGAGCTATGATCACAGTGAATGAGGAATTCAGTTTCACAAAGCTTGTAGTGAATAAATATAGCTGGAATAGTAGCTAATTATACAGCGGGTTTATATATATATATATATATATATATTTATATATATATATATATATATATATATATATATATATATATATTAATAATATATATTAATATATATTAATAAACCGCTGAAGATAAAATAATTGCACAGAACGAAGTAGTGACTGGATTTAGCCAAATAGTAGGGCGATTAATAATAACTTAAAATAAACTACGCAGAATACGTAGTAAATTATAATAACCCCAATAGAGGTAGATGAAATATAAATTAACTCCAAGACACAGAACGACAGTGGCTTATAACAGGCGGAATTAAAGGCTGATGATACACGGAGAGGTTCGATATGAATTCCTCCACTGGTAATAAAAAAGGATATTGATCATATATCGTGGTGGATCCAATTATCCACAAGAACTATTATAGATAAGAAATAATGAATATAACTTTAATTAAACTCGACGGAACGGGTTTTTACTTTGAACATAGAAAGGATATTATTAAGAATGAATTACTATGAAAATTGATAGAACACTGATTGATTATAAAAGAATAAATTATTCTCTCTTCGTACACTTCACTACAAACTTGGACACTCATAAATAATGAAAGAAATGTATAAGATCTGCGAGTGTTCACAAATTATTATGTGTCGTGTTGGGTATATATCTTAGTTTTAAAATATATATAATGTTTAATATGGAATTTAAATCAGTTAAACCAAGGACATTATATATATAATTAACTGGCACACGTGTGGTTTGTTCTCACAATGCGAGAGATAAAATGACGTGAGGAGAGCCCAGAATAGGCCTCTAGGATAACGTTATATTGAACACTAACATATCTTATATACCTTCACTATAATACCCAAAACTCAAGAAACACAGCGACACTTATGTTAAGAGATGATGAGGTCCATGAGAGAGGATCTGGTCGACGCTAGACTACTGTATTAGTTCTTTCTTCGGTTTGGCACCAAAGGGAACTGCCACTCTCACACACAACTAGAGAATGTCACTTCTAGTTCCTCTAGCACACTGCCCTACTCCCTGCAAACATGAGCGTATATTCATCCGATTGCATTAAAGCTAGTAGATTATATTGCCTCGTGTTTACCTACCGATCATATATTTCGGTCAGGTAATATTCCGAGGATAGTTTACTTCTTGATTTATTCATTTCGGAATAGTAGGGACATGGGTATTTTGATCTTTTAATTATTGTGAAGTTAATAGTTGCATTAAAAATACAATTGACATAGGAATACATGGATATGGTTATTCTATATTTCTTAATATTAAATTCATAGTTTAGGAAGCTAGCATGGTTGTAGGATAATTGATTTTCATTAATTACTCTTGACCTCTATTCTTCAGGTGGTATGCAAGGCTTCCCTTATTCTCTTTTGATCTGTCATGATTTATATATACCATTTTCTGCACTGTATATTGGGTTATTCTGATCACAACTGTTAAAATAGAATATTGGTTCTTGATGAAGAATTAACATAAAGTCTTTTTCGTTGTAGTTCAAATCGGGTTCTTTCGTTGTATTCTCCTTTATCTCCTCTCTCGTGCCATGTGATTAGCCCGGACGAGAACTCGTTGATTGGTCCTGGAGGAGTCCTGCAGTTCCCGTTGGACCCGGTAGATGACGTTGCTGCTCGGTTTCTTTACACCATATAGAGTGTTGGCTTCCGACGACAGACTGTGTTGTTTCCTTTTCTGCTCTCGTCTGTGCCCTTCGTTTCGCTCTTTTCCTCTCCTTGATGTTAGCGAGCCTGGCTTTGATTGGTGACTTCTCTCCATAGTTTGTGAGAACATTTGATAGGGTTGCTAATTTGTTGTCTTGCAACCCCATCATCTCACCGTGAAAGGGTGATGATAGAACTTTCCAATGACTTCTGAATCATCCTTGTACGACATCGGGTTTCCTTGCAACAATTGTGCAACCAAAGGAAAAAGTTGGTGGAAATAGGGGTATTTCGGCGGTTTTTCATGTGTGAGAGAGAATAGAAGATAGAGGGAGCCGTATCTCGGACCTCAATGTGTGCCGCGGATGCGTAGCGAGCGTATCAAGTCCGCCTATCGTCCCCCCAACGCCCGGTCTCTTTCATCGATCATAATAGCCTCAATCAAAATGGCGTGCGTCATATGACGGGCACCGTACACATGGCCAATTTTCTCTCTCCCGTCATATGACAGTCACAAATGGAGGGTTAATAAACTAGATTATACCAGTCTAGTAAACTCTCTTGCCTCATCCTTACCATCCACTTATTCCTACCCTTCTTCTTGGACACGTGTGTTGATCTCTTTTTTCCATTTCCCTGAGCTCCTGGGGGCCTGCTCGGGCCGTTTATACCAACTCTTGCACGGGAAGTATACTTGATTATCATATCTCGCTCTTGGTAGTATCCCCTTCTGGCAACATAGATGGTGATTGCAATAAGTCCTCGGGGAGTGACGGGGGGGGGGGGGGGGGAGACCTTCCTCAACCCATCGTTTATACATCCGAATTCTTAATTAGGCCCTCTTCAAACATACGAAAACCCAAGCCAAGTTTTGCCTCAATTTCGTGCATTTTCACTTACTTTTGGGTCTAACTGGTCGATCAATTCGCCTATGTTATGTTTGGGTAGTATTTTCTTGGGGTTGGCCGACTCAAGACAGAGCAAGAACAGGAAAACACAAAACACAAGACAAAACAGCGAACAAACGCAGACAAAACACAAAATTCACACACATCTAGGTCACCCAGGAGAATACCCAGAAACCAGGGTCACCAAAGGTCGCTCCAGCACTCCCCCGGCCCCCGACCACCCGGAGAGGCTCCGATCTCGGCAGGCAGACATGTAGCAGAGCCAAAGCCACAAGCCCGCCCAGCACACTTCCAGACGCACCCTTCATATTAATCGTCTCCCCGGGCCAGGCGCCTGATGGACTATTATCTAGTCCAACTTGCGCCCGACCCCTTCCCCCAAATGACCACGTGTTCACTCAACTATTCACAAGCATTCTCCATTCATTCCTGTTTATTTCCACTTCCTTTGCCTGATCTATAGTCATTCCTCTATCATCCAAAGCTTGTCTTACACAGTCTCTCCATCTCAATGGGGGGCTTCCTGCCCTTCTATCTCTCCTTGTATCTGACTCATATATTCTCTTTGTAAGCCTTTCGTCTCCCATTCGTTCAACATGACCATACCAGCTCAGCACCCTTCTGTCCACTCTGGCTGACAAATGTTCCTGCTGCCCCACTCTCCTACGTATCTCTTCATTCCTCAATCCGTCTCAACGAGTAACTCCACACATACTCCTCAAGCAGCTCATCTCCATCACATCCAGCTTTCTTCTCTCCTTTTTCTTCAGAGCCCATGTCTCAGCCCCATACATCACTGTTGGCACAACAATTCCTTGATACATAGCACTTTTTACTTTCATTCCGAGATTTCTCTTCTTCCACATACTTCCCATTGCTCCGAAAATTTTCCTTCCTTCACACACTCTCTGTTTTACCTCCACTTCCATACCTCCACTCCTGCTTATCGTTCCTCCTAGATATTTAAAACACCCCAAGAAAAAAAAAAAAAAAATAATAATAATAAATATAGGAAAATAAAATTAAAAAAAATAGGAAAAGTGGGGATTGGGCCTGAGCATATAGATAGATAGATAGATGTTTGGGTAGTTATGCGTATATCTAGCAGTCCGCCTACAGTTCTGTGTTTACAGTGAGGAACAGGTGACATTAGCTAGAGTATGAAAAAACCCGTATTTATCGTATTTTATGTCTTTATTGCATCTCATAAGTACAAACTTTGGCTCAAGTTTCCGTATTTATGTACTATTAAAGGTGTGCACAATGTTTTATCACCCATATTCACATGTTAAATGTCTTAACCCTTCATTTTCCTTGAGCTTCAAAGCCCTCCCCACCTGTGTGTGTTTTTTTTAATATTTTCGGGGTAATGAGGCTGCATATTACTGTTTTATAGGGTTTTTCCATAATAATCTTCTAGAAAATATACAGAAACACCCCATTTTTAGGAAAAGCACATAACAAAAAAAACCCTAAAACTAGCTAAAGTAATCTAGACTTTTACCACCATATCAGTATACCATGACGTATTTTTTAAGTTATATTGTTGCTATTAATATACAACTTTATTTAGCTTTAGTAGGATGTCGAGGGATTAAGCGTCAACAAACTATCTCCATTAAGGGGAGATGGGTCGCTTTTCTGGACCCTCTTTCCCTCGTGTTAGGCCTATTCGTTTTGAAATTGTAAGACGTTCGGCCAATTAGTTTGAGGATTTTAACACCTTTCGCCCCATGTCACTGTCAATTTTAAGACCTTTCGTGCCATTTAGGTGTCGATTCTTTCCTGGCGAGTGATAGCGAACCTGTACCTGCCTTCAGCAGGGACAATATGCTGTCGATAAATGTAAAAATGTATCTTGAAGGAGGGTCTAGGGGTGTTTTTTTAGGTTGATGGACGTCTTGGGAGGAAACTAAAAACATAAATCAATAAATATACCTAAAAAACAGCCACTAGCCCCTTAACCCATCTAACAGCTTCTTCCTAGTCATAATAAAATCGCTAACTATTAGCAACTATTAAAGTGCCTTCGTACAGGCTACTGAAAGGGTTAACTACAGCTTGTGAAGGGTGCGTTTCTATAGCAACTGTAGAAATAAATGTACAAAGGAGTGCAAGGAAATCAAGCAACAAAAGGTCTAGCGACCCTTCTAGGCTGCTTGTCCTCCAAAACACTGAGGATCAAGTGTCCAAACAGTGGTTTAGAGTGGGTAAGGGAATATTGGAAAGGGAACTACTGCCATGTAACTAATGTCCGTGGCAGGATTAGGAAGTTAGTAGGGGACAGAAGGGTTAGTAACTGAGGGGGGGGGATAAAATAAAGTTCTTCATTTACAAACGCAGTCAGTCGCGGGTTTAATGCGAGATATTTGTCTAGGCAAAGTTTAAATGAATCAACGGTGCTGCAGTCTATAACGTCTCGGGGAAACCCATTCCACAAGTTGACAACTCGATTGAAGAAGAAATTCTTAGATTCGTGTGAGTTAAAAGATTTACCAATAATTTTGCAACCGTTTCCCCGCGTGTAATTAGATTGGTCGATAGTGAAATACTTACTACAGTTCATATTGTCGATGCCTTTGATGATTTTGAACACTTTAATTAAGTCGCCTCTTAATCTGCGCTAGGTTAAAGGAAATAGATTTAATTCTCTAATTGGTTTGTTCTTTAAGCTAGGTATCATTTTGGTAACTCTACGTTGAACTCGTTCTAGCTTGTCTATATCTTTTTGGTAATAAGGGCACCAGGATTGAACGCAGTACTCCAGAAGAGGGCGGACTAAGGAATTGTAAAGGGTTAGGATAACGTCTTTGGATTTATGCTCAAATGACCTGCCTATAAAGCCAATTATTTTGTTTGCCTTCTTCTTAACAACTTCTGAACATTGTTGACTCTATTTTAGGTTACTCGATATTGTTACTCCCAGATCGGTTTCTCTGTTTACATTCTTAAGCTGAGTGCCATTCATCGAATAGTTTGCTTTCTCATTTTGGTATCCGATATGTAGTACTTTACATTTATCCACATTGAAACTCATTTGCCAAATATGGGCCCAACATGACAACTTACCTAGATTGTGTTGCATATCGTCAACTTGTTCTTTTGAGAGTACGCTATTTGCAATTTTTGTATCGTCAGCAAATTTTGAGATTGTACAGGTGAGATCCTCATCTATAGCATTGATGTAAATTAGAAAGAAAATTGGTCCTCGTACCGATCAGTGGGTTATCCCGCTACTTACATTGGTCTATTTAGATGCCTTATCGTTTATGACTACTCTTTGCTTTCTGTCGCTGAGCCAATTTTCTATCGATTTCAACACACCGTCTTGTATTCCATGCGCTTTTAGTTTTAGCAGTAAAGTTTGTGGGAAACTTTGTCAAAGGCCTTTTGAAAATCAAGGTATATAATATCTACAGCTTTACTCTCATCGTAGAGGTTGAGGATATCGTGGAAGAAATCTAAGAGGTTTGTTAAACAGGAACGTTTTTTACGAAAGCCGTGTTGAGTATCTTTAAGTATGTAATTTTCCTCTAAGTGATTTACGAGTCTGTCTCTTATGAGTGTTTCTAGCATTTTACATACAACTGAGGTTAAGAAGCTGATTGGACGATAGTTACTGGGTAGGGATTTGCTGCCTTTTTTTAATATCGGTATTACGTTGGCTATCTTCCAGGCATAGTTTCAGACTGCAAGGACTTATTGAATAGCAATGTCAGTGGTTTGGAGAGATCATCCTTAGCTTCCTTTAGAACTCTAAGTGAGATTGTATGAGGTCCAGGCGTTTTATTTACCTTGAGTTTATCTAAACAATTCAATACTTTTCACTCTCTGTAACGGTGATATTACCTAGAACATCTGAATTATCAATCTGAATCAGCGATGGTATAGGGATATCACTGAGGTCTTCTGTTGTAAAAACTGATGCAAAGAAGGTATTGAGGGCATTACTCATTTGTACTTAGTCTTTGGTGTATTCTCCATTTTCATCGACTAATGGTCCAACAGTTGAAGTAACTACGTTTTCTTTCGGATATAACTATAGAATTCTTTCGGGCTTGTTTTACTTTGATTCACAACATGTAACTCCAGGGTCTTTTTACTTTGCTTAATTAACTTTTTGGCCTTGCGTCGTATCTCTACCATTTGGGCTGATTATCATGGCCTGTACGCCGTATTTTCGATGGCATGCAGTCTTGCACTGCTTTTAGGGAAGTGGTTTCGAATAATTCCCAAGATTTATTTATGTGACCTATAGCTCAAGATTTAAAGGGGTGGGGGGGGGGGGTTCACTTTATATTTTTTCTAGTTTCCTCCCTAGACCTCTATCAAACTTAAACAAAAAATAACAAAAATAACCCAGGATCCCCATTCAAGATATATCTGGTCCTGGCGAAGGCCGGTTCCTCCTAAATGTCAACAAAATAACACCAAAAGTACTAATATTGACAAAGAAAAAGCGCGAAAGGTCTTAAATAGTCAAACTAATGGGCCGAACGTCATAAAATCTGAAAACTAATTGGGGTAAACGTGAGGTAAAATCGACCCACCCACTCCTATACCTATTCCGGTAGTCAGAAATATTGTCAATATAATGTCGGTATTTGAACTCAAAACTATTGTTCCATTACCGTAATTATAAAGTATAATACTGTTATTATATATAGATTGTTTAGTTGCTATCAAACTTGAAAAAAAACATCCCCAAAACCCCTTCGAGATAAATGTTTTATACATTTGTTATATTATTATTATTATGATGATTATTATTATTATTATTATTTTTATTATTATTATTATTATTTTTATTATTATTATTACTGTTATTATTATTATTATTATTATTATTATTATTATTATTAATAATAATAAATTAGGTGTCCAGTTTTCGCATTACCAAAAAAAAAAAAATGCATTCGCAACTCTGCAACCTAGAATTCTGCAAGTAGTTTTGAATATCTTAGGTAAAATCGGTTTATATACAGTATATATATATATATATATATATATATATGTTATATATCGCAAATACACATAAGCTACTAAATGTTTTTATACTCGCAGCCGGACTTGAACCACCGACAGTCAGAACAAGTGCCCATACTTTAATCCACTATACCACGGCGTGACAGAGGATACTTGTGTGCAGTGGATTAAAGCATGGACACTCGTCCTGACTGTTGGTGGTTCATGTCCGCCTGGGAGTATATAATTATATATAATTACATTTATGATCACATTGAATCTTACCCATTGGAATATTTATCTATAATAAGGTCAGCGTCACACTATTTTGTAGCGTTTTGAATATGGTTTAATTCAAATTTAAAATATATATAAGAAATAAATCGTGACCATAATCTACGACCTTCACCATTCACCTTTACTTTTGAATAACAAAAACACAAAATTTGGACAATCGTTACATTGACCAACCGAATTTGCCAGCAAAATTTGGTGACGATACGTAACCCGTTCAGTACAGTTCTGTTGGTTTCATTTCATACTGGATATTAAGACAATTTTATTTAGTTTATGAAGGGCCTCCATAAAATTAGCAGGCTTTCAACCATCTTAATTAACCTTTTTACTACCACAGATCCTTCATAAGCTCTACAATATTCTATAATTATAGCTAGAATACAATACAAAAGACGTCACCGGTACACAAAGTATTACAAACATTTATGGTTGAAAACACACTTGCAGATATGGTCCCAGGTTTATTCAACGTTTCGTCTTCTACGGCTTCTTTAGGAATACAACATATATACCGGTATATATATATTTTTTTTTTCTTTTTTTGTAATTGATTGGGAAGGCCATCAGCCCATTAGGACTATTAGGCCATACTAAAGCAAAATGTTAATTGCCAAGAACCTCATAATACTGGAATGCGATAAAGGCAAGTATCACAAGCCAGTATATGTCACAGGTCTAAAGCAATTAACAACAGGACAAAAATAAAGGCAACATCAGCTGTGAAGAATAGTGTCAGGACAAACACATTCTTAGGAGCATCAACTGTCAACCTCATAATATGCTAAGACAAAGGGGGAAAAGCAAAAAAGAACTGAAATTAACATTACTCTAAAATGAAGTACAGACAAGATGAATGAACTTAACAAACAAAGCAAAATAGGAGGTCCTGTGAACATGAGACATAAAGATTGAACACAATAGCATAAAACAATATGCTAAAAGGGAATATAGGAAATAAATAAAACACCACCACCAAAAACATAACTCAACTTACAACTCTGAATAAATTGGTCTCTTTCAGGTAAGCCATCAATTTGTCAACCACATCAACATCCCCATCACCCAGGAACGAGTCCAAAGTGATGGGGACGTTATTTGCTCTTCAGTACATCAGAAGAGGGCTACGCTCCTCCACAAACCTGCCACAGGACAAAAGGATGTGGTCGATCGATAGAATCCCGCCACAGGTGGTACATTGCGACGGGAAGACACGGTCAATATAAGGTTTCATGTGCGTTAGGAATGTACAATTCATCCTCAGTCGAACTAAGATGACTTCCTCCCTCCAGGAGCAACGGTAAGCTGAGGGCCAAACCCCAATGGTTGGTTAGACGGTATTAATAGTTAGGTCAGTCAACTGACTTTGCCACAGAAGATTAATTGATTTCTTACCGAAAGAGAGACTTGACTGTAGAATGTAGATCCCGAGGGACGTCCCACGGCCCCTCAAGTTCTACCGCCGATTTTGCAAGTGCGTCAGCTTGCTCATTGCCGAAAATACGACAATGACCAGGCACCCATATCAGAGAGAAGGACTTACAACTTGAGTGCAACTTATTGATATTGCGGCCCAGGATTTCAGATGAACCCGTCCTACATGAGTCTATTGCCTGAAGGGCTGACTTTGAATCCGAAGAAATTACAAAATTGTCCTGTGGAGAAGCCTCGGCAAAATCTATGGCCCGTTCAATTGCAAAAAGCTCAGAAGTGAATACAGACGTATGGATCGGCAAACGGTACCTGAGGCGACATTCAGTCAACCACACACTCGCACCCACACATTCATTCGACTTAGAGCCATCGGTGTAGAGGTGGAAAGAAGCTAGTGTCTGATGAGGACCGATCGGAAAAACTGGTGAATTTCCAACTCCGGCGCCCGACGCTTGGGGGAAGAGAGCCACTGAGTATCTATGGTATATGCGGGCAGCTCCCAAGGCGCTATCTTTAATACAACCAGCTGGTCATCATTAGAGAGGTCAAAACCTAGCTGTCGCATTAGGAAGTGAAGCCGCAAAGCCACCGACTTGAGGGCCCCATGCAGCACATGCTCATACTGCAGGAGGATCCCACAAGCCAGAAGGCCGAGCGAACGTTTACGGTGTAATGAAATACCGAACGAGAGGAGCATATGGTAACGACAAAGACAGAGGGGCGGCACGTTAGCTTCTACTTCCATACGCTCCACACGAGTACACTGAAGGGCTCCAAGACACAAACGCAAACAGACATTCTGAAACACATCCAACCTCCTGAAGGTACAAGCGGACGCCGACCCATACACCTGCGAGCCATAGTCGAACTTTGAACGAATAAGGGACTTATACACCATCAGTAGACGTTCTGTCGGCTCCCCAGTAACGACCAGAAAGGTATTTAAGGACATTTAACTTGTTACTGCAAGAATTAATCAAATAATTGACATGAGACTTCCAATTGAGCCTGCAATCAAAGTGCAGACCCAAGAACTTGACTGAATTTTGAAAAGGAATCGGCTCATTATCCAAAGTGACGCACAAATTAGGTATGTTAAGTCTATGAGTAAAGACTACGCCGACACACTTAGCAACGTAAAACTTAAAGCCCCACTGCAAGGCCGAAAATTGCACATTGCGGGAAGAATGCCACAACGCGCAATCATCAGCGTACAGTGAGTATTTAAGATTCCTGGGGATTGGAGCGGAAGACAGAATATAATTTTTCATAATTAAAAACAATGAAGGGAGCACACTGCACACTGCCTTGCGGCACCCCATTCTCTTGGACATAGACGTCCGATGTTATGTGATGGGGCAACCTGACCGCAAACGATCTGTCAGACATGACATTACGAATAAAAATAGACAAGTTACCTCTGAAACCGGAGCATAGAGTTTCGTAAGTATTCCGTGTCGCCAGGTCATACCATAAGCTTTATGAATATCTAAAAAAAATCCTATCCTGAAGTCTTTGTTGGCAAAAGCCTCGGTGATACAATGCTCCAAATTCATTAAATGTTCTAGTGTACCCCTGTGTTTACGGAAGCCACAATGCTGAATATTTAACAAATTCTTCGACTCTAAAACAAAACAAAATCTGACGTTAACCATCCTCTCAAAGACCTTACAGAGACACTCCGTCAACGCAATAGGACGAAACAGCTTGGGATCTGTAAGGTGGCCAGGGCTCTTCGGGATCGGTATGATGTGCGCAAAGTGCCATGAGTCTGGAAACGTTTCAGACGTCCAAATCTCATTGTACAATGCTAACAGCTTAGTCAGGTTGTCCGGGCTAAGATGCTGATTCATACCGTAGGTGACTTGCGAAGGACCCGGACTCGAACCTTTTCAGGATTTAAGGGCAAGGAGAAGTTCCTTCATCGTAAACTCACAGTTGTAATCAGAGTTTACGTTCTCTGTGGCAAAGTAAAAATTATGAAGTTCGGCCTGCCGCTTATGTTCTAAAAAACGGGGATCGTAGTTAGTCGAACTGCTAACAACCGCAAACTGCCTGGCGAGCTTGTTGGCAACATCCACGGGATCATCAACGACATTATCGTCCACCCTGAGAGTGGTGATAGGTGAACGGGTAAACTTGTTGTTAACCTCTGAAGTGCGCATGGGGGTAATTGGAAACGTCCCCCTGTGCTGACGTATTTGAGGTGTTTCCGTCACTAAAATATTCATTGTGCCATTAATAGCATTAATATTTATCCATATGCGCCTATTATGGGTTGATTATAAAGGTATTAACCTGAAACAACAATAAAACGAGTGAAAACAGCGTTTGGATGGTCAGATTCGGAGATATAGCCCGCGAGTTGTATAATGTATGGGTGAGGCAATCTGCTTTCCCGCCAATTTCCCCCAAGGCCACTGAGACACAGTCGATCGATACTCTCTCTCTCTCTTGCACTCGCTTGCTATCAGTGATGACCACACCCTCCAATCGGATTTCTAATGTTAGCACGAAAATATACCTCAGAATAAGGGAATAACAGGGAAAATAGGTGATAACTGAAGGAGAGGAGGAAAGTGGGGAAGGAGGGGAGGTAGAGGACTGAGATTTTGCATGGCCCAGGGGCCAAAAAAAAATAAAAAAAAAAAAAAAAAAATATAAATTTTTTTTTTTTTTTCGATGTCAAAAGTTGATTTTTATTTTCTCTGACTCTTAAGAGTCTTCCCGCAGTGCGCCGGGGGAACTCTTAAGAGTCTCCCCGCAGCTCCCGGGTTAAGAACATTTATTGTGGACCAGACCTCTTTAAGCGGCGTGAACTGATTCACCGTGGACACATAAGAACGCCAGGCACTACGCTTTGCGGACCGAATGACTCTCCTTGCCTCTTATAAGCAATGAGGTTGTCGTCTGAGGGCTGTTTATCGAAAATCCTGTATCGCCTATTACGTTTAGCGAGTGCTTGTCGGCAGTCCGGTGACCACCACGGAACTCTATGCTTCGTGTGGACTGTAGAAGTCTTAGGAATAGCAAACTCGGCTGCGTGTAAAATGCAAGTCTGAATGTGAGTCACCTTGTCATTAACCCTCTCACGTTCTTGACGCAATTTTGAGTCTATTAGGGATACTTTAAAGCCTTTATTACCATCAGGGGTATTTAGAAACCTTTAGTTTAGTTACTTCAACCTCTGCAGTTGTCTTTGAGTTAGCTGTGGGCAGAAAACTAATTTTGGATCGGTAATTATAAGAGAGAGAGAACTCTATTTATTATTGCTAATCTGGCAACCTCTGCATCATAAAAACGTGAAAGGGTTAATGTCACCCCCCGAAATATCAAAGTTGGCGATTCTAGAGAAGGCACCCCAGTCTGCTTTCTTAAAGTTAAATTTAATGGGCGGATGAATAAGTCGCATGAATAAGTAAAACAGATCGGTAGGTGGTCACTTCCCATAGAATCGTCGAAAGTGCCCCAAGTGATGTTAGGTAGTATTACGGGAGATGACAAAGACAGGTCAATGCATGATGTATGGCCCGTACGATCGTCTACACTAGTCGCACTACCATCATTCAAAAGACAGAGGTCAGATGGAAGTAAAACATTAGCTATTTGTTTTCCGCGACCATCACACCTCATACTACCCCATTGATGATGATGTGCATTAAAATCGCCTAAAATTAATTTTGAATTGGGCAAAGAATCAAAATGAGAAAGGAAAGAATCATCAATCGGAACCTGAGGAGGACAATACAGCGAGCAAATAGACAAGTACGTGCCTCAAAATTTGACCCTGCATGCGACAGCTTCCAGGGCAGAATCAAGAGGCACTGCTGAGTGGGGAAGCGACTTATGCACATAAATCGCCACCCCATAACCTTCATGTCGTCTATACGAAAGGTAGTGTTTAAAAGGAGGCGGATCAGCGTGATCCACCAAATTCGTCTCCTGTAGACAAACGAGTGACGGCGCGTGTAATTGCAACAGAAGAGCTAAGTGTTGAAATTTATTCCTAATACCTCTACAGTTTCACTGAAGTATCTTGTACTCCATGGTTTAAGAGCGATTGGGATGCCCAGCGTGCTTAGATTTTTTACGATTATCTTTAGAATGAGGGGAACCAGGGGACCTTTGCCAGGGCTTGCCACCGGCAACCTCCATCCTCTCCATAGACTCATCCAGGTAAGGCCGGGGGGCCCCCTCGAGGGAGCCGGAGACGGGATGACGTGCGTATAAGACTGATGGCTGAGGGGGGTAAGATTTACTTTATCCAGTAGGAGGGGGAGGAGAAGAAGCAGCAGCGTGGGAATAAGAGGACTTATCCCACACCGAAGCAGAAGCAGGGGCAGAGGATGAAGCAACAAGAGGAGAAGAGGTAGATGGAGTGGGAGAGTCAGATACTGAGGTAGCGGGAGAGTCAGTGGAAGTGGGAGAAACAGTGGAAGTGGTAGAGTCAGTGGGAGCAGTAGAAACAGTGGTAGTGGTAGAGGGGGAACAGTGGGAAAGAGGAGGCTGAGGCCGAACAGGTGTAGCAGGAGGGAGAGGATCACTCTGGGTAGACACAGAACAAGTCTGAGTCCCCACAGAGCACATCTGAGGCCGAGAGATCGCCGCCGAAGCGTAGGAAACATTTGGCCTAGGAGTTGCATGCAACTCCTCCACCTTCTTCCTAGCTTCGAAATAAGAGACTCCCGAAGTGGCCTTGGCTGTACAGACCTCCTTCTCTATCTTCCACTTGGGGAAATCCCGAGAGGAAGAAGAGTGAGCACCTGCACAGTTTACACACTTATCTGTCTCAGAGCACCCTTCAGACTCGTGACCCCGTCCAATACAATGTTCACAAACAACCTTGGGAGAGCGGCAAGCTTCTTTAGTGTGCCAAAATTGCTGGCATTTAAAACAACGCAAAGGGTTAGGGATGAACACTCTAACTGGGCAACGTTCGTAACCTACATGAACAGCATCGGTGAGCTTGGCCATACCAAAAGTCAAAACAAGCGTGGGAGTCTTTACACATTCGCCATTTGTAAAACGAGTAATAAATCTTGCGCCAACGACAAACTGATCGGCCATTCCATCGACAATGTCCTGCTCAGACATGGTCAAGAAATCCTTACAATATGTTATCCCCTTGCAGGAATTCATTGACAAAGGGATCTGCGCAGTTACATCGTAGCAATGGAATTTTCAAAGCTTGAGTAAATCCTTAACCTGAGAAGCATTACGTGTTTTGATGAGGAGGTCACCACTGGCAAGCTTCTTGACCTGGTCCACTGTCCCCGCACATCCATAAATCACCTTCTTAATTAGGAAGGGATTGAGGGACGCTAGGGTCACCGTACCAGATGCATGAAGAGTTACAAAGGAGGCATTCTTGGGGGTAATCACGGGCGTTGGGGGTGGACGATTGGGAGGCTCACTCCTACCCCTGACGGTGGGAGGGGAGGGAGGAACAACGTCCATCCCACTTCCCCAGAAGGGGGAAGTGAGAACCGCACCGGCGACGCCAAAAAATGGGGAGGAAGGTAGGGGAGGAAAAGTGAAAGTTTGCTAAAACCCTCTCAATCCTCTGTTCGGGGAGCCGCGTTCCTGGTAATTCAGGCCCAGAGCGTTCAGTGGGGGGATCTCCCAGAGGTTAGAAAGCAAAGTTCTAGCAAATACCAAGGGCAAAGACACCTACTTTGCCAATAACAAGGGAGAGGAAAAAATGAAGTCAAATTTATTTATTTAATGAAAAAAGAGGCACCCAGGCCAACAAACAAACATAACATCATAAGAATCGCCGAGAATACGTCCGAACCCCACGCCTAATGCAAGTCAAGTGTGCATACTGTATATGGAAGTACAGTCAACATATATATAGTCCAAGCTCTGAGAAAAAAACTAAACAAAATTAAATAATTGGTGTAGCAATATGAAATGAAATAAAATAAAATACTGCACGAACAATATGGGAAAGAGTCACCTAGCCTGGTTTTATGTTCGTTAACATTATAGATAAGGGTTTGGCTAAAGAAAAGAAGCCATTATGTTAGGTACTCCAATATATCCAACTATTACTCCGTGAATTACTTAAACACTAGAGTACATATTTAAAGTATATCTCACTATAATAACCTTAATACAACTACTCATATTAGTAAACATAGTATTTCTTACATCGACTGTACATGATGGAGGCAAGTGGTACTGGCGCCTAGAATCTGAGGCTTAAGTAGACGTCAGCTACCTAGTCAGCATTCCCAAGATCTCACAATAGAGTTGGTTACAACGTGACCGCTCTGATGGAAAGTTACCCAGAACAGGTCACGTTGAAAACCACACCTTACTACGTCATTATCAACAGTGTGACGTTAACCACTCCGTTAGAACCGCATGGCTTGTCCTACAGTGACTCGCTAGGATCGCCAGGGCAGTGGATGGGGCTACAGTTTGTGTATTAGAGTGTGCTTTATTTCATATGAAAGCTTGTGTCATGGGCAGTCCAGAAAGGCTCTTTGTTTTCGCCCATGTCAAGGCTTTATATATTTAATTGTAAAGTATATGTTTTATCCTTAACTAGTGATGATGAGATCAGGGAGAGAGAGAGAGAGTAGAACAGCGTGAGAGGGGGCGCGTAGTGTTTTTGCCCCGCTCGATGACGTCACGGCTGGCTGGCCTCGTGGGGATTGGTTGAGGGAGTTCTTTACCATGCTTGGTGACGTAATGTTTTGCTGGCTACTTTGGTAGTGGCTGGAGGACTTGTGACCGCTTTTTTCCCATGCGGCTCGAGCTGGTGCGAGTATATATACAGTTCCTCGCCACTCTCTCCCTCAGATCTGGTTTCTAGAACACACCCATCTTTTTTCCCTTGCTATCTGTCCCCGCTCCGTACCTGAGGATCTTTTCCTCTGCCTATCTCTCTCATTTTCCATATCCTTCACCACCTTTTATTAATATTATACCCCCTCTGGTTAACTCTGCAAAATCAGCTTCATGCTGGCCAGTTGTATTGTGTGTTAAGGTCTGATATAGCCTATGTATGTTAGTTGTTAAGATAAGTGGATCACGAAGCATTGGTTGGCATTTATATTGTTTAGTACTGCTTCCTTTAGTTATTAGTATTCTGCTGGATTAGATAATGCTAGACTAGGAGTCTGATATTATAGGTATTGTTTCCTATGAGTGCTGGCTTCAGTTAAAAGCGGCACGACATACCTGAGAACTGGAGTTGATTGAGTAAATTCTAGTCTGTGTGCCATTGAGAGTAGAGCATGCACGAATGAGGGTTTTTTGCCTATACCATTCTGCACTGTTCTAGTCTCGATTGTTTGTCTTTGAGGCACGCCAGGAGAACGCTTAATACTTCGGTATTAAGGTTTCTCAAGAGAGCTACCCTTCATTATAACGTAATATTTGACGCACAGACTTGAGATTTGCACTAGGCTATGCAGCATGCCATGCACACCAGTATCTCGTATCATTGACTCTAGCTAGACTTTATCAATCATAGTAGACATTAAGTATATTAACCTAATTACTCTTTTTATGCATACCCATTTATGATTACACAAGCATTTCGCAGCCTAGTTTGATGTATTGAGACACAAACGACTTAGGCTCTTTTTGTTGATAGGAATACTGCATTGTCGTGGCGATTATTATTATTGTTGTTGTGTTTAGGATATTCTTGGCTCCGACGGCATTATATATTCTGCCTTTTTGTGTGCATAGCCTGCACGAGCATTGTTCCGCTGCCTGCCTTTTTGGGTTCCATTTCCGATACGAGCATCTTTATAGCATCTAACATTTAAAGAAGATTCCTTGTTAGTGTTGAAGGACTTTAGTGCACTTTCTTTCATGCAGGAGTGCCTGACATTTATTGATTAAAGTAACGTAAGCTGTAACTTCTCTTACCACCTTACTTTGCATACCATAACCAAGCACCTTCGGTTATAGGTAGTAATAGGCTGTTTTCACATAACATTAAGCCTAGAGTAGACGCACATTTATTGAGAGTTTGATAGCCTATTATTGCATATAGAACTCTGTAGAGTATTTGTGTTCTTTGTTCACTGGGAATATACTTCAGAGGTTGGAGCTAGCGCTTTCCGTTGTAGCATTTATGCCATTACTAGTCCAATGAATAAGAGCCCTGATATATTTGAACCCCAGTCGTAACAAATGGCGACCTTGCCAGGATTTGGTGAACCTACATTTATTAGCAGGGAACATTTGTTGTTTTGGAGAATATTTTGCGGGGATCAGCAAGAATATATATATTTTTTTTGCAACATAGTATAGCCCTTGAGTATTTCCGAGAATTTTTGTGTGTATATTGAGGTATAAGAGTTTGGGGTACTTCTTTTCTGAATATTGTGGTGGGAAATTTTTGTGAGCATCATGTCTTATACCGGGTCAGAGGAGAATGGAGACACAGTACGTAATGTCGAAACTGAAGAACAGCAGAATGATGAAAGGGTTAATCGGGTGAACTGTGAGGAGGATGCTAGGATATTTTTGCAATGGCCTGTTACTGCCGAGCGGTTGGAGGGTATGGATCGGTACGGTCTTCAATGCCTGGCCACAGCTATCGGTCATGCGGTTACTAGCAGCATGACCAAGGATAACTTGATAACGTGTGTACTGGGCAGGGTGACTGGTGAGCGAGATGGGTTGAGTGCTCAGAGCCCTTCGGCCATGCTTCCCCTACACTCGACTCCCAGCCATCCCAGTAGTTTGCCGACCCCGGGTACGCTTCCACAGGTGGGTGGTGACTGGCAGGGTGGGTTGCCCCTGGGGGGACCACCGGTAATTTCAAACATTGTAGCACCTTCACCTCCTCAAGGGTTAACTCCAGAATTATTGCTTCAGCTCGAATTAGCTAAGATCGAAGAGAGAAAGGCTATCAGGGTATCTGAGGTTCAACAGCAACAAAGGGCATGTGAGCTTCAGCAGCAATTAGAATTAGCCAAGATAGAAGAGAGGCAAGCTAGCAAAAATCCAAGCGGATTTAGAGTCGACTAGGTACTGTGCCGACATGGACGTAGAGAAGTCGCGAGTAGAGGCAACGGGACAGCGACTTGGGGCTGGTAACCGTGTTCATGAGCAGTCTCTCTCGCACTTATTGAAACTGGTTCCGGTGTTTGATGAGAGTGGTGTAACAGAATTTTTCACACGCTTTGAGAAGAAGTGCCAGGAACACCAGTGGCCAGAGAATAAATGGGCAGCACTTGTATCCTCTAGATTAATAGGCAAGGGTCTTAAAGCCTACGATGCGTTACCTTTGGAGTTATGTATTGTGTACAAGGATCTCAAGGAGGCTGTCCTGAGGGCTTACGAACTGCAACCAGAAACGTACCGTTTGAAGTTCCGGGGTGTAACTAAGGGAAGAGATAGCACCTTTTTGGAACACGCCCGGGACTTGTCCGATGCTATGGGGAACTGGCTCCGATCTGAGAAGGTAACAACGTTTGATGGAGTTAAGCAGTTAATGATGTTGGAGCAGTTCTTTAACACCTTACGAGCGGCCTATGCGGTTTATTTATGTGTACCGCACAGCGGGGTGTTTTTAGCCAAAATAGGGCTGTTTACGTGATCATTTTCATGCCTAAATAAGACCCAGAACGTAAAACAAGTACCTATCCCTGAAAGGGCATAAACAGAGCTTTCGAATGACACCATAACGATCCTTGTATGATGGATAGTTTTCTTGCAATAACCGTGCAACGCGAGTGCAAAAAGCAGGTAATTCGGTACTTTCAGTACATAATTGAGTATGTAGCGAGTGAGAGAGGGAGGAGGGAGCTGAGATTTGTGTCAGTAGGTTCGCCGCGGTGGTCTGGAGCAGTCATACGCTCGCTAGTCTCCTGCCACCACTTGTCTCTCTCTCTCAGCCACATTACGTGCTGAAATTGCCACTCGAGTTATGTCGAGCGCCGCCACATAGTCCAGCTTTATTTAACTCGACTTATGTTGCTCGCCGCTAAATAAGGGTTAAGAGCACGGGCGGTGATCTAACTTTGAACTTAAAGGAGAAAAACCCAAGAACTCTAGTAGAAGCAGCAGAAATGGCTGATCTACGGCTGTCGTTGATTCGGGGTTGCGGGTCCTCACAGAAGTACGATGCAAGTGCTAGGGACCGTTATCCTCCCCCTCCCCGTAGCAATGACACATTTAAACCAAAGAGCAATGAAACTAAAACTGAAGCCAAACCTACCACCACACCGTATGTGAAAAGTCAGGGGCCTTTTACATCACAGTATAAGCCGAAACCGAAATTTATGTGTTTTAGGTGCCACCAGGAGGGTCATAAGGCAAATGAGTGCCCTAGTCGACCTCCTCCGTCAGCCGTGTCTTTTGCTCACGGCATTGGAGTGTTCAAGAGGACATCGGAGTTTGTTAGAGGCATTTCTTCCGAGGTAAATACACTGCCAGTGCAGAAGGATCCGGAAGGCTTATTCCCTGTCCGTGATGCCTTTAGTGACCACAGGGGACTCGGTTGTGTGGAGTGGGGGGGTAGAAGACATGAGGTGAGAATTTTGCGTGACACTGGGGCATCGCAAACACTGTTGAGAAATTTCACTGGTAAACCTGTCAATACGGCGCGGGTGGTTGTGGTTCAGGGAGTTAATGCGACAAGGTCATACCCGCTTGTAAGAATGAAGGTGGAAGTTGATGGTGTGACTCAAGACCTGGATGTAGGAATTGTGGAGAAGTTACCTGTTGGGGGCGTCGACCTCCTTCTCGGCAACGACTTTGCGGGACCTACTTCTGAGGCTCCACCCTTGGTCGTTGACGAGAAGCCGGCCGACGTGAGTAGGGAGGAGCAGGAGTGGGTTGAGAAGTGTCCGGGGCAGCCTATGGAGTGTGTTGTCACCGGAGATTCTGCATCCAGGGAGTCACATTCTGGTCAACAATCTTTAGATCAGCGGAGGAAGGGTACCGAGAAGGGGTTGGAAGTTGATGCGGTTGAGAGTTTAGTGTCAACGGACCTTCTCGGGGACTCATTATTAGGACCACATTTCGAGTCTGGAGAGGACCCAGTAACTGTTCCTGAGGGGGCAGAGGATGGGCTTAAAAAGACGAAAGAGTTGAAGGAGGACAGTGATGCACAGTCGGGAGATGTAGCAACAAGGTACCCTGACGCGTACCCTATGAGAAATGGGTCGGCGAAAACGGTGGTCCGAAGCTTGCTTGTGTATTTTTCCCGGTATGGTTACCCGCAGGGGATTCAGTCAGTCCGGGGACCCAACTTCACTTCTAGCCTCTTTGTACAAGCAATGCCGCAGCATGGGATTGATGGGGTTGTGTCATCTGCATATCATCCGGAGAGCCAGGGTGTGTTAGAGCGATGGCACTCAGCCTTGAAATCTGTGCTTCGTTGTTGTTGCTTTGAGAGTGGGAGGGATTGGGATCTTGGCCTGCCATGTGTTTTGTTTGCTGTGTGGGAGGTACCTGGGGAGAGTTTGGGATTCAGCCCTAATGAGCTTGTCTTTGGACACCGTGTCAGAGGGCCTCTCCATATGGTTGAAGAAGTATGGGAGGGCGCAGAAAAACCTTGTTCTATGCTCAAGTGTGTCCTCAACAGTCGAGAACGGATGTTGCGCAGTCTGGAGTTGGCTGACCGTAATTTGACTAGCTCTCAGGCCCTCAGGAAGGACAGGTACGACCTCAAGGTTGAACTCGGGGAGTTTCACGTGGGTCAGGAGGTGTTGATTCTACTGCTCCTTGTAGGTCACCCCTTATCCGCGAAGTATGCTGGTCCTTATAGGGTGGTGGAGGAGCTATCAGACCTGGTTTACTTGGTAGCCACTCCAGACAGACGGAAGCGCAATCAGTTATGTCATGATAATCCCGGGAAGGAGTATGGGAGGCACCCCCCTGAGCCTCTCACTGTGCCTGTGATGACGTTTAGCAGTCAAGGTGGAGAAGGAGAACGGGACAGTCAAGCTCAGGTGGAGGATAACTGGAAGGATAAGAAGTTCAAATGGGCGCCTGAGTGTGAGAAGGTGTTTAGAGAAGTAAAACACCTGTTGTGCACTCACCCGATCCTCAGGGCCCCTGACTTTAGCCTACCTTTCCAACTAGCAACGGAGGCTAGTGGTGTGGGGGCTGGTGCCGTCCTTGTGGAAAAGGACGATGATGGGCTGGAGCATCCTGTTAGTTTCTGTTCGGAGAAGTACAATTCGGCCCAGGGGAGCTGCTCTGTAGTCAAGGAGGAGCTGCTGGCGGTTGTACTTGCTCTGAGGCATTTCGAGGTCTATGTTCCAGCCTATGGTCCGGTCGTTGTAGTTTACCCAGATCATCACCCTCTCAAGTTCTTGGACCAGTTTCACAATCGGAATATGAGGCTGACCAGGTGGTCACTAAGGTTATTGGTATATAAAATGGACATACGCCATATTGCCGGTTGTGACAACGTGGTTGCAGATGGTCGTTCAAGGGTATATGATCCTGGGTAGATTGACACACGGGTAGCCTCCTGCTTTAGTTTGAATAGTATTTTGCGCTTGGTGCTTGTTGGCTCGCGGTTGTAGCCCAGCGTATTGGGTCGTAAAGCAGGAGTTGAGCGTTTGGTATAGAAGAAAAAACTAGGCTTGCCCCTATAGTGCAGCCGAAATAAACAAATTATAAACATAAAAATCAAATAAAAACTCTTTCTTTGATAGTTGAATTTTTTTAGTATGTTATAGCAGTAATTCTGAGTTGCACTCCTCTCAGAATGCTGGGCTAGAGAAGCTCGCTCTTGTGGAGCATAACTACATATAATTTAACCTATGGTGTTGGGGAGGGTTATACTTTTGAAAAATGTTTTGTTGAAGAACTGTGCCAGATATTTTACTGCCGCTGGGTCATGGGAAGTGGAGATATAGCATGGGTTCTAACCATCAGATTTTTGTGAGCCTTGGGGCCTCTGAGAAAAATCTTGGGGGGGGTGTGACGTTAACCACTCCGTTAGAACCGCATGGCTTGTCCTACAGTGACTCGCTAGGATCGCCAGGACAGTGGATGGGGCTACAGTTTGTGTATTAGAGTGTGCTTTATTTCATATGAAAGCTTGTGTCATGGGCAGTCCAGAAAGGCTCTTTGTTTTCGCCCATGTCAAGGCTTTATATATTTAATTGTAAAGTATATGTTTTATCCTTAACTAGTGATGATGAGATCAGGGAGAGAGAGAGAGAGTAGAACAGAGTGAGAGGAGGCGCGTAGTGTTTTTGCCCCGCTCGATGACGTCACGGCTGGCTGGCCTCGTGGGGATTGGTTGAGGGAGTTCTTTACCATGCTTGGTGACGTAATGTTTTGCTGGCTACTTTGGTAGTGGCTGGAGGACTTGTGACCGCTTTTTTCCCACGCGGCTCGAGCTGGTGCGAGTATATATACAGTTCCTCGCTACTCTCTCCCTCAGATCTGGTTTCTAGAACACACCCATCTTTTTTCCCTTGCTATCTGTCCCCGCTCCGTACCTGAGAATCTTTTCCTCTGCCTATCTCTCTCATTTTCCATATCCTTCACCACCTTTTATTAATATTATACCCCCTCTGGTTAACTCTGCAAAATCAGCTTCATGCTGGCCAGTTGTATTGTGTGTTAAGGTCTGATATAGCCTATGTATGTTAGTTGTTAAGATAAGTGGATCACGAAGCATTGGTTGGAATTTATATTGTTTAGTACTGCTTCCTTTAGTTATTAGTGTTCTGCTGGATTAGATAATGCTAGACTAGGAGTCTGATATTATAGGTATTGTTTCCTATGAGTGCTGGCTTCAGTTAAAAGCGGCACGACATACCTGAGAACTGGAGTTGATTGAGTAAATTCTAGTCTGTGTGCCATTGAGAGTAGAGCATGCACGAATGAGGGTTTTTTGCCTATACCATTCTGCACTGTTCTAGTCTCGATTGTTTGTCTTTGAGGTACGCCAGGAGAACGCTTAATACTTCGGTATTAAGGTTTCTCAAGAGAGCTACCCTTCATTATAACGTAATATTTTGACGCACAGACTTGAGATTTGCACTAGGCTATGCAGCATGCCATGCGCACCAGTATCTCGTATCATTGACTCTAGCTAGACTTTATCAATCATAGTAGACATTAAGTATATTAACCTAATTACTCTTTTTATGCATACCCATTTATGATTACACAAGCATTTCGCAGCCTAGTTTGATGTATTGAGACACAAACGACTTAGGCTCTTTTTGTTGATAGGAATACTGCATTGTCGTGGCGATTATTATTATTGTTGTTGTGTTTAGGATATTCTTGGCTCCGACGGCATTATATATATTCTGCCTTTTTGTGTGCATAGCCTGCACGAGCATTGTTCCGCTGCCTGCCTTTTTGGGTTCCATTTCCGATACGAGCATCTTTATAGCATCTAACATTTAAAGAAGATTCCTTGTTAGTGTTGAAGGACTTTAGTGCACTTTCTTTCATGCAGGAGTGCCTGACATTTATTGATTAAAGTAACGTAAGCTGTAACTTCTCTTACCACCTTACTTTGCATACCATAACCAAGCACCTTCGGTTATAGGTAGTAATAGGCTGTTTTCACATAACATTAAGCCTAGAGTAGACGCACATTTATTGAGAGTTTGATAGCCTATTATTGCATATAGAACTCTGTAGAGTATTTGTGTTCTTTGTTCACTGGGAATATACTTCAGAGGTTGGAGCTAGCGCTTTCCGTTGTAGCATTTATGCCATTACTAGTCCAATGAATAAGAGCCCTGATATATTTGAACCCCAGTCGTAACAACAGGTACTAGGATTGGTCGTGATGTACACGTGAATGATAATGAGTGGTTTTACGTTCTAAAGAGGGGCGTAACCCAACATAATATAAGGTGGATATCCAGAGAGCGAGGGCAGGAAAGGCAGAGACCCCCGGCTCGCTCATCGAAGGGTCAGAGGTTAGCTCTGTGTGTGATAAACAGACTATATACCATACTTGAATTAATTGTACTGTTACGAATACTTATACAATCAATATATTAGTGTACTTCTGAATAAGTCTTAAGATATCTTTCATTATACTATTGTTAATTATTCTCAAGTTTCATTTACCTAATCTAACATTAATTTGAGTTATCTAATTAATCCCAGGGTAAGCCTGCGATGGTGGCAGCTTTTATGTAGGAGAATTGATACCATTATTAACCCTATTCACCTCCACCTTACATGGTGTGCAGCGAGTGGTCCTTTTTACAACAGAGGCTACACTCACGTGTCGATTAATTGACTGCTAAAGCTACTAAAGTATTTAATTCAAGTCACTGGAGTCTGTATAACTATATATAATTCAGACACGGCGGGCTGAAACACTTGTACATCTGGCAAGTTTCCCTCCCTGCCCGCGACGCTGCCACACAACTTCGGAGCTGGTCGCAAATTCGTCATAAAATTCTGGCGGCGGACGCAGGGAATCCTCAACTTTTCTGACGGAGGAGGAGTCTGCATGGACATGGTACCGACGTGTGGTGTAATTGGCCATACATAGGAGGACCAATTTTGAGTGACAGTGGTTGAGGCCGAATTCTGGACGTCGCCGGCAGTGAAAACACCCAAGCTCCACCGCCGCTAAGTCAAAACAATTCTCTTCAGCCTAGCCAACCACAGAGGCACTATAAGGCAGTTGTATCTTGCCTGTGTTTGAGTGAGGATACGAAACAGCCAGGCGTGACATTGAAGAGGTAACGTGTTACTGGAGGTCTTAAGTGCATCTTTCTATCCATAAAATTATACCAATCTTAATTCAATACATTCATTCAATTGTGTAATTCATTTTTTTTTATCACTGTCTTTTAATTAATTAATTAATTTGTGCAAAATAGGGTGTATTTAGATTCAGGATTTATTGTGCGGTGGTTTTACAGGAATGATTTGCTATATATATGGGAGGATTTTATATATTATATGTTTATCAAGTGAAATTTCCACATGTCATTTCGACGTCTACTTCAGAAAAATCCTAGGGTTCCGGCTCTCACAGTTGGACCAGAATTACCTAATATTACAGAGGATAGCGATTTTTCGGACGATTATTGGAGTGAATTTGATAATCATTATTCAGAGATTGAGTCTCAAGCAAATCCGGCTTCTTCGGGACTTCCACCTTTGTACCAAAATGTACCTTTGTACCAAAATGTTAATCAAAGTGTGTTGAGAAACGGGACTTTCCGAGATACGACCCCCACCTATGTGGAACCATTGCCTAATATAGTAATTCCCACACCTCCCGAAGATAACGTCATTATGTCGCGTAACGAACCCCAGGCTTTTCATTTAAGTGTGACCCATGGTCAGGCCGTCAAACATTTCACTGAGTTGGAAGAACACAGAAATATTTTCTCAGTTTTGGATGATGTAGAGACGGAAATTGCAGCAAAGGGTATTACTCAGGAGAAGGCCAAAATTGACATTTTTCGCTCGAAAATTGACAAGGGGAATACTCCAGCTGGGTACCTTTTGGCTTGCGATGACCTAATAAATGCTAAGACTTACGATGAGTTCAGGCTAGAATTCCTAGAGAATTTTGGGTCGTCAGCTAAGGGGGAATTTGCGAAATCCCATGATTTCGCCGATCAGCTATTGAAGCAAAAGAAAAATCTGTCAGTAGATACATTATTGGCGCAGTGTTCACAGTTCGCGAATTGTATGTAGCATGATCTAGTTCGTCACTCCTGGTTTGAGGACAGTAAGATAATAATAGAACAGCTGAGCAAGTTACTGGGGTATGTTATGTTGGTTAGTGCCTTACCAGACAACGTGAAACCGATCGCACGACGTATCGAATTCCCTCCAACGATGTCTCTCAATAAATTCTCAAAGGAACTTAGGAAGTCTTGTGATACTAGCGGTATTACCACCGAGCAAATTCAGTTCTCGTGTGCTGCCGTTCGGAATTCCCTACCTGTTTCCCCAGCTCAACCTGGGCCTAAACAGAATCTCCCTAAACCGAATCAAACTAATATGAACCCCCAACCACATAGAAATCCCCAGCAGTTCTCCTCTAACAGTTTTTTTTCCCCCCAAATTCCATAAACCCGCACAGGTAGGTCAGAATAACCAGAGTTATAGTTCCAAGACATGGAATTATCAATACCCTCGCTATCAGGCCCAAGGGCGTGGTCCGCAGACTACGCACAGACCCGCTATCATGACTGGTGCCGTGAATGGCCAACACAGAGATGTTATGTGTTTTTATTGTGGTGTACGGGGTCACATTGTTCCTCATTGTAACATCAAGGCCAAAGCGCTATATGAATATACTGCAGGTAAGCAACATTTCTGTCGTAGATGCAGATGTAATGATCATCGGACCGGAACTTGCCCGGAAGTGAAGGTAGATTTGGACGATTGGAAAGCCAGTCACCCTAGGTCGGGGGAAGCTTACGATCACTCCCAAGCAAACGTAACGTAAAACATCAATCTACACAAACTCCGGAATGTCCTACGTTAATGATAAGTGCCCTTATGCATTCAATGCATTCACCTGACTCATTAATTTTGAAGTCATGTGTAAATTATACGGATATAAGTGTTTTAATTGATACAGGTTCTCCTGTGAACCTAATGTCTAGCTCTGTCTTTAACAAATTGAACCATGGTGATTCGTTTAAACTTGAATTCCCCGATGTTAATCTTCAGAGTGTTTCAGGGGATAATATTTCAATATTGGGGGTTACATACTTACCGTTAGCATTGCATGAGGACTTGGATTTAATGACGGAGAAAGTGTACGTTGTTCAGGGTTTAAACATATCTTCGGACCTTCTGTTGGGTTTTAAGACAATGAGGGCCCGTAAATTTATTTTAAGTCTAGAGATGAATTGTGTATCTATTGATGGTACTTTTATTGAGGCGTCATCTAGCTTCCTAGAGAGTTTACAGTTTATTTCAAGGGGTGTACGTAAGGGCGTTGTGGAGAGCAGTAAATCTCTTCAAGGGAAACTTCGTACATCTGGCAGGAATAGCGGGAGAGGTAGATGCAGGCACTGCCACGGTACCACCCCCGCTCTTCCCGCCGTCGAGATTAAGCTGCATGATTATTTAGAACAATCTATGGGGGATTCTGATATTCTCATTCACTGTAATACTATTATTGAACCGCATTCTGCGAAGGTTATTAATGTTTATGCGAATAATCTTAAGAGTACAGTAAATTCTATTGTATTATTACCCGATTCCTCAGCGATCAAGGGTATTACGTTCGCTCAAGCGTTACATGAGGTGAATGACACCAATGTTTTCCAAACTCTCATTTTAAATGCCACAAATGGCTTAATGAAATTATATGCGGATATGAAGTTATGTAATGATTCCTGTGTACCTTGTAAATTCGAAGAAATGACTTCTCTTACCGTGGCATCAGTGCGCGCAGGGAACTCTCCTGGTATGGATGATAGAATGCGTAAGATTTATGAGGATTTACAAGGTACCGACTTTCCTGAGGCTCAGGGTCCGCTTAAGGCGTTATTGAGAGAATTTAATGAGTCTGTACATTTGAAAAGGGACGCTATGGGGTTTACTGACATTACAGGCCATAAAATTGTGTTGAGTGACAAGGATCAGAAGCCCGTTTACCTGCAATGTATCGCTTATCGCACAGTCAACGGGAATTGACTGATAAACATGTTTCAGTTCACTTTCTCAGGACGTAATTCAACCATCAACGTCACTTTGGCGATCACCTCTTTTCTTAGTACCGAAGAAGGCGAAGGGGGAGTTTAGAGTCGTAGTAGACTTTAGAAAACTTAATACCATTACGGAGACCGATCATTTTCATATGCCGGCGATACCGGAAATTCTTGCTAGTTTGGGAACGAATAACAAAATATTCTCTACCCTCGATCTTTCGAGTGGGTTTCCTCAAATTGGGTTATCACCGGAATCAAGACAATATACGGCATTTAATACTCTTTCGAATACTTTCAAATACAGACGTCTACCCATGGGCCTTAAAAATTCACCAGCGATTTTTCAGATATTAATGAATAATGTATTGGCAGGATTGATCGGTCACAAGGTTTATGTATATATAGACGATATATTAATTTTTTCTAGAACAGTAGAGGAACATCTTATCGCATTGAGAAATATCCTTTCTAAATTAAATGAGGCAGGCTGAAAAATTAAAATCAGTAAATGTGAATTTTTAAAAAAGAAACTGTCATTTTTGGGGCATGAATTAACTCCGGACGGGGTAAATACCACTGCTCAATTGACAAATTCTATCACTAAATTTCCTACGCCCACTAACGTAAAACAGTTAAGGCAATTTTTGGGCCAATCAGGCTACTACAGGGCATTTATAAAAAACTACGCTAGCATCGCGAAGCCCCTATATATTTTACTCAAGAAGGACGCTGAATTTTTGTGGGGAGTTGAACAAGAGGGTTCTTTTGCGGAATTAAAGGCGAGCTTAACTTCTCGACCGACCCTTGCTTACCCTGATTTTAAGAAACCTTTCTATATTAATTCTGATGCATCATATACTGGGTTTGGGGCTGTTCTTATGCAGTATGACGATAGGAATCTTTTACGGCCGTTAGGATTCGCTAGCCGTTCTTTAAAACCTGCAGAACAGAATTATTGTGTTACCGATTTAGAAGATGCAGCGCTAATTTGGGCGTTAAATATTTTTCGTGAGGTAATATATGGTTATGATGTAACTGTTTGGACAGACCATAAGCCTCTAATTAAATTGTTTGATGATAAACTTCTCACGGGTAGACGTGCCAGGTGGAAGTTAACATTAGCATCATACAATCCTACATTATTGTACGTTGAAGGAAAGCTCAACACAGTTGCCGCGTTATCAAGAAATCCTATTGGTCTAGTGTCGGTTAATGCTTTGTTGAGCAGTAAAAGTATTGCGTTAGATCAGCGTAAAGATAATTTTTTGGGTAAAGAAATTCTTGCTTTGGAATCGGGTGATTTCAGCGACAATGTTCTTGGTCACCCCGACTTGGCAGGTTTCGATTATTCTAATTTTGTAATGCATGAAGGGTGTTTGTACAGAAAGACGGATTTAAATGACAGGGTAATTTTGCAACTCGTCATTCCAGATTCGCAAATTTGTACTTTATTACCTATTTTACATGGACATGATACAATTGGGCATCCGGGGAAGCTTCGGTGTTTGACACAAGCCCAGAGAAATTATTATTGGCGGACGATGAAAAAGGATATAGATAGATATATTGACTGTTGTTCTACATGTACCACTATTAAGCCTAAGTTGAGCCCGGAAGTGAAAATCGGGGAATATCCGATTACGGCGTATCCTTTCGATGTGGTTACTATAGATTTATTGAAACTTCCACTGACTGACGCTGGAAATCAATACATTATGCTCACTATTTGTCACTTTTCACGGTATGTAGTGTTATCAGTGTTGCAGGAGAAAGAGGCGAAATCGGTCGCTAATATATTTTTAGCGGACGTCGTGTGTAAATTTGGTTGTCCTAATACAATTATAACTGATAATGGTACAGAATTTTGTAATTCTAATATGACGAAACTATGCGATGAATATAATATAGATCATGTTACTGTTTGTCCTCATTCACACCAGTCTAATGGCTTGGCGGAACGCGCTAATCAATATCTTATCCGTGCGCTTCACGGCTTATTATTAGATCTAGATACGAGTACTTGGGATTCAGTTTTACATTTTGCAGAATCAACACTAAATTGTTCGATAAATTCCTCAATTGCGGATTCGCCTTATTTCATTGTTTTTGGTAGAGATATGAGACTTCCTCATAATTCGTTAGTTCAGTCTAATTCGCCTGTTTATAACAGCGATGATTACATGCTGTATCACTTGAATCATTTTTGGTCTATTTATAAAACTTTACGCAGTTCTCTTTTGAAATCAAAGGAAGACATGATGAACGTAGCGAATAAACGTAAGAGGAATGTTAATATTGTTGTAGGGAATCTTGTTTATTTGAGGGAATTTTACGCCAAAGATAAATTACAACCTGTTTTCGAGGGTCCTTACCGCGTAATTTCAGTCGACAAAAATAGTACTGTTATAAAACACTTAGAAAAGGGTGTTGAAAAAAGGGCTCATGTGAATCATTTGAAACGTGTTATACGCAATTTACCTGGTTATGAAGATATTTCTGTTGACCACAAACCGATGAGTCCGAGGAATGTTAGGGGACGTAAACGGCCTAAAATGACAAATAAATATAATTTAAGATCGAGTAATGTTGCTTTTGTTAAAGAGGAAACTAATTTTGTTGCTCAATGGTTGGTTGATAATTTGGGAATTAATTTGGATTAATTTTACATGTACATTTTTAGTCATCATTTTTTTTCGGTTCCTCAGATGGGTGTCGTAGGAAGAATTGTAGGGCGTGTCTTGGTATTATGGATTCCGGGATATTGTATCTACTATTTTGGGGAAGAATTTTTAAAGTTATATGCATGCTTTAATTCACGCGGAGAATGGTCTTGTGACATATGACTTACTTTTCTTGGCTGTCTTATTCGATTTGCTGCGATTGGTAAATAGGGAATTTGATTTGGTTTCTTTAGTGGGTCCCTCAGAATTTAAGTCTTATTACCGTTTTCTCGAGATGTATGTAGGCCTGAGTCACGGTAAATTTCTTATTTTTGATCCCTTTTTTCATCTGATTTTTGTCTTGGTCTGAAATTATACCTATTCCGGTAAAAAAAATCATAATTCCTTGCTCACTATTATTTTTCCTGCCGAGAATTTCGAAAGGGAAGTATACAGATGATTACTATTCGTTATTGAGTTTCTCCACTGTGCATGCGTTTTGTCACACGGCTCTCGGCTTGTTTACTATTTGCCCAGCGTCTGCCGTTTCTTTACTGCCAATAAAGTCTAACAAATGCATTCAAGCTATTATTGGCAATGCCGATATCCTGGATAACTGTAATTACACTCCGGTTCAATTTCACCCATTTTTTTTTTCATGTTCAAGTAATTATTACTAATTTTCCTTATTTTGTGAATGCTTCAGACTACTTGTTACTTGCCCGGACCGTGCACCCTTTCATAAATCATGTATTGGCCAAGTTTATGTAAGGGACTCGTGTCTGTTGGTTTCATCTCATCTTACTCTTTACCCATCATTCACTCACATGCTTTCGTTCACAGAACAGGATATTCTGTTTGCTAGCATTCCGTCTGAAGTAAACATTACAAACAACTTTTCATTTCCCAAGATAATTTCGCGTTAGAGTGAAACTTTGGAGCTGATTAACACATCCTTGGATACGTTGTCATTCATGCATTTCGTTCGCCCTGAGTATATCTACCCTCTGCCACTGTTCACTGGTCTTGTCGTGCTTATTTTCATTATCATTTTCCTTGTAATTTCCAAGAACATTGAGGGTAGGTTAACAAGGATTGAGTTTATTTAAAAGGTTAGACCATCGATTGTTTTCATTATATGTAAGGCAGTAGAGGCCTGTAAACAGACCTGTGGATTTTTTGTTGGTACGATTCCGTGTTTAACTTACTTTGCATAAATTTTATTTGTATATTGGAATTGTTCTTTTTCAGGTTTTCTTTTTTCAGCAAATTTGTTGTATATATTCTATGTACTTTTTATTGAGTATATAACTATTTTGCACATTTAATTTGTTATTTGCATATTGCATATTATCTGATTGGTTTAATTGTCTTTCCTTGTTATTCCATGTTGAAAACCAGATTTCAAAGACATTTCCTATCTCTTTCTTTTCCTTAGTATAAGCTCCAACGTAGTGTTTATCTATATTGAAAATTAGTTGCACTCTACATCTACAAATTCATCACAGTGTTATCAATGTTGAAATCTAGTATTATAACTCTTGAAACACGAGTTATCAATTTTAATTTAAGTGTTAACTTGGACTATAACCTGCTATTTATTGTATTCATATTTCAGAACAACTAATGACTGGATAAAATTTCGATCAAAGACATTGATTAAGTGGTGTAGTAATTGGTGGATCCTATCGAAAGGATGATGAACTTTCTCTAAATTGCTTCAATTATGTTCGATTTGCTCTTATGTCTTTGTTGTTTGGGATATGTGTACACTTACACATATTTAATCTCTTTATATTGTTCATATGTAAATTTTTCTTCCAGATTCTTCTTAATTTTAAATTCCTTTTTATATAATGAATTTACAAACTTCAAAAAATACACAAAAACTTTAAAAACAAGAAAATGTATTCTTAATACTATAATCACTTTCTATTATATTTTGTTTGGGAGTAATTTCAGTGGTAGAAATTATATCTCTTATCTTTAAGGGGGGCGTGTTAGGTACTCCAATATATCCAACTATTACTCTGTGAATTACTTAAACACTAGAGTACATATTTAAAGTATATCTCACTATAATAACCTTAATACAACTACTCATATTAGTAAACATAGTATTTCTTACATCGACTGTACATGATGGAGGCAAGTGGTACTGGCGCCTAGAATCTGAGGTTTAAGTAGACGTCAGCTACCTAGTCAGCATTCCCAAGATCTCACAATTGAGTTGGTTACAACGTGACCGCTCTGATGGAAAGTTACCCAGAACAGGTCACGTTGGAAACCACACCTTATTACGTCATTATCGACAGGTACTAGGATTGGTCGTGATGTACACGTGAATGATAATGAGTGGTTTTACGTCCTAAAGAGGGGCGTAACCCAACATAATATAAGGTGGATATCCAGAGAGCGAGGGCAGGAAAGGCAGAGACCCCCGGCTCGCTTATCGAAGGGTCAGAGGTTAGCTCTGTGTGTGATAAACAGACTATATACCATACTTGAATTAATCGTACTGTTACGAATACTTATACAATCAATCTATTAGTGTACTTCTGAATAAGTCTTAAGATACTAGCAGTATAACGACAGAGCAAATTCAGTTCTCCTGTGCTGCCGTTCGGAATTCCCTGCCTGTTTCCCCAGCTCAAGTTCATGGTGTCGTTTAAAACAATATGAGCCGATTCAAAACATCTTCATTTACGTGTGTCAGTCTCGCATTTTACTAGCTTAGCTTCGTTATAGTCTATACCGTTCCCCGTGTCTAACCTATGTATTACCATCGCATTGCTCAATTTAAACTTCTCCATATCCGTTTTGTGTTCTTTTATCCTCTTCTTTAGACCTCGATATGTTTCGCCAATATATAATTTATTACAGGAGGCACATGGAACTTCATAAACACTGTTTTCATTCTTCCGTTTACTAACCCTTTTCACAACATTTCCGATTTCCGCCAGTTGCGACTCCTGATCTCTTCATGATATTAGATACGTTGTCAGCTACATTTGATCTGGGTAAAATTAACATTTTGTTGGGTTTTTCTTTTGGTTCGGTTCTTAGGTGAATGGAGAGAGCTTTCTTCTTTGCTTTTAGTATGAAAAAGGGGGGATATTTTAAGTGGGTGAAAGTTTTGAAAATGAAGTTTTGCTCAATTTGCAAATACTCCTCCGAGCAAATTCGTAAGGCCCGTAGATAAAAGCCTATCACAATTCCCTGCGTAGTCCTGTTGTCAGTGGAAGAATAAAAATGTACAAAGTAATTTTTTGTTAGTCGCTTTTCTAAAAACTGTAAACTTTAAATGGTTTCCGTCTTTAATTAAAAGGGCATCAAGGCAAGGTAAACTGTCGTCCTTTTCATATTCTACAGTAAACTGAATACTGGGTTCTAGGCTATTTATTCTACTTCTAAGGTTTTCTAAGTCTAACCTATGTGGAGCTATCACTAGGACATCATCTACATATCTAAGCAAAGTCACACCTCTAGGAACTATCTCACTGAAACTGTTTGCTTCTAAATGCGCTAAAAACAAATTAGACAAAACACCACTAAGTGGACTGCCCATCGCCATACCAGACTTTTGCCTGTAGACTGCATCACTGAAGGTGAAAAAGCAATTTGAGATACACAGTTCTTCCAGGTCAACAAAATCATTGCCCATGAAAATCAAATAAGCATGCCTAATTTCCGGGGAATGTGAAAATGCCCTAGGGGCAAGGGTACTTATTTGTGAATTTCTAGCCTTGGATTCTGACATAATTCGTTATATTTATGATATAAAACATAATTTGTTTGCAATGTGCTTTAATTTTACATATATGATGAATATATGAACCTTGAAGAGTGATAAAATAAGTGGGAAAAGCAGTTGGGTGGTGAAAATCGTAAATATTCCCCACCCGGTCGTATTCTCAGGCGTGAGCTAGCGAGGCACACACCCTCCCCTCTCGCTGTCTCTGACTCAACTGAAGCAACTAGGACGTGTCTCGGTGTTATATAGCGATCTCTTATGCAACCCACTTGTGCTATATTACCGCAGGAGAGAAAAATAACCAATAAATGTTGAAAATAAGAGGAAAAATAGGTGATAATTGAGGAGGGGGGGGGGAGGGGGGAATAAGGTGGGAAAGGAGGGGAAGGGGGGGGGGTGAGAAACATATGGATGAGTGCTATTAAGTACTAGAGGGAAATTATCTCACCTAATGACATATCCTTTGTTTTGAGAGCCCCTGGGGTGTTTATGAAGTTTTTTTTTTAGGGTCTTGCTTCCGTGAGGCCTATCGCATTCCCTATGGTGACCCTTCAGTGAGGCCTATCGCGCTTGATGGGTTAAAACCCATCAGTTAGTTTCATATATATTAATAGAATAGTTGACTTTGACCTTAATATTGACCTTTATATGTCTCAACATTTATTGTTTTCCTTTTCACTTAAAGTGCAATTATCTCACCAAATGTGAAATTTGCATGAAAAGCAAAGAAATTAGCATATTGACCTTATATTTTACCTTGAATTGTGACCTTGACCTTTCATATGGAATTGAATAGTTTCTTGTATGACTTTGGCCTAGGTAATCCGAATATTCATGGTAAGCCTAGTAAGAATCTAACAGTTATTATAAGAAATAGTAGTACAAAACTTATTTTGACCTTTGACCTTGACCTTTGACCTTATCCTTTAGAATATTGATCTAAAATTTGGTCAATAAGATATCGAGGTTACCAGTAACTTGTATAGTGAAAATTACGAAATTTGAGTAAAAACTAAAACACATGAAATATTGACCTTAATTTTAACCTTGACCTTTGACCTTATTTTTTTAGTTAAATTAAAAATATCTTTTTGACCGACCTTCGTATTGACCAAATGTATATACCTGTGAAATTTGGTGAAAATCCATCGAACAGTCTAGGAGGATTTACCGGACGGACGACGACAGACAAGCTGATAGGTGGTGCACAGTATATGGGCGGGATCTGTGTGTGCGATACCACTCTGCTTCGCAGATTTGATAATTATATATTTTCATTTTTGTATTTCTTTTAATGGTATCGCTGTTCACTCTTAACCTGGTATCACACGACCGCCTATTCCCTCAACATTTATCCTCAACACTGGTTTGGCAGCTTAATCCTTGTCTGGCGGGGGTGGACTTAAGTCGGGCTAGAGAAGAAAGGACTATGTGGCGGGGACCGACTTAATTCTGTGTGCAATTTTGGAGCAATAATGGCTCTGAGAGAGAGACAAGCGGGTGGAGGAGCGTAGGTCGGCTCATGACCGCTCGGCATGGGTCTCGAGCGACTACTGACGTTTACTCCACACACACCCACATTCACTGCCTCGCTACACAGGGAATTATGTAAGGAAATTACCTTATTTTAGGGATTTTGCACTCGTCTTGCACGATCGTTGCAAGAGAACGCGTGGTCGTAGAAGGATGGTTCTGGTGTCATTAGAAACCTCAATTTACACCCTTTCAGGGATACATAATTGTATTACGCTCTGGCTCTTGTTTATGCATGAAAAAGAGCACGGAAACAAGGTCGTTTTAGGGTAAAACCCCCCGCTTGGCAGGTAGTAGAAGTTACCGACATAGCCGCTCGTAAGGTGTTAATAGTCTAAATCTTTAAATTATTCTGTTGTTTAAATTAATGTATCCTCAGTCTAGCTTCCGATACCAGCGCAAATAATCCCAGAAATGTGCCGAACAAATTTTAACCTTCGAATGTTGACTATATAAAATCAGGAGGAGGAAATCAGGGAAGAGTACAGAAGAGCAGTAGAAAGACGACTAGGTGGGTTCGACCTGGAAGATATGGAGGAATTGGAGGAGATAAGCAAGGTGTTTAAGGAAGAGATATGTGCAGCATGTGAGGAGGTCTGTGGAGTAAGGAGAAGAGGGAGGGGAGTGAAAGGTACAGCATGTTGGACAGAAGATGTAAAAATAGCTGTGGAAGATAAACAGAAAGCGTATAGAGAGTGGTTGGGTAGAAAAGGGAATGAAAATTTGGAGAGGCAGAAATGAGCGAGGTACGTGGAGAGAAAGAGAGTGGTGAAGAGTGTAGTGAAGGAAAGTTAGAGAAGAATAGATGAGGAATTTGGAAGGAATCTGAGTGTAAAATGGAGGGAGTGTAAGAAACTGTTCTGGAAAGAAGTCAAGAAAGTTAGGGAAGGTAGCAAGGGAAACAGTAAGGGTGTGAAAGATAAGAATGTGAGAATGCTAGACGACAAGCAAGAGAGAGTCGAAAGATGGAGGGAGTACTTCAACGAGTTGCTAAATGTAAGGAATAAAGAGCCAGCAAACATAGTTGGATATGGTGTGGGAGGGAGAAGAGGAGAAGTAGTGGAGGAGGAGGTGGTGATCAGGAGGTCAGAAGTGTGGGATGCTATGAAAAGAGTGAAGTTGGAGAAAGCACCAGGAACAGATGGAGTGTGTGGGGAAATGTTGAGGTATGGTGGTGAGATAGTGATCGAATGGGTATGGAAAATGTGCAAACTAGCATGGAAGAAGGGGAATGCACCCGATGACTGGAAGACTGGCATAATAGTTCCTCTATATAAGGGCAAAGGGGAAAGAGGAGTGTGTGGTAACCACCGAGGAATATGTCTTTTAAGCGTAGTAGGGAAGGTGTACAGTAGGGTAGTGATTGAGAGAGTGAGAGTGAGAACGGAGAAATGGATAGGCGACGAGCAGGGAGGTTTTAGGAAGGGAAGAGGATATGTGGATCAGATTTTTACCCTGAATTGTGTTGTGGAGAAATATCTGGAGAAGCAACAAAAGGTGTATGTTGCCTTTATGGACTTGGAGAAGGCCTATGACAGAGTGGATAGAGAAGGCATTTGGAAAGTATTTAGAATATACGGAGTAGATGGCAAGTTGCTGAAAGCAGTGAAGAGCATGTACATGGGTGCAAAGGCGGCAGTACGTGTGGAGAATGAGCAGAGCGAGTTCTTTGACCTGAGTGTTGGGTTAAAACAGGGGTGTGTGATGTCCCCGTGGTTGTTTACTGTATATATGGATGGAGGCATGAGAGAAATACTAGGAAGAGCAGTGGATGTTGGTGTATCGCTGAAAAGGGAGGGAAATGAGTGGAAGCTGCCTATACTGCTGTTTGCGGATGACACAGTTCTGATGAGCGATAATGAATGGGAGTTGCAGGGTCTGGTAAATGAGTTTGGAACAGTGCGTGAAAAACGGAGTTTGAAGGTAAATGCGGGGAAAAGCAAGGTTATGGTCTTCGAAAGGGGTGAAGTCACAGAGTGTGAGGTGAAGTTGAACGGTCAGGCTATGGAGATCGTCAGCTCTTTTAAGTATCTGGGCAGTGTGTTGAGTAAAGATGGGACTGTGGATGAAGAAGTGCGGGAGAGGGTGCAACAGGGGAAAGAGGGTTGTAGGAACGTTGAAAGCAGTAACAAGAAATAGAGTGGTCAGTATGGAAGTGAAGAAGTCCTTGCATGACAGTGTGGTAATCCCGACACTAACTTACAGAAGCGAAGCATGGACATTCGTGGAGAGACTCAGATCAAACTAATGAAAGGTTTAAGGACCAATTATATGGTTAATTTAGATAAAGTGGACTGTATATTATTAATTTGGAAGAAGCATTAACCATATAGAATAATTACCCGTTATATGAACTCGGCTGGTGATTGGAGGATGGCGGAAAATAGGCTAGTTGACTTGAAGTGGTTAGTAAGGTAAACAAGCGTATGGAAAGAGGCTACAATAGGCTAGGATAGGATAGATATTTACGTTACTTTAGTGTTAACTAACAAAGATGATGATGTAGTGACTATATGAAATATGAGATGAAAGTGAAGCGAAAACACCTGATATATGAAACTATAGGAAGAAGGCTTAGCGTGTGTAGCTGGGACGGAGGTTGGTTGGAGAGTGAGTGCGAGCGCGTTGTGTTTGTCTCTGTCGTGACCTACCGCGCACGCGCATAGCATATGGAAAATGTATCCCATCTTTTTTACAATGAGATACTTATGAACAATCTTAAATAATATAAATATATATATATATATATATGGGAATTATAATCCTACAATACTTTCCCATATACAACTACAGAATAATATATTCTACCCAATCATGGAACGTTCGACCAAGGTTATGGAAGCGTTCAACTTAAGACTACGGAAAGATACGTAACGCTACATCAACCCAGATTACATAACATCGAGACTGTTCATACTAGATAGAGTATACTAAGTATGGACAGGACGAGATGGGTTGAGTGTGTAAGGGATCTGCCGTGTGGTGGCCAATCGGCTCTCTGCAGACTCCCATTTTCATCTTGGTAGCATGTGTAAGGGATCTGCCTCATTTGTACCAGTGTGCAAATAAGAGAGATTGGCTGTGTAAGGGATCTGCCTCTCTCGTAACAGAGTCGTAGATATGTGAAATAGGCTACCTAGTGCTATAGTGGGATCAAGAACAATAAAGAATTTCAAGATAAAATCAGATAGACATATATGGACGAAATTGGTTGGATGTGAAAGGCATCTGCCTTTTGTGGGCCACTTGTCTGTAGATTCCCATGTTCATCTTAGTTGCATGTGTAAGGGATCTGCCTCATTTGTACCGATGTGCAAGCAAACGAGCGACAGAGCGAAACTGGGTGTGTAAGGGATCTGCCTCTATTCGTTTAGTAACAGAGTTGTAGATAATATGGAATAGGCTACCAAGTCCTATAGTGGGATCAAGAACAATAGAGTTCAACATAAAATTAGATAGGACAAGAGGGGTTGGGTGTGAAAGGCTGCCACAGGCGTGTCTGGCTACCATTTACAATATCTCTACAGATGGGACCAAAAGAATCACCTCTACAGTACCTCACTTGAGGAGTGGAAATAATAGAAAAGGGATTAGGAGGAACAAAAGCATGGCCTGCAATATAGAAAAAGTCAAGAAGAGTGAATCAAAGAAAAACATTTATCATGCAGCCATGCAAGCCTTTTATATAAAGAGTATAATCTTAAAATATAGAGAATAACCTTGTACATGTATTATTAGGGTAAGTGTATTTTTTGAATAATGATTGCCTTCACAATAAGGAAAAGAATGAATTTCCCATACTACTATTCTGAGATAGGTCAAATTGAGTTCAAATTATCATCCAAATATAGCCTGACTGAAATTGAAGGAAGGTATGCAAACACGGGTAATACCTTCCACTGGTTCAGCTTTTAGTGGGTAGAGAACAGTGTTGGCTATACTTTTCTATAGGACAAACCTGTCCCTATATACAGACCTATTTCATATATACTTAATTATTTAAGAGTAAATTTAAGTAATTTGCTAAATGAACTAGACAAATACCCAATTGGTTGCATTGTGAAAACATCCAAACTAACTCTTCTATTGCAAATTTAATGGAAAAGCGTGGATACTTTCAACATGTAACACAACCAACAACTGAAAATGGCACACTAATTGATCATGTTTATGCTAAGAAATTAGGAAATATGAAGGTGAAAGTAATTCCCACATATTACAGTGATCATAGTGAATTTCCATTGAAATTTGAATGCCGTTTTGTATGTTTTTCCCCTTCTATTCTTATTCTGTCTAATTCGGTTGTCCTCCGGACGGCCTATATCATATACCACCCTGGCCTGGCTAGTTTATTGGCTCCTGACTTTATTTGTGTCTATGGTCGCTGGTGCGGTCAAGCTGACTCGATTCCCCTCAGTGGTGTATTATTTGTGCATCTCGGTGTGATTTATTTCTTCCTTAGACCTGATTTCTCATTCTTCGCCCTTGATCACTTCTTAATTGGTGCTGCAATGTAGCAGTTCTTGACTCACCCTTCGGCCCTACCCTATAAGAGTTCTGCTGTGGAACTCATGTGGTGCGGCTGAATTGGTGAAATGGTGAGAAATGTCTGCGTATCTTCACCTTCCTAGATTTGTTCACCTCTTGCCTTTCCCTACCTATCATATCTTGATTGGTTGTCCATCTTGATCTAATCCTTCAGGCCAGCCCTATAAGAGTTTTTTGGGGGAACTCAGTGGTCTGGTTAAACTATTTTAATAAATATATTTTTAAATATGTAAGATATGCAATAAATTATATAAAATATATTGATTTTCTTTATATATATAATTGTCATTATGAAGTTAAATTGGTTTCACAGGGAAAATATATACTTGAACAATTGTTTCCGCTGACAAAGAAATTATAGATTCATGGAAGATACCGTACACTACGAACAATTATTCAACATGGAATTTGAATGGAATAGAGCAGCTTAGCAACGAAAAGCCAATACTCCCTCCTCCCTGTGATTGTGTCAGCTTTTGTAAGCAGTGCAATAACTTAAATGAAGGACAGAAAAGCTGCAGGATGCTCTGGCATTTTAGCTGAGATGATTAAAGCCTCAGGTGAGAAAGGAGTAGGTGTGGTCAATGAGCTAATTAACTTCATCATCAGAGAGGAAGTAATCCCTGATCAATGGCACAAAAGTACATTATATACTGTATAAGGGCAAAGGGGACTCATTGGATACGGAAAATTATAGGGGCCTGAAAATACTTGATCAAGTCATGAAGGTCTGTGAGAAAGTCTTTGAAGGTATGATGTTGACGATATTGTGACGTCTACCAGCGTGGGCAGAATCGCCTCTCGTTAGCCACTAGCGCTCGCCAGGGACATCGAAATGGGCTACAGTTATCCGAGAATGTTGTTCTTTCTTTCCTTGTGCTCGCATTGTCACAGACAGTCCAGTGGTGGTGTTTGTTTTCGTCTGTGACAACGGGAAGTATTTTATATTATTAATAGAATATAAGATGCATTGTGTAGAGTTAAGGAGAGAGAGAGAGAGGCGAGAGCGTGGTGATAATATGTGCGTGTGTATGTATGTGCTGCCTCGCTCGGAGGAGTTTTCCCGCTCGCGCGGGCTTTCCCGCGCCCTTGATTGGCTGGCAGCTCCTGGCGCGTCCCAGGGGCCTGCTGCCTTGTGACGTATCGGCCCGTGATTGGCCGACCATCGCGCCTTTGTGGGCTCCTGTGTGACTTGCCCCCTGCATGAGGGTCCACAGGAGCTGTTCTCCTCAGGACAGGCTTGGCGTGCATGCTTCTAACATCCCTTTGCATACTCTCTCCCGATCACCCCCTTTACCACTGTCTCTCTCTCTGACCTTCTTCTTTTCCATTGCTTCTCACCTTTATTCAATTACTTGTCCCCTTGGGTTCTGCATACGGTTTCCATAGCCGGCCCATTGTATTGTATGCGCCGTCCTCTGAGATATTTACATGTACTTAGAATAGGTTTTGAGGGTTCTTAGTTAGTAGAGGTTGGGAACTCAGTGTGTCTCCATTATTGATTTAGTGTTTCTGCTCTTAGATTTAATGCTAGACTGGGATAAGGTAACTGTAGTCGTTGTCCCCGATGTGTGTATGGTTTTCTTATACCTTCACGACTTCGACCGGTCCTGTGGTAGCCTGTGTTGTCTTTTCGCTTGCGTCCTTTACGAGTGCAGCATTGTGTTGACTGAGGGTTTTGGCCTGTTCCAGTTCCACACTTTGCTGCCTCTTTGCTTGTCTTTAGAGGGTCGCCAGGATAGAACCAGATACTTGTGATCTGGATCTATCAAGAGAGCACCCTAGTCAATTAACGTAACTTAAAGGATGCAGTCTTAAGGACATCGCTAGGCTACGAGCCTGTCTTGCTCAACCACAGTTCCTTACCTAGAGTATTCCAGCTAGACATTATTAATCGAGTAGACACTTATTATTATTTAATATAAGCTCTTTGATTTGTACGCATTATTATTCACAGCATTTATTAGTCTAGGTTGTTGTTGAGTTGCACAACCATAGCAGACTGTTCCGTTGATGAGGAAGTACTTCTTTTAGTGTCGAGCACTGCTACCGTTGCGCATTTATAGTATTCTCGTGTCAGTTAACATTATATGTCCTATCTTTTAGTGTATTCCATTTACACATGTGGGGTCCTGCCTCCTGCCTTTATATAGTTTAAGATACGAGCATCTTATGAGCATCAGACTTTCTTCAGAAGTTTCCAGGTCTATGCTGTAGGACTATACTTCACTTTATTTCAGATAGGAGTGAAGAGTTTATTGTTGTTTAGAGTAACTATATTGAAGCATCTTTTTATTGTATTAAATCTTGCAGTGATTTAATTGATCTTGCCATAGATTCCTTTTTATGCATTTTAACGTAACTTGCATCCTGTTTGTTATCAGGCTATACCAGTGTAGGTTAGCCTGAAGTAGAGTACATTTATGCCCAGTTAAGGATACCCCGTTATCGCAGATTAACTCTGGAGGGTATAGGTGTTTTTGTTCGCCGGCATATAAGTTAGAGGGTTTGGATCTAGTGTACCGTTGTTGCATAGTGCCCTATTACTAGTCCAATCTTTAAGTGCCCTTGTTTTATTCGTAGCCCCGGTCGTAACAAATGGCGACCTTGCCTAGTATCTTATCTTAGTCGTCATACCAAATGAACTAAGAAATAATTGCAGGATTTTTGGACATTTGTTTTTTGAGGAATATTTTGGACACGTTGGAATTTTTTTGGGCAACGTAGTATAGCACTTGAGTTGTCTTCAAGCATTTTTTGAGTGAATAGTGCAACATGAGAGTTTAGGTACCTTTTTTTTTTCGTTATAAACGTTGAGAATTTTCGGTGGACACTATGTCGAACGACGGATCAATGCACAGTGAAGACACAGTACGGGAAGCCGACTCTGAGGTGCAGCAGCGGGGTTTGTTAGAAGGCATTAGAGTAGTAACTAGTGAGGAGGATGCAAGGGAGTTTCTGGAGATGCCTATTACTGTTGACCGGGTGTCGGGGATTGATCGGTATGGTCTCCAGTGTTTGGCCACGGTCATGGGGCATGTTGGCACTAGCAGCATGACGAGAAGTGACCTGGTGGCCTGTGTGCTCGGTGGGGTGCGTGGGGCTTCGGGTGGAGCGGGAGCTGGGGCACCTTCGACCCAGCCCCCATTTCACTCGACTCCTACCATGGCGCCCCCTCGGGCTCCGGAGCCGGGTACGTTCCCGCAGGCCGATAGTCACTGGCAGCGTGGTTTGCCCCTGGGTGGATCACTGGGTGGGTCTCCAATTTTTGCATCTCCTCCTCCTCAAGATTTAACTCCAGATTATGATCTTCCAGCTTGAGATGGCTAAGATGGCTAAGCAGCAGGAATACCAGATTGAGATGGCTAAGATTCAGGCTGAGGAGAGAAAGGCCATGTAATGTGCAGACATAGAGCTTGAGAAGTCTCGGGTGGAGTCGACAGGGCAGCGTCTCGGTTCTGGGAATCGAGGTCTTGATCAGTCTTTATCGCACCTTCTTAAATTAGTCCCTGCATTTGACGAGTCGTGTGTCACCGAGTTTTTCCTGCGTTTTGAGAAGAAGTGCCGGGAGCACCAATGGCCCGAGGTTAAGTGGGCAGCCCTTGTTTCCTCTAAGTTTGTTTGGCAAAGGACTCAAGGCATATGATGCGTTGCCCTTGGAGTCTTGCATCGATTATGAGGTACTGAAGGAAGCTGTTCTGCGGGCGTACGAGTTACAACCAGAGACATATAGGTTGAAGTTCCGGGGTGTTGCGAAGGGTCGTGAGTGCACTTTTCTAGAACATGCCCGGGAACTGTATGATGCTTTGAGAAATTGGCTGAGGTCAGAGAAGGTGACGACGTTCGAAGAGCTTGAGCAGTTAGTCCTTCTAGAGCAATTTTTTAAGTGCACAGGCGGCGACCTGACTTTGAACCTCAAAGAGAAACAACCTAAAAGTCTACAAAAGGCAGCTGAGATGGCTGACCTGAGAATGTCGCTGATTCGTGGGTGCGGGTCTGCACAACGGACCGATGCAGTTAACAAGGGGCGCAACAGTGATGTTGTGATGCGAGTCAGTGATGCAACATTTAATAACGAAAGTAAGAGCAATGATACCAATTTTGATCACAAACCTAAAACCGTCCCGGTTAAGAAAGGTCAGGGCCCTTCCCCACCTCAGGGGAAGTCCAAGGGTGAAGTACAGTGTTTTAAGTGTCATAACAAGGGGCATTTTGCACGTTCCTGCCTTAGTAACCAACCTACAGCAGTCGTGTCTTTGGCTAGCAACATTGGGGTGTCTCTGAGGTCTTCTGCATTTACCCGGGGTGATATGTCAGATGCGGGGGTACAGCCAGTGAAGGAGTGTCCGGAAGGCTCGAAACCTGTCCGCGATGCTTTTTGCGACCATAGATAAGAAGCTGCAAGTTTTGTAAGGGCAAACACTTTCATTCCCTGTGTACACAAAAACAAGGGAAGGAAAGTAGACCAGCGGAGGATAACACCAAGAGAGAGCATACTGCTGCTACTTCAACTACAATGTCCATTGCCACAGGTAAAAATACAGTAATCTTGCCCACCGTACAGCTACCGGTAAAGGGTCAGGATAATAATTGTGTTAAAATCAGATCGCTACTTGACCAATGTTCTCAGAGGACCTTTGTGAAGTCTTCTGTTCTATCCTCCCTTTCCTACATTTCTAAAGGAACTGAGGAGTTATGTCTTCACGGATTTACCGGAAAACAAGCCTCTAGGGAATATAATGTTGTGGCACTGCAATACAAACACAGAGGTAAATTTCATCATCTAGACGCAGTAGTGGTTGATGAATTGCCAGAACATAAAGGTGAACTTAACCTAAAGTCTAAACTGGTTAGTTTTCAAAGTAAAGGCATAAAATTAGCCGATCCTCACGCAACGGACACAGATCAGCTGGAGCTGCTCATCGGTGCGGATTACTACTACAATATAGTGCGACCTGGGTACAAAAGGTCAGGTAACCTAATTCTGCTTCCTACCAAGTACGGGTACGCCATAAGTGGTTCATATGTGACACAGCCTACCAGCTCCAGCACAGAAGTAATTACTGTATTGAAAGTAGCAGTAACCCCAATGGACGAATACATGTCCACTAGTAATATTCCACCAAGCAAAAATGACTTAAACGTTTTGTGGGAATTAGATCACATCGGGATAACCCCTAAGGAATACTCACAGGTTGAGCGTCAAGCACTATCGTCGTATGGGGATACCATTACCTACGATCCCGACAGCCAACAGTATAAAGTGAGACTGCCCTGGAACAATTACAAGGATCAGCTGCCAACTAACAAGGGTTTGGCCATAGGCCGTCTTCGGGGTCTTCAGAGAAGATTCATCAAAGAGCCTGACTTTTGCGAGGAATACTCAAAAGTCATAAAGGAGCAAGTGTCCTGGGGTTTTATAGAAGAGGTGCCTTTTGATAAATCAGATACCGGATATTACTTGGCTCATCATGGAGTAGTCAAGGAGAGCAAAACTACACCAGTGCGTATCGTCTTCGACTGTTCTGCCAGGATGAGTGATCATCAGCCTAGTCTTAACCCTTAACCAACGGCGCACGACATCTGTCGAGTTAAATATATTTGGACTATGTGGCGGTGCACGACAGCTGTCGAGTGCCATTTTCAGCACTTAATGTTGCTGAGAGAGAGAACTGAGCGGTGGGACGAGCGTAGTAACCTTATGACCGCTCCCCACGACCACCGTGGACGTACTGAACTGTATTCTACCTTCCTCCCCCTCTTCTCACTCGCTACACAGGGAATTATGTACGGAAATTACCTTATTTTAGGTTTTTTGCACTCGTGTTGCACGATCGTTGCAAGAGAACCAATGGTCGTACAAGGATGGTTCGGGTGTCATTGGAAAGCTCTGTTTACGCCCTTTCAGGGATAGATACTTGTTTTACGCTCTGGGTCTTGTTTATGCATGAAAATGAGCACGGAAACAACCCTATTTAGGGTAAAACAAAAATGCTGGGCGGCACAGTGTAAAATACCCTACCACCCGCTCTTTGTGTGTTAATGACTGCCTGTATACTGGACCTTCACTGGTGCCAGACTTAGCGCTGGTTTTGCTCCGGTTTAGACTCGGTAAGTATGCCTGGGTGTCTGATATTGAAAAGGCATTTCTGATGTTAAGACTCCATGAAGACGACCAGGACTATACGCGGTTTATGTGGCCTAAATTTCCAAGGCAGCTAGATTCCCCCCTCATTTGTTACCGGTTCCGGGTAGTTTTATTTGGCGCGACGTGTTCCCAATTTCTTTTAAACGCCACCATTTTAAAACATTTGTCGAATGTCAGTGCGGATCCGCAGGTTATTAATCAGATTCGGTCAGGGCTGTACATCGACAATTTACTGGATACAGGTAATGATGAAGATTTCCTGATTGATAACTATGGTGTAGTCCGAGAAATTATGAATGACGCCCATCTACATTTGCGTGAATGGGCGACAAATAATTCTGTTTTGCGGACTGTACTGCAACGGGATGGTGCGTCGGCTGTACAGCAGGAACATGTTAGAGTGCTAGGGTTGTTTTGGGAAACGGACACCGATACCCTCTCATTCGGCGTTCAGTACGCGCAATATTCGCAGATTACAAAACGGATTTGCTTGAGTATGACAGCTAAACTTTTTGACCCCTTGGGGATAGTTCTACCGGTGTCGATCAAATCAAGATTATTCCTTCAGCAATTATGGAGGATAAAATTAGGTTGGGATGAGGTTTTGACTGGCGATCTGGTTCAGGAGTGGGAAGACATTATTTCGGATCTTCGTCTCTGTAAGGGTTTTAATTTTCCTCGGAGAGTTGTCATGGACCATCCTGTTTCCATTCATGCCTTCTCAGACGCTAGCAAGGTCGCGTACGGCACCGCCATATACTTTGTTGACACAAGTGGCAGCCGTCTAGTCATGGCGAAGGCGAAAGTCGCCCCGATCAAATCCCTTTCCATCCCAAAATTAGAGCTGACTGCAGTTCTGTTGGCTGCTAGACTCGTTCACTTTATAGAGGAAACTTTTAAAAATTTGCTAAATATCTCTGAGACAGTTATATGGAGTGACAGCCAAATTACGCTCTACTGGTTACATAGCCGAAAGAAGCTACCAGTGTACATCACCAACCGTGTCGACGAAATTCATACCCTGCTCCCAATCGCACAGTTCCGGTATGTGTCTACCAAAGAGAATCCAAGTGACTGCATTACTCGCGGTGTCTCTGCTAAATTTCTCAAATCTTCTGCATTGTGGTGGAATGGCCCATGCTGGCTTAATAATCCCAACGAATGGCCAGAAAATATAGATTTGAGCGAGCAACACACTGCTATTGTGGCACCGGTAATTGACTCGGTGCCTGACGAAGACACACGGTTATGGGACTGGGATAGATTCAGCAGCTATGAGAAGTTACAACGTGTTACAGCATGGGTGATACGATTTGTAGAAAATGTAAAAGCAAAAATCAGAGGCACACCACCCACAGGTAATGCTTACCTCAATGTGAAGGAGATCAGAATTGCAGATAAATTATTACATAAGCTCTGTCAACAAGAAATATATACGCAGGAATATAAATTACTGGTTAAGGGAACAAAGTCCAGGAATAACCTGATCAACCAGTTGGGCTTACACTTGAAGGGGGACTTGATACATTGCGAAGGCAGATTACGATTGACAGCCCTCTCTGAGGCAAGTAAGTATCCAATACTACTGCCCCCCAATCATCCCTTCACCCATCTTATCATCGATAGGTGTCACCGACTCTGTTGTCATTATGGGGTTGGTCATATAGTCACCTATGTAAGACAACGATGGTGGGTGCCTAGAATCAGGCAGGTGGTCAAGAAAGTCCTACGCAAATGCTTAAAGTGTAGAAGGGTACAGGGAACACATTATGATCCCGTCGGAATTCCTCCCTTACCAAACCTGCGAACCACCCCAGGTGACCCTTACAAAGTTACTGGGGTTGACTACAGTGGAGCAATCCCTGTGAAAGATTCACCCAATATTAAGGTGTATATGATACTTTTCACCTGTGCTATTACCAGGTCAATTTACCTGGAACTGGTCACCAACCTCACTTGTGATAGCTTCCTACATGCCTTCCGAAGATTCTGCAGTAGACTGGGATATCCACGTATCATGCTGAGTGACAATGCAAAGACTTTCATAGGGGCATCTACATATCTCAAAGAAGTGAGCAACAATCTTAAGATTCAGACCTGCCTAGCGGATGTAAATTGCGAATGGCGTTTCATTCCCGCCAGAGCGCCTTGGTTTGGCGCCATATGGGAGAGAGCCATAGGCATCGTGAAGGCGGGTCTGAAGAAGGTGTTGGGTAGAGCTTTCATCTCGATTGAGGAACTCAACACCATACTCTTGGAGATTGAAGCCACCGTAAATGATCGCCCTCTATACTATGCTTCTGGTGATTTGGAAGACCTTACCCCAATCACACCCTCAGTACTGGTACGTGGATACAGACTGCGGGATCTTCCTGAAGAGCATGATGAGGATACTATGGAAGATCCAGACTTCACAAGTAAGGACGTGATATCGGCCCGCTACAAATATATTCGTAAATTATCGCGAGATATTTGGCATCGCTGGTCAACAGAATATCTGGTGACTTTAAGGGAAGCGCAAAAAAATAAACTAACACCATTAAAAGGTCATTGGCCTAGGGTAGGGGACGTGGTAACCATCCTTGAAGAGGGCCCGCGCGCATTCTGGAAATTGGGTCGGATAGAGGAGTTGTTACCAGGTCGTGATGGTGAGGTTCGGGTAGCAAAGGTTCGCACCAGGACTGGAGTAATCACACGGCCAACAGTACGACTATATCCTCTTGAGGGTGACCTCGATCGCAAGGACACCCCCTCGGATCAGTTATCCATTGATGTCCCCTCCCTGGCTCCTACCTCGGCGCAGCCTGCTGACGCGTCCGGCGGACGCCCCAGTCGACAGGCAGCCAAGATATCCTCCCAAGCTTGGCGAGATAAGATTGCCTCCGGGCAAATCTAATCATGTAAATTTTTTATATTGTTTCTGCTGGTGGGAATATGTCCATACTTAGTATACTCTATCTAGTATGAACAGTCTCGATGTTACGTAATCTGGGTTGATGTAGCATTACGTATCTTTCCGTAGTCTTAAGTTGAACGCTTCCATAACCTTGGTCGAACGTTCCATGATTGGGTAGAATATATTATTCTGTAGTTGTATATGGGAAAGTATTGTAGGATTATAATTCGCATATATATATATATTTGTATTATTTAAGATTGTTCATAAGTATCTCATTGTAAAAAAGATGGGATACATTTTCCATATGTTATGCGCGTGCGCGGTAGGTCACGACAGAGACAAACACAACGCGCTCGCATTCACTCTCCAACCAACCTCCGTCCCAGCTACACACGCTAAGCCTTCTTCCTATAGTTTCATATATCAGGTGTTTTCGCTTCACTTTCATCTCATATTTCATATAATCACTACATCATCATCTTTGTTAGTTAACACAAAAGTAATGTAAATATCTAGCCTATCCTAGCCTATTGTAGCCTCTTTCCATACGCTTGTTTACCTTATTAACCGCTTCAAGTCAACTAGCCTATTTTCCGCCATCCTCCAATCACCAGCTGAGTTCATCTAACGGGTAATTATTCTATATGGTTAATGCTTCTTCCAAATTAATAATATACAGTCCACTTTATCTAAATTAACCATACGTCCTATCAAATTTTATGTTGAAGCTCTATTGTTATTGATCCCACTATAGCACTTGGTAGCCTATTCCACATATCTACAACTCTTTTACCAGGCGAATAGAGGCAGATCCTTTACACAGCCAATCTCTTTCTCTCTCGCTCTTGTTTGTTTTGCACACCGGTACAAATGAGGCAGATCCCTCACACATGCAACTAAGATGAAAATGGGAGTCTGCAGAGAGCCAAGGCAGATCCATTTCACACCCAACCCTTCTCATAAACGTTACCTGTTATTTACACTACTTACTATACACCCATGTTATCATATACCTGCAACCAAAACACAATTGTAAGAAATAGGAACATAGGAAAATGGGAGTCTGTTGAGAGCCAATTGGCCCACACAAGACAGATCCTTTTCACACCCAACCCCTCTTGTGGGGGATAATATGGCCAAAGGTTATCTCTTACCATACCAATCGAAATATAAAATTAATAAACATAAATAAAAATAAAGTCTGAGATCGCCTACCTTATGGTATGAACTATGGTAGCCTATCTCTCAGGATGCCCTAACTAAACATTGTATCAATGGCCATGTATATCAATGACTTAGCAATACTAGGGTCCTGGTGTAGTTTCGAGGATTCCGGCTTCGGTAGACCAGGGTTAAAGGGTCAGGACTCCGGGCCTGGCGCGGGGATTGTGGTGGAGGAGATCACGGGACACGTCTCTACCGTTCAAAAGTTTACTAGCGTCTGATCTGAACTTCAATTTCCGACTCTTAAATAAACTATATATTAATTCGTTACCAAGGGTTCATTCCCTCTTCACGAAATCATATAAATAATTATCAGCATTTAAATTATATAATTATAAAGGTGAACATCGTTTCACAACGATTTAGTGAACATAATATCAAGATATTAACGACCCTAAAGCAAACGGTGGATCGCGTATGCGGTCGCGGGAATATTTAAACTGATCCTCTTTACAGTTCTTCTAAACTTATTTCTACAAGGTTTTATAACTAAATTAACTTGATCAAGGTAATCTTATACAGTACTAAATTACCTAACATTAATTAATCTCTACAATATATACAATCACCGGGTTCTGGTAGGAAATTGTTCACTCTAGTGAGGTTACCCTATCGTAAGGTTGTTGCCAACATTCCCCAGATGTCGGTGTAGTCAATTTATTTCTCACAGATTGGGGCCCGGCGAAGTATGATCTGTTGCATCATGTTATATCACCTGCGGCTAACAAATCACACCAATTTCTTCTAGACCCCGCAGCAGCTGCTCGTGGTGGTCTTGGGCTCCCTATTACTATGGGTTGCTGTTCTTCTTCCGGTGGGATGGCGAGTTCCATAGGTATGAGACGATCTACAGTTCGGAGAGTGGTTTGTCCTCGAGATACAACCTTAACGGTTCTGATAACTCCTTCGGAATCAGGATAGACTTCTTGGATCCTTGCTAAGGGCCATTTAGAGTGAGGTTGGTCCATTTTCAACAAGACTATGTCTCCCACTACCGGTTTGTGACGGTTACTAGCAGAATTTACACCATAATACCTCTCCCGTAAGCTCAAGATATACTCAGATGCCCAATGTTTGTTCCAGGCGTCCAGTATTTTGCAGAGTTTATGGTAGCTTCGTCGCAAGTGTGCATCTGCTTCATTAACGGAGGGATCCACTAATTCCTCGGCCACGTCCAAACGGGGGACTGGGTCCAATCGTCTACCATATAATAAATGAGCCGGTGTTAAGGCCTCAATTTCCAGATTGGAGTCATCTTGATACGTTAGTGGTCGATTATTTACTCTGGTTTCTATTTCGGTGACAACAGTTCTTAACTCATCCAAGGTGACCTTGGACTTGTGAAGAACCCTTTTCAGGCACGATTTTACGATACCTATCATTCTCTCTGTAAATCCATTTTGCCAAGGGGCTCTGGGAGTTGTGAATGACCAATAACAATTTCTAGAATCTAACATTTGCTGTACTGCGTTGCTCTTTAATAGTTCAGAAACCAACGGTGATGCGCCCACAAAATTTGTCCCATTGTCACTAATCAAACGTCTGGGACAACTTCGCCGAGCGGCAAATCTTCTAAATAAATGTATAAAGGTTTCCGAGCTCATGTCCTCCGCTATTTCCAAATGGATAGCCCGAGTGCTGGTACAGGTGAATAGACATATGTAAACCTTCTTGGGTGGACCATCATCTCCTGTGAGAGTGATGGCACCAGTATAATCTATACCTGTTACCTCAAACGGTGTCCTTTGGTGAATGCGGTCTGCCGGAAGAGCTGGTGGTCCAGGGTAAGGAATAGCGATAGCTGTATACCTCTTGCAAATAATGCAATTCTTGATACAGCGTTTAACAGCTTGTCGTCCCTGGGGTATCCAATATGTTTGTCGCATATAGGCTAGAGTGTCTGCTACCCACCGTGTTTAGTGGTATCATGCGCTTTTAAAACCATCAATTTGGTGAGGTCGCAATCCTTGGGCAATAGGATCGGATGCCGAGGGGTAGATCAGCTTTACCAATACGACCTCGACAACTTAATAATTCTTGATTGTCTAGATACAGCCCAAGGTCCTTCATTCTTTTGGTTGGCTAGGGATTGGGTTTACGTAGCTGTGTTAATTCCTCATCATACTTTTAAGCTTGTATCCTTCTGATCCAGTACGTAAGTGGGTCTAATTCATCCATCTTTACCTTCTTGCTCAGGAACTTAAACACAAATTTAGTTACAGTTAATAGTTTGTCCAAATTGGAGAACTTGGTGATGTCAATCACTGAAGGCTCTGGGATAATTATTGGGTCCATATGAACTTTATCATCATTAACCTTCTGGTATGATTTTTGTTCTGGCCAATCACTCTGACGTAGCCAAACCGGACCCTGAAACCACAGAGTTTCGTTAATCAGTTTCTTGACACCAACACCTCGACTCACCAAGTCAGCCGGATTATCCTTGGACTTCACATGCATGAATGTATAGTTCATTTGCAGTTCCTTTATTTTGTGTACTCTGTTACACACATAAACTATGTGACTATCATCCTTAGCTATCCAGTGCAAACATATCTCACTATCTGTCCATATATATGTCTCACCTAAAAAGGGAAACATACCATTCAAATAAGTAGCTAACCTAGTTCCCAATTCAACAGCGGTCAGCTCCAACTGTGGAAGGGTACGTTGTTTTAATGGCGCTACTCGGGATTTGGACATAATCATAGTAGATCGGACTTCAGTGACACAATAAGCTACTGCACCATACGCCTTAGATGAGGCATCACAAAATATGTGCAATTGAGCACACTCATTATCAGAGGTAGGATCACATCTTCTATGAAACTTGACTGAGGATACCTTCTCATATTCCACCTGCAATTTGTTCCACTCTTCTGTATACTTTTCAGGTAATGGAGTATCCCAACTCAGTGCTTCTCTCCAGGCCTCCTGAACTAAAATCTTCCCTTTAATTGATATGGGACTAAATATGCCCAATGGGTCGAACATCATAGAGAACTGACTTAAGAGTGTACGTTTTGTGAGTTTTACATCGGGAAACTTGAGGGGCTTTAGAGACATCTCATCAGTAGTTGTTTTCCACAGCAATCCTAGTACTGGTTGATATTCTGGTATTTGATAGTCAGGATAGTCTCTTCTTATCTGGTTCAAAAGAATATGAGAGTTTGAATTCCAACTTTGTAGTGGCATATTGGCTTTATTACATTCTTGCCTTGCCAAATTGTAGATTTCAATCACCTCTTCTCCACTGTCGGCAACGCCCTGAAGATTATCCATGTAAAACAGTTGACCCATTTCCGGTTTCTCTGTCTTCTGGAAATGATATCTCAAAGTGCTGCACAACAAGAAAGGACTAGAGCAGGAACCAAACAACACTGACCGAAAGCGGTATTCTTTTATCCGCCCACCAGGCTGAAAAGGATCTTCAGGCCAAAGGAACTTTGTGAATTTGCGGGCCTGCTCCTTTAACCCTATTCTCAAAAAGGCTTTGGAGATATCTGCCACAAACCCAAATCTCTTTGTCCTGAATTTTAATAGTACATCGCCCAGTATTTCAGTCAGATTTGGTCCTACATAGAGACAATCGTTTAGACTTGCTTCATTCTTCGCTGCTCGAGAACTGCAGTTAAATACCACTCTGATGGGGGTAGTACTGGAGTCCTTACTTACAGCATGATGAGGAAGGTAATGACCCTCTTTATGGTTTATTTCACCTGGGACCTCCTCAATAAAGTCATTTTCCAACTGCTCTTGAATTATTTTATGATAAATGTCCAGTCGTTCAGGATGTTGACGCAATCTCTCCACCATTTTATTTAATTGACATCTTGAACTCTGGTAGTTAGTTAGTAATTCAGGGGCATTTATCATCCATGGAAGTCCTACCCAGTACTGGCCATCCTTATACTCAACTGTGTCCAGGTAGTGGTTATATGTTAAGATGTCTTCAGGGGTGGGAAGATCTGCTTCTATACCCACAGTGTCCAGTTCCCAAAGTTTGTGAACAGGTTCTTGTTGCTCTTCTAGAATGTCTCCTAGTTGTGATGGTATTAATTCTGCACCAATTCTAGCCACCACCAGAGATTGTGCCGGAGTCACAAAGACTGGATCCATCCGGTTGTCTGATTCTCTTGGGCCACATGTGGGTAGAGATCCCATGATTATATATCCACCTGATGAAGAAATTAACTGGATACCGTGTTTCCGAGTAATTTTTCGCAAGAAGCGACCACAATAGTCGGAGCCGATGATCAGTTGAATTGGACCTACTACGTCAGACTCTATAGTTCGGTCTGCTAGTTGAACACCCTTCTTTGTTAAGAAGTTAGATGCTTCCTTTAAACCCTTATTTACCACAGAAGTGTTCATGTCTTCCTTAACCCGGCAAGCGCGATAGGCCTCACGGAAGGCTTCCTATAGGGAACGCGATAGGCCTCACGGAAGCAGGACCATAAAAAAAGCCTTCCATAAAAAAAAGGGCCTATCAAAACAAAGGAATTTGTCTCTAGGTGAGATAATTCCCCTCCAGTACTCATCCATGTAAATCTCACCCAGCCCCCTCCCCTCCTTCCCCACCTTATTCCCCCCTCCCTCCCCTCCTCAATTATCACCTATTTTTCCTCTTATTATCATCATTTATCGGTTATTTTTCTCTCCCGCGATAATGTAGCACAAGTGGGTTGCATAAAATATCGTTATGCAACACCCAGACACCGGCACACACCGCCCAGCTCGTCTCAGTTGACTCCCAGACAGCGAGAGGGGAGGGCTGCCTGTCTCTCTCTCTCGCCTGAGATTATGACCGGGTGGCCAATATCTTCGTTTTTCACCACCCAAATGCTTTTCCCACTTATTTTAGCACTCTTGAAGGTTCATATATACATCATATATGTAAAATAAAAGCATACCGAAAACAAATAATGGTTTATATTGTAAATATAACGAATTCTGTCCGAATCCAGGGCTAGAAATGCACAAATAACTACCCTAGCACCTACGTCTATATCGCGCTTGTCAGGTTAACCACCGCAGTCACTTTACATTTATATTTGCCCAATTTAATCAGGGGTTTAACTACGTCAAATGTTTGTGTTTCCTTATTTGACAAAAATCCAGTTATTGCCATGTTCACTCTTCCCACTGTTGGCAAATTCATGGCTCTGACAACATTTCCGGCAATGAAGGTCTTTTGCGCTCCAGTATCAAAGAGTGCTTTGACCGGCATAACCTCTGTTCCTCTGATCAGTTGAATCTCGGCTGTAGGAGTAGCTGCCGGCGTATGCATTGGGTTTCCAGTGGTCAGGGTCATATTTACACTTGTCGGTTTGGGTTGTACTTCACTGATCTTGGGACACAACGCGGTATGATGTACACCAGTCTTGCACCGAAAACATACATTTAATTTAGTGGCACATTCCTCAGTAAAATGTCTTGTGCTAAGGCAAACAAGACACTTACCTAGTTCGATGAGTCGTGGAAGTCTAGCCTTAAGATTTGGGTAAGTCCTACAATACACTGTGGAATGTTGTTCTGAACATAACATACACACCTTCCGGTTTTCTTGGTTTACCCCTGGTGTGGGGTTAATATCTCTGGTTACTTTTTGGGTCACTGGAGAATTGAGACAGGAATATTTTCTCTCCCAAACACCTTTTGTTTTAGATACTGTATTAGTTTGAATATTCTGCTGGATGGATGTCACATAGGTACCAACCTCTTCCTTCTTGAACGGTTTTGCTTTTTCCTTAGTCTCTGTTGTAGACACTTTTGTGTATTTAACCTTGTTTTCTCCTTCCTTGATACCGCTATCCTTCTTGGAAACCTGCATGTGTTTGCACAGCTCTCTTAAACCCTCTTCTAGCTCTTGATACGTGAAGTAGTTCTTCTTATACCTGTGGTACAATTTCATCACAGGTTTTCTGAGAGAGCTTTTGTTGTACAATATGGTTCAAGAGCCAAGAAGCTGAATCAAGATCTTTCTGGGTACTAAGGGATTTCAAAACACAATTCAAGCTGATCCGGAATGACTGAAGATCCTGGTACGTATGCTTTGGTCCTGATAACTCCAGCAATTTGTAAACTAGGCTCTGTAGAGTCAACTCCGTATCTTCAAAATTCTCCTTGAGTACGTCTAGAGCTGCTGTATAATTGGCATCTGTTATGGGAAGTTCCTTGATAAAATCCAATGCAAAACCCTTAAGTTGACCCAACAAGTATGAAAATTTATTGGCTGCAGAAATATCTAACCTGTCATGAACTAAACCCTTAAATTTGTCCCAAAAGGTATTCCAATCAGATTGCCCATCAAATTCAGGTAAGGTTATAGGTGGCAACTTAAAGCTTTGTTGTCCCGGAGCCGCAGTACCATTACTGGTACCATTACTCCCTGTTTCGGTAACTGTCTCTGTCGCCAAGGATTCGAACCCAGCTAGTTGATCCAAATAATTTTCACGGGCATTTGCATAGGCTTGCTGTAATTCCTCAAACCTTTCAGATTGTTCTTGTTTGATGCAAAAGTCCTCCAATTTATTGCAAGACTCTTCATAATTAGCCCACCGGGTTTTAAGATCTTGGATTATTATGTTCCTTCCAACAACCAACTATACTCCTAAAATCGATTTATGAAATTTACAAATTTGAGATTTTAACAGCTCCCTTGGACAGGGGTCACGTCTTTTTACCTCCTGACAATTATTTAATGCTCTAGTTACCCAGCCTAATTTCCCCACCATAGATTTTCTCAAGAGTGTATCATTCATTTTGGAAAATGGGTAATTATTTTCTGGACTATTATTAATGTTTATACTGAAGACTAATTTTCAACAATCAAAATTATATTTAGATATAGCCTAACACATACTCAATTTAGCTGTTAATCTTTAGTATTATATGCGTACCATTATTTGCTACAAATTCAGATGAATAATTAGTTGAAAACATTAAGTCCACAATATAATCTACCTAATACGTGGGAACGCACGCTAGTAGGGGGAGGGAATATATTTATTATTGAAATAAATGTCATATATGCTCCGTCCCGAGCATTTAGCTGGTCTACTTGGTCTTTCAGACGCAGGTGACATTAAAGGACAGAAACATAAAAATGGCCTAAATTATCAAATAATAGGGAGAATTTAGGTACATGAATGAAGCTAAAGCTGTAAATATTTAGTTAATCATTGATTTCTTATCCCAGATGTTAGTGGGTACCTGTGGTAGTAGCATTTTTTTAAAAGGGGGGGGGGGAACACATTTATTATTTATTAAATTTGGTATATGCTCCGTCCCGAGCATTTAGCTGGTCGACCTAGTCTGCCAGACGCGGGTGAGATTAACCCTTATTTAGCGGCGAGCAACATAAGTCGAGTTAAATAAAGCTGGACTATGTGGCGGCGCTCGACATAACTCGAGTGGCAATTTCAGCACGTAATGTGGCTGAGAGAGAGAGACAAGTGGTGGCAGAAGACTAGCGAGCGTATGACTGCTCCAGACCACCGCGGCGAACCTACTGACACAAATCTCAGCTCCCTCCTCCCTCTCTCACTCGCTACATACTCAATTATGTACTGAAAGTACCGAATTACCTGCTTTTTGCACTCGCGTTGCACGGTTATTGCAAGAAAACTATCCATCATACAAGGATCGTTATGGTGTCATTCGAAAGCTCTGTTTATGCCCTTTCAGGGATAGGTACTTGTTTTACGTTCTGGGTCTTATTTAGGCATGAAAATGATCACGTAAACAGCCCTATTTTGTCTAAAAACACCCCGCTGTGCGGTACACATAAATAAACCGCATAGGCCGCTCGTAAGGTGTTAAGGACGGAGACATAAAATGGTCTAAATAAGAAAAATATGAGGGAAATTTAGGGACTGCAACGAAGCTCAAGCTCCGAGTTTCATAAACGCCAGAGAACGCAACGTTGCAGACCCTCCTACCAGTCCTCTACCACAAGATTTAAACGCCATGCGATTTTATCTTATTATTAATTGAAATGCCACTCACCCCAGGCCATCGCCTCACAGTTAGGGACCTCATAACGGCGGGGGATCAATCTATGTCCCACAAAAACGACCTTAAACATTAGCCTACCGCTGCAGCTTAGCAGGGACCCTAACTGTTGAAAACTGGCCCTAACTCAACCCCAAGTCTACACACCGATCGGAATCCTCACTCGGGGCACCAAAATGTGGGGGATAATATGGCCAAAGGTTATCTCTTCCCACACCAATCGAAATATAAAATTAATAAACATAAGTAAAAATAAAGTCTGAGATTGCCTACCTTATGGTATGAACTATGGTAGCCTATCTCTCAGGATGCCCTAACTAAACATTGTATCAATGGCCATGTATATCAATGACTTAGTTATACTAGGGTCTTGGTGTAGTTTCGAGGATTCCGGCTTCGGTAGGCCAGGGTTAAAGGCTCAGGACTCCGGGCCTGGCGTGGGGATTGTGGTGGAGGAGATCACGGGACACGTCTCTACCGTTCAAAAGTTTACTAGCGTCTGATCGGAACTTCAATTTCCGACTCTTAAATAAACTATATATTAATTCGTTACCAAGGGTTCATTCCCTCTTCACGAAATCATATAAATAATTATCAGCATTTAAATTATATAATTATAAAGGTGAACATCGTTTCACAACGATTTAGTGAACATAATATCAAGATATTAACGACCCTAAAGCAAACGGTGGATCGCGTATGCGGTCGCGGGAATATTTAAACTGATCCTCTTTACAGTTCTTCTAAACTTATTTCTACAAGGTTTTATAACTAAATTAACTTGATCAAGGTAATCTTATACAGTACTAAATTACCTAACATTAATTAATCTCTACAATATAATTATACAATCACCGGGTTCTGGTAGGAAATTGTTCACTCTAGTGAGGTTACCTTATCGGAAGGTTGTTGCCAACATTCCCCAGATACCGGTGTAGTCAATTTATTTCTCACACATCTCATAACAACTCTCTCTCATTTATCTGTCTTCCTTACATTTATGACATCCTAGTCTCTCTCTCTCTCTCTCTCACAAATGAGAACATAAGAAAACCGGAGTCTGCAGAGAGCCGATTGGCCCACACATGTCAGATCCGTTTCACACCCAACCCATCCCGCGCTCTCTCTCTCTCTCATATCTTCCTTACGCTTACGACATCCTATTCTCTCTTGCCATACTCTCTCTCACACAAATGAGAACATAAACAAAATAAGAAAACGGGAGTCTGCAGAGGGCCGATTGACATGGCAGATCCCTTTCACACGCAACCCATCTTGTTCTATCTAATTTCAAGTTCAAGCTCGATTGTTCTTGATCCCATTATAGCACTCGGTAGCCTATTCCACATATCTACAACTCTGTTACTAAACGAATAGAGGCAGATCCCTTATACAGCCAATCTCTCCTTCTCTCACTCTTGTTTGTTTGCACAATCTGTTCCTTCTGTAGTTTCTCCATGCCCGATAAGTTAAATGATATTTTGATATCTGTGACACAGCTTTTGTATCCAACACAATACCCTGGTTGCAAAACCCCTCGAACCCCGGACAACGTTGCTTGCAACTTTAATTATTATTATTATTATTATTATTATTATTATTATTATTATAATATACAGTATATTAATTATTAATTATTATTATTATTATTATTATTGTAGTATTTAATTCTAAATCATTTATGCTACTACTACGGGGAATAATTCTACAGTCATTTAGAAGTTCGTATATTTTATTTAACAGACTTCCTAGCTACCCTAATAATAGGTTCTTGGTTCGGGCCGAGATGAGTTCAAGACACAGATTGAATATTACGTCGATTCATGCTAGGTTGTACTTTGGTCCCCTAGAGTTCCCGTTACTCCCTAACTGAATCCCTGCTATTCAGGTATTGACTCAAGTCGGCTTCAATCCTACGACCCGTTATTAGTGATTAATCCTTAATAATTAAGTCAAACCCCTGTTGTGTCTTTTATTTAGACCAGGGCCTAATGAACCATATGCTCTTTGCCTAACTAAAACAAAAGTTATATTCGTTCCTCTACTCTTTAGGTTTTCCCACGTTTACTGAGCCTTTTCCCAATCCCAAGGCTATAACATATATAATCTACCTCCTCAATGCATAGAATCTATTTATTCCTCTGACACAACCGTCGTTACTACACAAGTACCTCCATAATGACATAACATCATACAAATTACCGAATGAGATTACAAGGTCTCTCTCACGTATAATATGGGTTCCGCCACCCAGTTACTTCACAATCTAGGTTTACAAACTTTACCTCAATCACACTATTGGGTTCCGCCACCCAGTTACTTCTCAATTAGGTTTACAATCTTTATCTCAATAATACTATTGGGTTCCGTCACCCCGTTACTTCACAATATAGGTTTACATTATTTATCTCAATGACACTATTGGGTTCCGTCACCCAGTTACTTCACAATATAGGTTTACATTATTTATCTCAATGACACTATTGGGTTCCGTCATCCAGTTACTTCACAATATAGATTTAAAATCTTTACCTCAATTACATATTCTGAATTTACCCTCTAGTAACCCTGTTACCAACACGCTAGGTTACCCTTCCCCTTAATCAATTATCGTACTAACAAAAGAGGAACCGTGCCTCAGACGCATACACGGAATAACTCTTTTAGACTTAATAATAACGCAACTCACATTGGACTAGTGTCCTTCACAGTTTCCTTTTTTTACACAACTTCATAAATGATTCATAGGGACTAGTGTCCATCCCTAGCTATAGCTAATCTATTAGGCAACTAAACAACTGTTTCCCTCTTTAACTTACTGGTTGCCTCATTTATTAACAAAAGTATTCTTTCCCTCCCCTCTTTACTTTTACTTTTTTAATCTTTAATCTATTTGGCAACTAAACAACTGTTTCCCTCTTTAACTTTGGTTGCCTCATTTATCAACACAAGTATTCTTTCCCCTACCCTTTTAACCCGTACAGCCCCAGCGACGCGCCTGATGCGTCGGCGATGTATGTAACGCACAGCCCCAGAGACGCGCCTGGCGCGTCACCCTAATTGCGCCGACCGTGACCTCAGGAGTAGCCACTCAAGAGGGCTCAGATTTGTATGGGAACTGTGTACGTATTCCCACGCAACCGTTCCGATGGTTGAAAACTCTCAAAGTCCACGTGCGTGCGCGCGAGCGCGCAATAACCTGTTTTTTGGGGATAATTGCCTTCAATTTTTTACTCTTGTAAAATCCATTTTCGGGGGCTCTGTAGGACCATTTTTTAAGCTTTTTGAGCGGTTTTTCGTGGTTTTTCCTTCATTCCTAACCCATTCGCTATTGTTTCTGGAATAAAACCATTTTTTGAAAACCGGCCGGGTTCTGGTGCGCAAACATTACAAAACTAGCCGGGGCTCCACGGGTTAATCTTAAATCTCTCCTATCAGATCCTATATAATAACTCTTCGGCTGGTGCCGGTGCTAACAAATATAACTAATTAATAAACACATCATCATCTTTATATATTCAGGTAAGTCCAAATTCTTTTTCCTTTAGTCTTGTCCTAGAAGGAAACATCAATTTATATAGCAAACCACCAGGTTATTCCACCACATCTCTCTTTCTCTCCTTATAATATGCAGGCCCAATATTGGTCCTTAAACAAATGTATTCTGGTATGCTGGATCAGGTGTGTGTGTGTCTGGAACTGTGTTTAGGTGAGGGCAAGGTAACGGGAAAAGTGGGTTCCTGGTGTTCCTTTGTGCCCGGGCGAGAGGGAGAGCAAGTAGGTTGCAGTGTGTGGACCCGGAGAGCTCTGAGGGGGGAGTGACCCCTGGAGTCCGCTAGCGGCTGCCTTTATACTCTGGCCTCCCGTTCTCGCGTGCTCTGATTGGCCGGTGGCTTTTCCCGGCTGTACGTTCACACTGACTTTTTGCTTCCTTCATCTCCTCTCTCTTCTCTTCATAGTAAGTTCCATGGAGTTGATTATAACCCTCTTTTGGTGGCTTATGGGAGTACAGGGCTGGCACTGAGGTATTACTCAAAGGATAATCAGAAGGAGTTCTTCGAGCAAAGAAAGAGAGTGACTTCTGAGGGGGAGTAGAAAGTCCAGCTTCGTGCTCCGATAATGGAGGCCGCTGATTGGCTGGTGGGCGGGGCCTGGCACGTTGCAGCCGTGAGCTGTCAAAATCAGCTGGCTTTGCAAGTAAGCAAAAGGGAGCGCGGTGATTGGCGGAGGGCGTTTCTACTTTAATTATTATTATTATTATTATTATTATTATTATTATCATTATTATTATTATTAGTAGTATTATTTGAAATACAGGAAAAACGAGAAGACGACAGAAGCCCCCAGGAAACAACACCAAACCAAAACACGAACATCAGACCAGAGGAGACGCACCAGCACCCAACCGAGACGACGGGAAAGAAACAAAGAACTCCTCCCCTTCGAGATCATGCCCAAACCAAGGTCACCACCTCCAAAACAAGGAAGTTACTACCTCATCAACCAGCCCGGACAACTCACCCCAAAATGGCCGAGTCCAAGCACCAACCTCCAACCTCCCGAAGGGTTGTGTATTCCCAACCCTTCTCCAAGGTTGTGCATCCTCAACCTTTCTAGACCCAACCCCTCCACCACACTTCACAGGTACACGTCTTTTTAACTCACAACCTTCTAGTATACAAACCACATTTCTTTCCTCCCTACCACTTCTTGAACCCCCAACTAAGTTTGTGTTTAATGATGTAAACCCCATATCCCTTTTTATGACGTAAGCTGGTAAATGCCACCACCGTCGCTTTCCCAGATTATTCCCAACCCTTCCGCCTGTACACGGACGTCTCTCTGTACGCCATCGGAGCTGTCCTAGCCCAAATCCGGGATGGATCCGAGCATGTAATTACTTATGCTAGCTCCACCTTAAACACCGCCCAGCAAAACTACGCCGCCACCAAGCGTGAATGCCTCGAGTAATTTGGGCCTTAAACCATTTCCGATCTTTCGTACTGGGCGCCAAATTAGACATCATTACGGACCACCAGAGCTTACAATGGCTTAGAAAATCTGAGACAAACTCAGCACTATTAGTACGTTGGAGAGAATCCCTAGAGGAATATGACTTCGCCATCCACTACCGCCCCGGAAAACTTCACACCAACGCCGATGCACTCTCCCGCCTACCTGTACCTGAGGACATCCCCACCAACCTCGCAGCCCTGCAACACACGGACCTCATCAACACCTCCATCCGCCCCGACTCCACCCCACCACCACCTACCCTACTTCAATCCTGGCAAAGGAAAATCAGACCCAAATGGATCCCCAAAACAGTTTTCTCCCAATAGACCCGCTGGGGTGACCAGTTAACCACAGACTCCGGACACATCGTCGTCGAACCAACAGTCGCTCAAGAATACATGATTGCCATCCACGAAGGCAACGGCATCCACTTAGGACAGAACAAGTTGCTAAAGATTTTTCAAGACCAATACTGGACCATCAACCCCTCCGGAATTGCAAGGAAAGTCACCGAATCTTGCAAGCCGTGTGCACTGGGCAAGGAGAGGTGCCGCACAGCTGGACCCGCCGGCACCCTCTCCGCTCAAAAACCATTCCAAACCCTCTCCCTGGACGTCATTTGACCTTTTCCCGTTAGTCATGGCAAACGATACATCGTCACCTTCGTCGACATCTACTCCAAGTTCCTGATCGCCTGCCCCACTTCCGACCACACAGCAACGACCATCGCCACACTGCTAGCCACCGAAATATAGCCCGTATTCGGAATACCCCTGTCACTCCTATCTGACAACACCCCCGAATTTAAAGGACAAATTTGGGAAGAGTTCACCAAGCTATGTGGCATCAAAATCAAACACTCCTCCCCATACTGGCCCCAAGGCAACGCAGTCTGTGAAAGAAGCCACCGCACCATCAACAACCAACTCCGCACCAGGATGATAGCTTTGAATACCTCAGACTGATCCTCCCAAGTCAAGATGATCCAATGGGGAATGAACACCTGCCCGAAAGAAGATGGCATCTCCCCTCACGAACGAGTATATGGCACAGCCCCCCTCCTACTACCCTTTTAACACAGGGCCACACCATCCACCACACAATTCACCCTTGACCCCTTACAACAGCTAAAGAACACTCTCCACACCGCCCAAATTTGCCAAGACACAAAACACGACGCCGTGGACGACAAAAGCCCCTTCGCCCTCCACGACACTGTAATGGTGGCCAAACTACTGGTCATCAATAAACTAGGCCCGCGTTACGTAGTCCCATACACAGTATCCCCTGTCCCAAACGCCTACCAAACCTCCATCAATTATCATGGAGAAACCCGGACAATGCGTAACCGTTTCATACGCGTATACAAGACTCTAGAAACACCCTCCTCACCACTCCAACCCGGACCCAACCACCACCTAACCACAACGACCACCAACCCCTACCCAATGATATCTACCCCAGCAATACCTTACATACCACCTCCACCCTCCCCTGCCCTGCCACCCAAGCCACACACACACCCCACCCTGAAGTTCTGCCAGCACACCCCCCGAACCCCACACCCACAAAATATCGACCCAGGAATCACACCACCCCCACCCCTACCAGACGCCCCCCCCATCAGACACCACACCCAACGCCACCTCCCCTAACCCACAAGAGAAACCCACCAAGTCATGCCACTACGAACTACAATACAAAACCTTACCCCAATCACGACTCCCAACTTATCACCAAATTATGAGACTGATCAAGACAAAAACACATTCCCACAAAACAAAATCCCTTCCTTCACTAACACCCCCAACCACCCATGAAAAAAATCCTCCCCCGACCAATAACCTCCTCCCCTAACCTTTCCTCCCCATCCCCACCAAACTCAACCCCCAACTCCCACCTCACCTCCGCAACCTTACCATCCCCCCCCCCCCCGCCAATCCTATACCCCCCCCCCCCCCCCCCCCCCCCCTAACCCCAGGCCTACCACCTCCAAGATGACAACTAACACCACCCCTTTCGAATTACCAACCCGCCTTGCCCCGCCAACTGCATCACCTTTTCCCTCTACAGTAACTCCCCCCGAACCCCCTAAACCCACCAGACGGCAAATAAACCCACCCAACAAACTCCCAACCATCACACCCCCCCCCCCCCATCCCAGACCCACTCACTATAAATCATCCCCCCCCCCCGAGTCTAGTCCTCAGGCCCCCAATAGACAAAGCATACGTACACAATCAGGCTGACTAAGTAAACAACCTGAACGATTCTCGTCGATACTCGACACAACCCCCACAACTAACATCAAACACGAAAAACTACCACCGGAATCACCTGCTCCACCAATGGCCGGAGGGGCCATACACCTGAACTTAATTACTCCCTCACTGTTAATCCCCGCTACACCTTTGTCCGCATCTACATATGGCCCTCCGCCACCAGCACGACAAACCACCACTTGCCTGGCTACCTCCGACACCACCACAACTCTCTCCTGCACCAACCAAAATTTTCCTTCAACCAACATGTCATCCACCCCCTTCATCCGGAGAATTTAAGTGACCACGGATACCGGACACCTAGCCAGAATCCGACACACCCACGAAGCTGTCACCGCCAACCTGATCAACACCACAGAAACAAGCCTCCTTGTCAACATAGACCCAATCAAGACCCCGGACAAACGATCCGTCAAATGGTGGGACTTCCTCCATAAACAAACCATGACCTTCCACCACTTCAACATTTTCACATTCGACCTTAATTAAGGCACGAGGTCGTACCTACGACGAAGGAGAGGGAAGTGAAATACTGGGAAAACGAGAAGACGACAGAAGCCCCTAGGAAACAACACCAAACCAAAACACGAACATCAGACCAGAGGAGATACACCAGCACCCAACCGAGACGGGAAAGAAACCAAGAACTCCTCCCCTTCGAGATCATCCCAAAACCAACGTCACCACCTCCAAAACAAGGAAGTTACTACCTCATCAACCAGCCCGGACAACTCACCCCAAAATGGCCGACTCCAAGCACCAACCTCCAACCTCCCGAAGGGTTGTGTATTCCCAACCCTTCTCCAAGGTTGTGCGTCCTCAACCTTTCTAGACCCAACCCCTCCACCACACTTCACAGGTACATGTCTTTTTAACTCACAGCCTTCTAGTATACAAACCACATTTCTTTCCTCCCTACCACTTTTTGAACCCCCAGCTAAGTATGTTTTTAATGATTTAAACCCCATACCCCTTTTTATGACGTAAGCTATAATGCCGCGTCGTGTGCATGTTCACTGTGACATGTAATTACAGTTGTATTAATTGCTCGTGCGTTTGGCTGCAGCTCAAACTTAACTACAACCGCCACAGACAACATACCTGCAGACCATGTATTATTGATTAATGAATATGTTTATCTTTAACTATGACAACCGCTGAAGGAAAGGTAAGAGGAAAGACACCTCTTAGCTCTTAGTTATTATGAGGGGTATAGGTATATAAACTATGCCAATTATTGTGTTGATTTATGTCATTACCATTTTTATTGTTACTTTTGTAGACATACTAACCCCACATACTGACTGACCTACTAACCTTAGACAAGTAAGAAAACCATCACCTCGCGCGATATTTTTTCCCTAACCTTTGCATTACATAATCCAGCATGCCTTTTTCTTTCTAGTTTTTTTCCTTCCACACGTCTTCTACACGCCTCGTCAGACACTACCTTCTCGGACTACAGTTCACATGGCTCTATCCTTTTCCCGTTGCAACCAGGCGGTGTGCCAACTGTGCATGAATAGATGATGACCTGACCACACAAAGGAAGCGCCAATGCCTTGCATCGTGTGTTGCCTCAGGTGCGTGACCAAACCAGTCTATCACCATAATAACGATAATTGCACTGCCGTCTGATTACGCATGCCCTACTTTGTTGATCACTATCCTGTCTGTATTTCTCTCTCTCTTGATTCCTCTCCCCTTGTTCACATGTAGTCTACGTGAGTATTTCCAGCCTAGCCCAGGTGGCCCGACAACAACCAACCAATTTACTCGGGGACCCAGCCGCCAAGTCCTGTCAGGTCGTGGAGGGACACGTGCTTCACCCCCCCTCCTCGACCCCGCCATACGGGACCACCAGGACTCCGTGGTTAGCAACCACCTGTGTACATGTGCAGGCACATCTAAGTGTATTACAGGACTTGTCATTTAAAGATCCATAAGGCCTACAGGTACGAGGGAACTGTTCACTTCTCTTTCCCCTCCTTTTCTTCCTACCGTAAAAGTAACTACTTATAAAAGTCAGGCAATTAGCCAGCTGACCCTTCTGGGCGAGGTGCTCCGCCCCCAGCTCCGTGAACAACAAAACACGACAGGGCCCCCTTGCCACGCTTGCTATTATTTTGTTCTTATGTGCCCGGTGTGTGAACTAACGCTGTTATCTAATCCAGAGCATTGGGAACAAGGGCCAGATTATCAGACAGTGACTCCACAGCCCCTGCACAGCTGGGGCTTTTTGACGAACGGCATCCCGCTCTGGTTGAAGACTTTTTCTACTCGCCAACCAGATTGCTGATAGACGACCGGCTCCCCGAAATCTTCAACATCAGTGACATTGATATATTATTTTTCTGGATCTTTATTAATCGTGGCAACCCGCCGGTTAATATAGAGACCTACGATTAATATATATATCTCGGCATACATAAGTGATTAAGGAATCATTGTTGGCGCATCCTCTGCCACTCATAACTACTTATATAGAGTGCAATCCGAACTAAGTACTAATAGCTAATTATTTGTGGCCACCCGGAATTTAATATAACTATTGTTACTAGTGTGTTATCTAATATAATAGAAGTATTGAACAGGCGTAATACCCCTACCTTTTAATATTATATTATATTAGACATCTACTTGTACTTTACTCACAGAGATCTAGGGTAGAAAGATCTGCTGTTTTAGAAGGGTCTATGCAAGACACTCTTCGGAGCACTTAGCAAGAATAGATCCTTGGCACACTCCATCTGTGGCACCCCGCAGAGTGTGTGACAAAAAGGGTAAAACCACCTGAGTTCATTGAACCTCTCATATGAATCAGAGACAGTTAAGCAGAGTCCTTGAGTAGACTCTCCTTACGTTTGTTCGATGGGATGCTCCTCTGGCCTCAGCCAGAAGCATAACATTTAAGATCCTAGACCCGATAGTACCTTAACTGAACTTCATCAACGGTTGATGGCCCACCTGTAACACTTCACCACACAACTGGACCCCCTGGACGGCCCCCGTGGAGCAGCCGAGAAGCCCCGATGACATCAGATCAAGAGGAAAAGAAGATAACCCGACAGTGCACTATTCAGTATCATTGTATCAGTGCGGAGATACTGTGTTACCAAACTGTTGTATTTGCCTATGCTCACCTTGAAGATATTTGCTAACCGTGAAGAGTGTTTCAAGTTCGATCCCAGAGTCCCCTGTTTCTTGCCAGAGATTTCGTGCTAGTAAATATATTACGAGATAATTACCGCGACAATATTTATTTAAACTTGTGTCGTGGCGACACAAGTTTTCCTAAGTTGGATGTTATGGTATAGATATTCTGTGATCCCGCAACTTAAGGGATAGGTCGTAAAGCGAATTAATCTCAAGGACGATCTCCCATACGTGCATTAACAGTTGAAAAGTATACAAATTTAATTGTCTATTTACTCTGCCAGATCTTATAAAGTTGAAACTTGACGTTAGCCAACATCTGAATAAAATAATTAAGCCTTAGGCATAAGCAACGAACTGTACCAGATACTGCGAGGTACGAACCAGTGCCCCCCTCGAGTGACTTTCTTTTCACTTCTTATCTTGTCCGTATCAGAAGAATAATACCTGAGATTCGGAAGTGGCAGTGCATACTCTATCCAGATCCACGCTTGTGCTCGGAGAATTGAAAGACCAAGCTTTTACTACTGAACTTATTACTCCTACTCATGTTCTCCAAAGTGAATTGATTCTTTTTCTATGCCGCGAGTGTGTTAATTAAATAAAGCTGTATTACAAATCACATTCTAAGATTCTACTTTATGTGTTCTGTTGATTCATTGTATGTATGTATATGAAACCAGATATCCCAGTCTTGCAGAACTCACTTACGCAATCGTTAATCCTGAATAAAATCAGGGCATAACATTATTATTATTATTATTATTATTATTTGTATTAATATAAATATTATTACTATGATATATTTTTCAAATTTAATTTATTGGTAAAAGGGTTCTATATGCTATTGTGTTATATGTATGTGAAATATGAAAACATTAATACGAGATTAACGGAGACAAGAATAAAACAAATAGGGAAAAACATAAGATTATATAGGGAGAATAAATGGCTTGCAAATATAAAAAAATTGAAACAATTCAATTTACTGTACACAAAAATAAAGTGTAAGGGTAAAAGGGGTGTATTTGTGTAGGTATGATACTATTTTGAAACTCTGCTGGGTATAGCACTAATGTAAGACCAAAGGACACGATAATAATTATAAGGTGGTGGGAAAAACACATATATATATAAGGAATAGAGGCAATTAATTTAACTACAAACAAATATAATATGTATGATGTTAATGTATAAGGTGCGTTCGTTGAGGATATTTGTATATATGTATGTATGTAGAAGAAAACCTTACTGTGAAAAAAAGGGTGTAAGCCGTATACTGAAAGTGGAATATATGTATGTATGTATAAACCTGGTGGGTGGTGCTATAAGGCAAAGGGCAAAGAGAATCAAGATTAAGAAAGTGTTGGAGAGAAAAAAAAAAAACGCAACAAAACATAACAGGGCGTATACTGTAAATGGAAATGAATATAAGTAAAGAGGAAAGAGCAAGGGTCATGTAGTAAGAAGGCATGAGAGGTATACGTATACCTAGACATAACACACAAGGAGAAAATATATCGGAGTTTCAACACAAAAACATTGTCTACTATGAAAAGCTCTGTTGGGGAGAAATTTCAAGTAATCCCAAGGGAGGACAGGAGTAAAACGGTGTGGAGGACAAAGAGGCGCAATATAAATATCTAAACAAAAGGGAGGCATTTATGTATAATACATTGTATATGAAAGGAATGAAAGTACCGTAAGGAGATTAGGTATGTACTGTCCCGACTGTTAATGTTATCTATTCATTTTCGAAGCTATGTATGACTGAAATTAGTCTCCTTATTAAATGTGTACATGCTATGTACAATTGGTCAAAATTCCAGCTGACCCTCCCTCGCTCTGGGGCTCGCAGAATTAGCTGACAATACTGGTGTAGTGGTGCAGTGGTGCACTTGCCATTAATGTGTTACCTGTGTCTGTCCTGTATATTACTGCAAATTAGACTATGTAATATTCACGTTGTTAAGACTAAATGCTCCTTCATTAACCCTTGTCTATCGGGGCCCGACTTAAGTTGGTCTAGAGAAGAAAGGACTATGTGGCGGGGACCGACTTAAGGCGGTGTGCAATTCTGAGCAATATTTGGCTCTGAGAGAGAGACGAGCGGTAGGGGAGCGTAGGTCGGCTCTGACCGTTCGGCACGGCTCCCGGGCCAGCACTGGGCCCTACTCCACACACACCCACACTCACTGCCTCGCTACACAGGGAATTATGTAAGGAAATTACCGTATTTTAGAGATTTTGCCCTTCGGTTGCACGATCGTTGCAAGAGAACGCGTGGTCGTAGAAGGATGGTTCTAGTGTCATTGGAAAGCTCAATTATCGCCCTTTCAGGGATACATAATTGTATTACGCTCTGGCTCTTGTTTATGCATGAAAAAAGCACGGAAACAAGGTCGTTTAGGGTAAACCCACCCGCTTGGCGGGTAGTAGAAGTTACTGATGGGCCCGCTCGTAAGGCGTTAAGCAGCCACCAGTAAAACAAAAATATGTATTCTTATAAAATCGAGTAAAGTATGTTGAGGCAGCCAGCAGGTTTTATATGCGTTGCCAATCAGTGGATATAATAACTTTAATATTTAAGCAAATCTACGAAAATATGGTGGATGTTCGGGATTATACCTAGCGATGTATGCATGTTTATTTGAGATAGGCTTACTTTCCCTTGATAGGTATATGTTCTAACAATAATAGAGCTGAAATCAGATCTACCAATCCCAATCTTTGTAAGACACACCTCCTTCCTTCACCAGTATTGCCAGATAATTCTGCGAGCCGCAGAGCGAGGATGGGCCCGCTGGAACTTTGACCAACTGTACATGCTAAGATTGGTATGCAGGATTCGAAACTGCATAATAAATCGTAGGCTTGTGCATCATTCTTTAACTGTCTTAGTGGCGCAATGCATAAGTGCGTTGATTTTCGGTGTGAGCGTCTTGGGTTCGAATCCCCGGACTGCCATATGTGCTTGTTAATTTCATTAATTGAGTTTAGGAGTAAAGTTGGTTGGTGGAGAGAACATAATAATTAACATTTCAGACATTAGTTTCACCAGTTCGAAAATTCTAAATGTATCAGAACATATTACTTCGACTGTATAAAGACATTTAACTTTGCATAGTATGATAAAGGCCAAAGGCCTCTCTCTCTCTCGCGCTCTCTCTCTCTCTCTCTTGTTTTCTGTGTATTTCTCTCAATAAATGTACAGTATCTCCATCAAATATATCTACCTGTCTATCAATCTATCGCTTATGTCTAACCATACAATATTTACAATAACCAACCCATTCTATTACTCTGGATCTACGCTTGCATCTCACTAAATCCTCTATCTCATCACAGGCAGCCTAATGTAGCAGTATTCTAGAAAGCTTGTATATCAGACTATGGTGTAATTGGTAGCTTTCAGAATTATATCTACCAAATCCATTTTTATTTTTATTTATTTTTTCCTATGTGATTGAGGGAGGCAAAAGGCAGAATTGCCTATAGCGAGTGCCTCCCCCATAGTTGAAAGAGTGACAGGGCCAAAATCAAGGGACGATCGAGCCAAAATGCCTGGACACACGGAATTTGAAGCAATTTATGTCATAGGAAGAGGGAAAGACTGATTCTGGGAGAGAGTTCCAGAGCTCAGCTGTTGAGTAGAAGAAAGTTTGAGAGTAACGTTTCACTCTTGGGTTAGAGAGTTGCACAGAGTAGGGGTGGGATTGAGTTGCAAGACGGGTACCAGATGCCCTACGTAAAGGAGGTGGTATGCACTGGGAAAGTTCTGAGGAACACTGATTATTATAGTAGCGATAGAATAGCGAGAGAGATGCAACATTGCAGCAGAGAGAGAGAGATTGCAGAGAGTTGGTGAGTGGACGGTAGTTAATGATACGAAAGGCCTTCCTTTCAACTTTGTCTAGGAGAGCGGTGTGAGAGGAACCTCCCCACACATGTGAATAATACTCAATACAAGGACGCACTATGTCCCAGTACAGAGCAAGAAGCTGTGCTGGGGAAAAGAACCCCCTAAGGCGGTTGAGCACACCCAGCTTCTGGGAGGCTGCCTTAGCAAGACTGGTAATATGGTCCTTCCAAATGAGAGCAGAAGAAAAAGAGACACCAAGAATATTGAGAGAAGATGAAGGGTTGATTTTTGTATTGTTGAAGAATAAGGGATAGTCCGCTGGGAGATCCTGATGGATAGATAGATGGAGAAATTGGGTTTTGGAAGCATTAAAGGTAACAAGGTTTTCTCTGCCCCAATTGGAGATAGTATCTAGATCAGAATTTAAGAGTTCTATGGCTTCATTACGTTTGTCGTTAAGGGATTGCTGGCTGGGGCGTTCTGAAAAACTAATGGAGTAGTGTGAGGTTGAGTCATCTGCGTATGAATGGATGGGAATTAAGGTACAGTTAAGGAGATCGTTTATAAAAATTAGAAAGAGAATAGGGGATAGGACAGAGCCCTGAGGAATACCAGAGTTTATAGGGTGAGGAATTGAACAATGGCCGTCCACAACCGCGGCTATGGAACGGCCGGAAAGGAAATTAGAGACAAAGGCACAGATGGAGGGATAGAAACCGAAGGAGGGTAGTTTACACATTACAGATTTGTGCCAGACTCTATCGAAAGCTTTCGATATGTCTAGTGCAATAGAAAAAGTCTCACCGAAGTCCCGAAAGGAGGATGACCAAGAGTTAGTAAGATATGAAAGAAGATCACCAGTAGAGCGACCCTTAAGGAAGCCATACTGGCGATCTGAGAGCAGATTATGAGAAGAGAAATGCTTAAGAAATTTGGAAGCAAGAATAGTTTCAAAAACTTTAGAAAGACAAGAGATGAGAGCAATTGGACAATAGGTGGAGGGTTGAGAGCGGTCACCCTTCTTTGGGACAGGTTGAATGTGAGCAAACTTCCAGCATGAAGGGAAGACGTTAGAGGATACACAGAGACGAAAGAGTTTTCCTAGGCAGGGAGTCAGCATGGAAGCACAGGTTTTGAGAACAACAGGAGGAACACCGTCCGGACCGTACGCCTTATTAGTGAGGGTAGAAAGTACATCTTTAGAAGATATTAGGATATTAGGCATAAGTAAGAGAGAGGAGGGTGGAGAGGGAGGAATAGCACCGGAATCATCCAAGGTGGAGTTTCTAGCAAAAGTTTGAGCGAAGAGTTTAGCTTTGTCAGAGGAAGAAATGATAGTTGTACCATCAGAGTGGGAAAGGGGAGGGAAAGACGAGGAAGAGAAATTGTTGGAGAGGTTTTTGGCTAGATGCCAGAAAGCTTGGGTAGAGCTAGAGTTGGATAGTTCAGTGCATTTATTATTGATGAAAGAGTGTTTGGCAAGTCGAAGAACAGATTTGGCTTGATTCCGGGCAGAAACATAGGAAGAATGAGAGTCTTGAGTTTTAAGGCGACGGTACCGTTTGAATGCTTCTTCCTTATTGCGGACAGCAGTAGAACAGGCGTGAGTAAACCAAGATTTTTTAGCATTAGTCTGAGAGAAAGAGAATGGAATGTATGCTTCCATGCCCGATAGGATTACCTCGGTAATGCGTTCAGCACTCTCCGAGGGTCCCCGGGCACGGAAGCAGAAATCATTCCATGGGAAATCAAAGAAGTACTGCCGGAGAGCCTCCCAGTCGGCAGCGCCAAAGTGCCACAAGCGCCGCCGGCTAGGAGGATCGGGTGGCCGTACTGGAGAGATAGGACAGGTGACAGTGATAAGTTTATGGTCGGAGGAGCCCAAATGATTTGTATGATACTCTGCCTGAAACATGATTGCCATTGCAGTAATAGATCGGATTTTTTATAGTTGTTAACTTTCAGTGTATGTCTATTAAATCCTAGTATAAAGGGGGTAACACACAAAAAAATGTATCGTCAATATTCGATGATCAAAATTTGTCTGACAATATCTCTAGGGCATTTTGCGCTGGTATTAGAACCTAAACTTAAAGTAGTTGAATTTATGTTGGCCGCATAAGCTTCCAGAGCAGTGTTGAGGATGAATGATAAAAGTGCTCGTCTGATACCGGTTTCTGGCTTTATATGATACCTGAAACATAATTGGCATTGGTGTAAACTGTGTACAAACTTGGATAATATATCAGGTGAAGCCAATCATATTGGCTCGCTTGGTGTAGTGACTAGCGTCTCGGACTTCCACCCAGAAGGCCCGGGTTCGCACCCACGCTCGGCGCATTAAAGATTTTTCACAAGCACTGAGTCGTTACCATCCCTCATGAGCAAAGGAATGGGATAGTAGTACAGGACCCCAATGGAAATACGCCTAATCGGCCTTATTGAGCTATCCTTAGCTAGCTTAGCATGCGCTAGCTTTAACCCTTTATTAGCGGCTCACCACTTAAGTCGTATTTAATAAAGCTGGACTATGTGGCGGCGCTCGACATAACTCGAGTGGCAATTTCAGCACGTAATGTGGCTGAGAGAGAGAGACAAGTGGTGGCAGGAGACTAGCGAGCGTATGACTGCTCCAGACCACCGCGGCTAACCTACTGACACAAATCTCAGCTCCCTCCTCTCTCTCTCACTCGCTACATACTCAATTATGTACCGAAAGTACCGAATTACCTGCTTTTTGCACTCGCGTTGCACGGTTATTGCAAGAAAACTATCCATCATACAAGGATCGTTATGGTGTCATTCGAAAGCTCTGTTTATGCCCTTTCAGGGATAGATACTTGTTTTACGTTCTGGGTCTTATTTAGGCATGAAAATGATCACGTAAACAGCCCTATTTTGGCTAAAAACACCCCGCTGGGCGGTACACATAAATAAACCGCATAGGCCGCTCGTAAGGTGTTAAGAACTATTGTTATTATTATTATTATTATTATTATTATTATTGGGACCCATGGATGTGTGGTGTTTCAATCAATAAATAAATTCCGTTTCTTTAGCCAAATACAATTACAAAATTTCACAATTCTTAAAGTTATTATTACTGGCAGAACCAATTATTTATATACATTTTTATGGGCGCCAATAGATTGTTCTGGAGGACATTTTACAGCTGTTGGGTAAGTATACACAATATTATTATATCGTGTTATGTTGGCATATGCATATTTATAGTAGTACATTAATTGATATTACTCATGTAACATTGTATTCAATAATATAGTGTTTAGATATGCAGGTAGGTTATTCCTCAGTTTGAAACCAGCATAAGTTATAAACCTTTTGCTTAATTCGCTATGAAGTCTTGCCTTCATTGGTTGGGGTCTTGTCCGTGTGTTGGCTTCTTTCTTGGCATATTTTCTGTGTATTGGTTTCTTTCTTGGCGTCTTGTCTGTGTGTTGGCTATGTTCTTGGCGTCTTGTATGTGTGTTGCCTTCTTTCTTGGCGTCTTGTCTCTGTGTTGGATTCTTTCTTGGCGTCTTGTCTGTGTGTTGCCTTCTTTCTTGGCGTCTTGTCTGTGTGTTGCCTTCTTTATTGGCGTCTTGTCTGTGTGTTGCCTTCTTTATTGGCGTCTTGTCTGTGTGTTGCCTTCTTTATTGGCGTCTTGTCTGTGTTGCCTTCTTTATTGGCGTCTTGTCTGTGTGTTGCCTTCTTTATTGGCGTCTTGTCTGTGTGTTGCCTTCTTTATTGGCGTCTTGTCTGTGTGTTGCCTTCTTTCTTGGCGTCTTGTCTGTGTGTTGGCTTCTTTCTTGGCGTCTTTTCTCTGTGTTGCCTTCTTTCTTGGCGTCTTTTCTGTGCACTGCCTTCTTTCTGTCACTGTTGTTGTTGTTGTTGTTGTTCCCCAAGCTGCCTGGCCGAACAGCCCCAAGGCCCCGAGCATGGCCAAGGCCATAACCGAGCGCCCCCACAGAACCCTTCCTGCCGACCACAATAAAGCCTGGGTGACCGAAGCCACTCCATGGCGGGGAGCTGAGTAGGGTGCAGAAACGCCCGGGAAACCAAAGCCCCACCCAGGGCCCTGTGCCCCTCAGCAATTATGAAGAGAAAGTTGAGGGGCAAGGGAAAAATGTGACGCTTTGCCTTCCAATCTTGGTAGATTGGAAGGTCAATCCACGGAAGAGACGCCGTCACTCGAGATCTAGAAAATATATAAGTAAAAGGAACAGTCAGAGTAAGCTATGGGTATGGCAGAGATCGCTCAGTTCTCACTCTGATAGACCAGCCCATCACCACACGACTAGAACCCAATCCTCTCAGCATCAGCTAGGAAAGGCCCTAGAGAGCCGCCTTTGGCGGGGGGATAGCTCCCCTATTTCAACCCCTTTCAGGGTTGGGCACCCGCTCATTCTGTCACTGTTACTCTGGGTAGTTTCAAGCCTTTTGATCATGACAGGTGTTTCTTAATCTGAATAATATTATTTACTGCTAGCCAAATTCAAGTGAAAAATTGATGCAACTATACTCAAAGTCTGTCTCTCTCTTATTATAAATCCTCTGGGGAACAGTGCAATCATGTGGAAGACCGGTTCTCTCTCTCTCTCTTTACATGCTGCAAATCAAAGTAAAACAACCCCGAAAGAATTCTATAGTTATATCAGAAAGAAAAAAGTAGTTACTTCAACTGTTGGACTGCTAGTCGATGAAAATGGAGAATACACCAAAGACAAAGACGAAGTACAAATGAGTAATGCCCTCAATACCTTCTTTGCATCAGTTTTTACAACAGAAGACCTCAGTGATATCCCTACACCATCGCCGATTCAGATTGATAATTCAGATGAGCTAAGCAATATCACCGTTACAGAGAGAGAAGTATTGAATTGTTTAGATAAACTCAAGGTAAATAAAACGCCTGGAGCTGATGCAACCTCACCTAGAGTTCTAAAGGAAGCTAAGGATGAGCTTTCCATGCCACTGACATTGCTATTCAATAAATCCTTGCAGTCTGGAACTATGCCTGATCAGTGGAAGCTAGCCAACGTAACACCGATATTAAAAAAAGGCAGCAAATCCCTACCCAGTAACTATCGTCCAATTAGCTTAACCTCAGTTGTATGTAAAATGCTAGAAACACTCATAAGAGACAGACTCGTAAATCACTTAGAGGAAAATAACATACTTAACCCTTGTCTATCGGGGCCCGACTTAAGTCTGTATCTAAACATCTGGACTATGTGGCGGGGCCCGACTTTAGTCTGTGTGCAATTTTTGAGCAAGAATGGCTCTGAGAGAGAGACGAGCGACGGGAGGAGCGTAGGTTACCTCATGACCGCTCGGCACGGACCCTGTGTGCCTACTGACATCTACTCCACACACATCCACCCTCCCTACCTCGCCACACAGGGAATTATATAAGGAAATTACCGTATTTTAGGGTTTTTGTACTCGTGTTGCACGATCGTTGCAAGAGAACTCGTGGTTGTAGAAGGATGGTTCTCGTGTCATTGGAAAGCTCAATTTGCGCCCTTTCAGGGATACATAATTTTATTACGCTCTGGCTCTTGTTTATGCATGAAAAAGAGCACAGAAACAAGGCCATTTAGGGTAAAAAAAAACTCGCTGGGTGCGTAATGGAAAAAACTGACGGGCCCGCTCATAATGTGTTAAAGATACTCAACACGGCTTTCGTAAAAAACGTTCCTGTTTAACAAACCTCTTAGACTACTTCCACGATATCCTCAACCTCTACGATGAGAGTAAAGCTGTAGATATTATATACCTTGATTTTCAAAGGGCCTTTGACAAAATTCCCCACAAACGTTTACTGCTAAAACTAAAAGCACATGGAATACAAGACGGTGTGTTGAAATGGATAGAAAATTGGCTCAGCGACAGAAAGCAAAGAGTAGTCATAAACGGTAAGGCATCTAAATGGACCAATGTAAGTAGCGGGGTACCCCAGGGATGGGTACTAGGACCAATTCTCTTTTTAATTTACATCAACGACATAGATGAGGGTCTCACCTGTACAATCTCAAAATTTGCTGCCGATACAAAAATTGCAAATAGCGTACTCTCAAAAGAACAAGTTGACGATATGCAACACAATCTAGATAAGTTGTCATGTTGGGCCCAAATTTGACAAATGAGTTTCAATGCGGATAAATATAAAGTACTACATATCGGATACCAAAATGAGAAAGCAAACTATTCGATGAATGGCACTCAGCTTAAGAATGTAAACAGAGAAACCGGTCTGGGAGTAACAATATCGAGTAACCTAAAACCGAGTCAACAATGTTCAGAAGTTGTTAAGAAGGCAAACAAAATAATTGGCTTTATAGGCAGGTCATTTGGGCATAAATCCATCCTAACCCTTTACAATTCCTTAGTCCGCCCTTTTCTGGAATACTGCTTTCAATCCTGGTGCCCATATTACCAAAAAGATATAGACAAGCTAGAACGAGTTCAACGTAGAGTTACCAAAATGATACCTAGCCTAAAGAACAAACCATACGAGGAGCGTCTTAGAGAATTAAATCTATTTCCTTTAACCCAGCGCAGATTAAGAGGCGACTTAATTCAAGTGTTCAAAATCATCAAAGGCATCGACAATATGAACTGTAGTAAGTACTTCACTATCGACCAATCTAATTACACGCGAGGAAACGGTTGCAAAATTACTGGTAAATCTTTTAACTCGCACAAATCTAAGAATTTCTTCTTCAATCGAGTTGTCAACTTATGGAATGGGCTTCCCCAAGATGTTACAGACTGCAGTACCATATCTCGCATAATAATAATAATAATAATAATAATATTTATTCAGTTAGCAATTTACAGATTTGGTACCACATAGTTTGTTACAAATATGACATGTACCAGCCTTGCATAATTCCAACTAAGGATAGCCCACTAAGGCCGTTAGGCGTATTTCCATTGGGGTCCTTGTGGGATTAGGTTAGCTGGGGGAAAATGGGGAGGATAAAGAAATAGATACTTTAGAGAAAGTATTTCTAGGGGGTTATTTTAAGATACCTTACATCCTATAGTAAATATCAGTAATCCGTAATCAGTAATCATTTCAGTTTGGTTTGTCTATCTCTTATGTCGCATTTATTAGTAGACATAAGCTTGGTGCTCCCTTCTCGCAGCTGTCCGGTTCAGGTGTTCCTTCAGGCTACGTCTGAAGGAATACAGTGTTCTCTTTTCACGGACTGACTGGGGTAAGTCGTTCCAGTCTTTGATGGCGGTGAAGAAGAATGTTTGCTTACCCTGTCCTTGGATTCTCTGGACCTTAAAATTAAACATCCTGTTTCTTGTATTATGTCCACTCCTCTCATTTGCTTTAACAAAATCATTCTTTAGGTACTCTGGAGCTCTGTCATAGACAATTTTGTAGGCATTAGTGAGCCTGATTTGTTTGGCCCTGTCAGCGACATTGAGCATACCTAGTGACTGAAGTTGTTCCTGGCCAACATGTGATCTGGGTCCTAGGTTCAGCATGAACCTAACCATTTTATTTTGAGTGACCTGAAGTTTGTGCTGTGCTGATTTAGATGATGCAGAGTACCAGGATGAAACAGAATAGTCAAAATGACATTGAACAAGCGCTTGGCAGAGGGTCTTTTTGGTCGCCGCGGGCAAGCATCCCACCTGTCGATACAGGTATTTTATACGTGCTCTACACTTACTTAGGATAGATTCCAAAATTGTTTCACCTGACAAACTCGCGTCCAGTTTTAGTCCGAGATATTTAACTTGTGACACTGTTGCTATAGGAATATCATTACAGTTGACCGAGAAGCCCACAATGTCTTTCAGTTTGCGTTTTGTTCCACATAAGATGGCTTCCGTCTTGCCCAGGTGAAGAGATAGTCTATTGTCCACTAGCCATTCATTACATGATTCTAGTTCTTTGGAAAGTGAAGCGGCAATACTTATTGGGTCTTTTCCTGAAACCAGGAGCACGCTGTCGTCTGCATACAGTAATAATTTACATGAGAAGCTCAGTTCCATGTCGTTCACATAACAGAGAAAGAGTAAGGGACCAAGGATGCTTCCCTGCGGGACCCCACAGTTAATTGGCATAGGATCAGATATATTATCGTCAATTTTGACTCTTTGGGTTCTACCACTAAGATAAGATTTAAACCAGTTCACAGATCCTATGCCCATTGCTTGTAGTTTATTACATAGGATATCATGGTCTACTGTGTCAAACGCATTTTGTAGATCAAGAAGAACCATACCGGTGTAGTTACCTTTAGACATTTCTTTACGAATGTGATCCGTCAAGTGGATGAGACAGGAGTCTGTCGAGTACATGCATCTGAAACCTGATTGAAACTTATAAAATAGATCATTTTGTTTGAGGTAGTGTTCAATTTGGGTGTATACCGCTCTTTCAAAGATTTTAGATACAATACATAATATGCTAACTGGTCTGTAGTTACCAACTTCTAGTTTATTTCCTTTCTTGAATAGAGGGGTTACAATAGCTTCCTTCAGTTCAGCAGGTACAGTGTTGGTGTTAATTGACAAGTTGATGATGTGGGTTAGGGGGCCTGCTATACCAATGGCTCAATCTCGTAGAAATTTGGCAGGAATTTTGTCTAGTCCTGTGCTTTTATGTACATTTAGGTTAGACAGCTCGTCAAAAGTGTATTTTGGTGTAACATTTTGCAATCCAAATGTGTTTGGGTGTATGTTTTTATCTCTGTAGAAATTTCGAAAGGTGGCCGTTGTTGTTGTGTATTTATTGAGAGGTTGAGGTAGGTTCTGTGCAAGTGTGTTTGCTATGGAGGTGAAGAAGGAGTTGAAGTAGGTTGAAATTTGTCGTTTATCGTGGCAAATCTGATCATTAATGGTGAGAGCAATATTAGTGTTAGACGAATCCCTTGTCTTGTTGCTGTAGCCTGTTGTTTTTAGGTGCCTCCATAGTTTCTTTGGGTTATTCTGATATTCCTCTGCCTTATTGTGAAAATAATTAGTTTTCGCTGATTTTATTTTCCTACTTAGTTTATTCCTGGCCCTATTGAACTCATGTTTCAGACCTTGATCCTGTCTATGTTTCGCTAGCCTTTTTAACAGATTATCTCTGTGTTCCAGATGGTGTAGTATGTCATTGTTGATCCATGGGTCTGACCTTGCTTTAATTCGTATGTCTTTCAGAGGAGCTATTTCGTCTAGAATGTTTGTGATGATGGTTCTGAAGCCAACCCATGCGTCATTAACGTTTGTACTTCCAAACACTGGAGACCAGTCTGTATTCCATAAAATGTCCAGAAATGTTTCTTTATTGTAGTTTCTGAGTGACCTTGTTTTGATAATCTTGTGATTCTCTAGGGTAATTTTTGTGGTTTTTCGTGTGCAATATGTGACGAAGTGATCACTTATCCCAGTCTGTATAACCCCTGATTGGGATATTTTGTCCTCTCTGTTACAGTTTATGTGGTCTATTATTGTGGCAGTGTTCTCAGAGAAACCCGCGACTGACTGCGTTTGTAAATGAATAACTTTATTTTATCCTCCCCTCAGTTATTAACCCATCTGTCCCCTACTAACTTCCTAATCCTGCCACAGACATTAGTTCCAGGGCAGTAGTTCCCTTTCCAATGTTCCCTTTCCCACTCTAAACCACTGTTTGGACACTTGATCCTCAGTGTTTTGGAGGACAAGCAGCCTAGAAGGGTCACTAGATCTGTTGTTGCTTCATTTCCTTTTTACTCCTTTGTACTCCTTTGTACTCTCTCTCTCTCACTCTCTCTATCTCTCATTGTGCATTCCTTTGCGATATTCATGAACATATCCTTTGTGATTTAAAATGCATGCCACACAGGATATATATATATATATATATATATATATATAAGTCTTATATAACTGGCTAAAATCGATTGGTGGTTAATGACAAAATGAGTAAGCAGCCAATCTATGCTGTATGAGAGAGAGAGAGAGAGAGAGAGAGAGAGAGAGAGTGTGTAAGAGTAAAGCCCGGTTCACACATACAGTAGACGAGTCGGTGCCCGAGTTCAACACGAGTGATGAAATTTTGCTATTCAGCAATGACTCGTCAATACTCTGCAACACTTGTGTAGACTCTTGTTACACTCGTGTATACTCTCTGTGTATCAGGGTGTGTCCTGGGTACTCGCCACATGGCCCAAAAATGTCATACATGCACGAAATTTCTTGTCCCCTTCACGAGTCCGACGGAAATACGTGTAGACTCGTGTACATACATGTTGACTCGTGTGAACTCGTGTTGGACTCTGCATAACTCTTCGCTACTCGTGTTTACTCGTGTAACACTCTCTGGTGATTCGTCCTCGATCCTGGACATTTTAATGTTGTAGTTTGTATGTCAAAATAAAATGTATGTGACTCCAGGTGTTGTTTTGCAACCAGTTAATATTTATAGTTACTTTATTCATATAAGTTTCATTTACAATTTTACTTTACTCAAGTTTTAAATGAAAATAAACACCATGTGAACAGGGGCGTAGCTAGAGATTTGGAGGCCCAGGTGGCTTGGTGCCTGGAGGGGCCCCCTCCATGGTTTGCTTATTATAGAAGGGGGTGGGGGTGGCGAGCGAAGCGAGCCTAATCAGCTTGGGGGTTCGGGTGGGAGGGGGGGGGTGCTGTAAGCCCCCCCCCCCCCCCCCGAGAACATTTTAGAATAATAATGCTACCTAGGTACATTTTGACGATATCCATGACTCAATAGTGGGGTACTGGTAATAATTTAATATACAATAAATTATTATATCACCGTTATCTAATGGATTAGGAATACATGTACAATGGATGGTACAATACTGTAAAACATATAGGCTATAACCATCTTCTAAAACCCTAAACGTACTTTCCTGAGGTTAAAAAAAAAAATTGTTTTGTTTTTGTCTATGCAGTATGTATACTAACTTTAGCTATTTATTCATATTTGTTGGTGAGTAAATTATAAAAAGGTTATACAAATTATAAGTGATTAAGGATTGATATAATGTTTAATATTTGGTTAAATATACATTTATAAATAAAGCATTCTAGTTAAACTCGATAAACAATAATGGGGTTGAGAATTTTCTTCCTACAAATGCCATTTCCTAAACAGAGAATGTTTAGGCCTTATTATCTCTGCTAAGTTATATCACAATTTAATCATATAATATACAAAAAAGAAAAGAAAAAAAAAGGAAATCTTAATTCTTAACTTTGACTTAATACTTTGAAGTATATAGAGCATGTTGTGATCATTTTCATCCTACCTACAACTTTCGTCGTGCCTTCTTTGCAGCAAAATCGTCTATCACTTCATTGATTTCTATTTTATCTAAGAGGTCCGACTCCACTGACATCAAAACCAAGCTGCTGAGCCTGTCTTGCTCCATTGTGGTCCGTAGATAGTTTTTCACTAACTTCAGTTTTGAGAAGCTTCTTTCACAGGATGCAATGGAGGTTGTTAGAGTGAGCAAAATTCTGATTACAGTTGCAAGGCTGGGACAGACATCATTGCCGTATGCAGCTAATTTCTTCAAAATATCTTCTGGTGCTGTTGGTACTTGTTTGTTGAAGAAAAGCACACGTGCATACATGATGTCATTAAAAAGTGATATGGGTTGCACATCATCATAGAAGGAGGCAAAGTCAGCACTATGTTTTTGTAGAGATTCCTCATCCATAGACTTCATAAGAAGACCGGTTTGAAGGAATCCAAAGCGCCCCAAATGCTCTCTCAGCCTCTGAAATCTCTAGCCAAAGGGCTAGATTAACCTACAAACGAGTATTCAATGCTCACAACTGTGTTCCTTCTTATTTCACAGTTCCTGGGCTTGATATGTACAGCCACCATAGCCTATATATGGAAGGCGTATGGTAGCATAAATAAAAGTGCTCCAGAGTCTAAATTTGAAAGAATGAGTCATAGTGCTCATAGCCTAACCAAGGTAGCCTACACTCTACACCATTAATGTTGCCTCGCTATGCTCTATTTTAGCTGATGTATTGCACCCATACTTAATTGACTAATATTAAACGACTATGCATCTTTTTCACGATAAAGCTAAGGTTTAGTAAGACCATAAACATTGTATAGGCTATGTTAGGCCCCTACAGTTCGAGAACAAAATATGAGACCAAAACATAGGCCTACAAATTTCAAGGCCTAAAAAATTAGCACTTTAGAAGTTTAGCCTACTCTACAAATATCTTCGATACCACTCAACTTTCTCACAAGGTTAAGTACATAGGTTATCTATGAAATATAGCTATCGATTTTACCATTAGAGTTCACGAAAAAGAAAATATTACCGAAATGTTTGGTTCATATATTTATATATAATTGTATGTAGGCCTAATCTTCGATTATACACTCAACTTACTAACAATCACCATGTTTCTTGTTGTCAAATTAGGCTATATCTTATTATTCCTTTACACATGCTTACGAAAAACACAGTATATTAACCAACTGCCAAACTCAATAGTGCTATTTTGTAATGTATATAAAGTATAATGATCAGGCCTACCTATAGGCAGTGCGTCCTAAGCAAGTGGCGGGTAGGAGGCTAGGAGCGAGAGCGACGATGTTTCCCCTTGCACCGCCAAATCAATACTGATGGAGTGATCGTTATTTTTCTAATTTTAAATACCCATGACGTCGCAGGATAGAAGAAAAGAAAGAAGTTAAATCAGAAAACACACATGGTGTTTATTTTACTCATTATTAATATTACTTATATATACAGTATATACTATTAGTATAATTAATATTATTTTCAGATCCATTTGGGGGCCCCCTTCTCTTGGGGGCCCGGGGGGCGATTTCAAACATCCCCCCCCCCCCCCCCCTAGCTACGCCACTGCATGTGAAGAAGAGCACTTTATTGACAACCTTTCGCATACAGCTTCATCAGGCCAATGCAATACACCAAAAAAAAAAAATCCGGTCAACCATTTCTTTTCGGACGGAGAAGAGGAGGGAGAGGAGGAAGAGGGCGGGAAAATTCATGCAGAGGTCAAGTGATTGGTGGAGTCAAGATTAATGGGCGGAGCTTTCTGTCTACTCTGTGTGTGTGTTTGTGTGTGTGTGTGTGAATGTATGAATATAGTAAAAAGAGAAGTTTAAACTAAATATGTATACAAATTACATATAAAGAGAAATAATAATCATCACAATATAGTAATTTCAGTAAATTCAGTAATTTCAATAATTACCTTATAGGTGAGAGATTTAGATGTGATCTCAGTTCAGACAGCTGCTGTCATTATACTTATTCTCTCTCTCTCTCTCTCTCTCTCTCTCTCTCTCTCTCTCTCTGTTATCTTTATCTGTATTTGTTTTATGATCTTTATTATTATTATTTTATTATTGATTTATTGTTATTATTATTGTTAATAATTACAATAATAATATTATTATTATTAGTAGTAGTAGTATTTTAGTCTGTATTAATTGTTTTTCTTTGTATTAATATTAATGATGAGTGATGCTTTCTATAACTGTATTATGATGATTATTATTTATCTTTATATGTAATTTGTATAAATATTTAGTTTAAACTTCTCTTTTTACTATATGCATACGTTCACACACACACACACACACACACACAGAGTAGACGGAGAGCTCTGCCCATTAATCTTGACTCCACCAATCACTTGACATCTGCATGAATTTTCCCGCCCTCTTTCCTCCTCCCTCTTCTCCGTCCGAAAAAAAATTGTTGACCGGAAAAATCTTATAGTGTATTGCATTGGCCTGATGAAGCTATATGCGAAACGTTGTCAATAAAGTGCTCCTCCTCACATGGTGTTTATTTTAATTCTGTCTACTTTGCAAAGTATATTTTTATCAAGTTATAAATGACTTGTTAACATAGAAACAAATAAGTAATATGAATTAAATAGTTTTTGGAAGAATAGATAAAATAATTATGATGATTAAGCAATTTGAAGGACATAGTTCATGGAAGAACATATAAGGGAAATATGCTGAACATTATTATAACACGGTTATAGATATACAGATTGAAGTATATACAAAGAAAATATAATAAAGATATGTACCTAGAAAAACATACGAAACATGTGAGACAAATATAAATATAAACATAAATATAATCTATTAATGATTCTGAAACCACATAGAAAAACCTACAAAAAAATATATGTGACAAATATAAATGTATACTGTACATATATAGAGAGAATATAATAATGATATTGAAAGGACTTAGAAAAACATTACCCAAATATATGAGAAAAAATAAATAAAATCATGATAATGAATATCATATATCATATATCATAGACCACCCAACAGCTATCAGAACATGTGTGTGACAGGTCCGACCGCCGGGCCTTGGCTCGTTCGGATCCTTTATTCTCTCTCGCTCTCTCTAAAACCTTCTTAACACTAGGTGGTCCAACGACTTGGGGGTTATTCTGATAAGTATTCCGTTGTTTAAGTAATATTATTGAAGATTATTATATATATATATATATTTTGTTTTGTTTTCCATCTTCAAGCAATGTATTTCAATTTGTTCCCTAAGCTAACAAAAATGCCCTTCCAGACTTCCATCAAACTAAAATACGCCCATAAATATTCCTTTTAAGATAAAATTGTATATTTTTCATTTGAGAAATGTCTCGCCGAAGTTCGATATCTTCCAAGTTACTGGCTCGCTATTGCTGGTCCAAGAAAAGAAAGACGACACCTGAATTGGGTGAAGTGTTTCATTGTCATCAAACTAATGGGGTGAAACATCTTAAAATCTCAAAACTAATGGGCTGAAACAGGGGAAATCCAAAAATATCCTTCTTGGACCAAATAGGGTTAATGTTTCACATCCACCGCGTAGTGAGGGGTAAAAATGGAGTTGAAATGTGACAATAATAATACACATACTTTTGTTTTACTATTATTTATGTTTGCTATTATGAACACATGATCGATCGAAATACTGATCATGTGTATTTACAGTATATGTTACATTTGAACACACATTTTTTACCATGTACTAGTGCTCGTTTCCTAGGGCAGTACTTCCCTTTCCAATTGTTCTGTACCCCCTCTAAGCCACCTTTGTACTCTTTGAACAGTAGTGATTTGGAAGGCAAGCAACCTCGCAGGGGTGGCTAGAAATGTTGTTGCTTGACTTCCTTTGTACTCCTTATTCTTGAAGGTGTCAATTTTTCCTAATTAGTGAAGACAATGGGATATTTACTTATGTACTACCGGTCTAGTTGACGAGAACCTATAGATAGACGACAATGTACTGGTCAATAAGATTCAACAACCTTGCGAACTTGGATTGCTAGGTAATAATAGACCGTTCGATGATATTCGGCCACTTAAGGGGGGTCACCGGCTTTCTTTTATCGTTCTCTCCTTTTCTCTCTTTCCCTGGCTTGTATCCATTCGGCCCAATTCAGTCAACGGTTTTAAAACGTTTATACCCATCCAGGTGTCGATTTCTTCCTGGTGAGCGATAGCGAGCCAGCATTGTATGGAGAAATCTGGCTTCGCCGGAGACATTTTTCTATCGAAAAATGTACAAAATCAGCCTTCTGTCAAACCAAACAAATATTGACACCTGTATTTGGGTAAACGTCTTAAAATAGTAGGCTGAATTGGGCCGAATGGATACAAGCCAAAGAGAGAGGGAGAGAAAGAGAAAAACAGTGAGGTGGGCTCCCTCAATGATATCCCTGAACGCTTCGTAATTATCCAACCTTAGTGACGATATTCAACTCCTAGAAATTATTTAACTTTTTGGTAATATTCCACAGCTCGCCGATATCGAGATATAATAATGATGAGAGTGGAATCTGCCTCATGGTTTGGCCAGAGATAGGGTGAATAGAAACGCCATTTTAGGAGGAGCACTGTAAGGGAGGGATGAGGTTATTTATTGGTCGAATTACATATGAATATATTATTATATATTGTTTTAGTTTCCACCCTAGACCTCCACCAAGCTTTAAATAAACATCCCCAAGATCCCTCTTCTAGATATATTTATAAATTGTTCGGTAGAAAAATGTCCCGGCTAAATGCCGGGTGCCTAAACTACAGGCTGGCTATCGCTCGCCAGAACAAAATCAACACTTGAATGGCACGAAAGGTCTTAATATTGACAAAGGAATGGGGTAGAAGGTCTTAAAATCGCCAAACTAATGAGCTGAAAGTCTTAAAATCTGAAAACCAATGCGAATAAACATGAAGGGGAAGGGGGGCCAGAAAAAACAGCCCTCCCCCTTAATGACAGTGGCGCAGAAGGTGAAACAGAAGATAGTGGTAGAAAACTGGGTTTAGTTTGTTGATTGTTTTTGTTTATTGTTTATTGGTTGTTCTTTGCTTTGTGTTAGGTTTATCATCAAGAGGAAATTACATCGGCTTTACGTAATCATGAAAGGTTCTCTGATGTACCGATATGACAGTTTCGATACTACTTGAACCCTCGCCTGGTTCTGAAGGGGGCTGAAGAGTATTCGAAAGTATTGGGCTTATACAGTATATCGTATACTTTTGATGCTTAGTATGTTATAGTATTATTTTGTTGTTCTCTCTCGCGCTCTCTCTCTCTCTCTCTCTCTCTCTTTCACACACACACACACACACACGTACACACAGACATACACGGTGAGAAAAGAGGTAAGGAGGAAAAGAAGATGAGGCATGATTATGATGGTGGTGATGAGAGAGAGAGAGTTACGAAGAGTTACAAGGAATAGTTATTATCTCGGAGACCTTGCGGTCCATTCCGAGGAGATACTCGAAGTGGAAGGAGATAAACTGTTTGATGCACTACACTCTTTACAGAGTGTGCAAAATACTATCTACTCTCTTCTTGAACTGCTCTACTGAAGAACTATTTACAACTTCGGAGGGAAGTTTGTTCCAGGTAGAACATATCTTATATGTAAAAAAGTGTCCACAGATACTAGTGCTGAACCTTTTCAATTAAAATTTCCAGCCATGGTTGCCTGTTATATTCATATTGAGGCTAAACATTTTGCTATAATCCACACTGTCAAACCCATTAAGTATTTAAATTTTTTTAATGACCTGACCTTGTAGTCTGCGGGTCTCCAACGGGAAGTGATCAAGAGCTCTCAACCGGTCCTCATAGCTCATTCTTCTAAGCGATGGAATAAGTTTTGTAGCTCTAGCTTGTACTCTTTCCAGTCGCTCTATATCTTTCCTGAGCTGGAGACCAGAATTGAATAGCATATTCCAGGAGAGGCCGTATTAGAGCGTTGTAAAGTGTGAGGACTATTTCCTAATTTCTATACTTAAATTGCCTCTTAATATAGCCCAATAATTCCTGAGCTTTCCTCGCTACTTCAATGCACTGCTTGGAAAACTTTGTCACTGCTAATCAGAACACCCAAATCCTTCTCCAAGTCAGTCACTTCCAGAGGCATTCCCATTAGTGAATAGCATGAATTGGGGTTTGCTTGGCCGATATGCACCACCTTGCACTTTTCCAAGTTTAAAGGCATCTGCCATGTCTCCGACCATTCACCCAGTCTGTTGAGGTCCATCCAGAGCTGTTCAACCCCTTTGGGGTCTTTCACATTCATTCTAAGTTTTATGTCATCTGCAAAATTGGAGATCACACCCAACAGGCCAATATCGAGGTCATTGACATATATGATAAACAGAAGTGGGCCAAGGACCCTGTAGAACTCTAGAAGTGACTGAAGTCCATTCAGAAGAAACACCATTGATTACCACTCGTTGTTGTCTACCTGTTAGCCAACTTTCTATCCAATTTATGACCTCTGTATTGATACCTGGCACACTCACTTTTGACATTAGTCTGCAATGAGGCACTTTGTCAAAAGCTTTTTGAAAATTATAAGTAAAGGATGTCTGTGGCTCTACTTTTGCCATACTCACTCAGCATTTCATGGACAAATTCCAACAAATTGGTAAGACATGATCGGTGTCGCCTGAATCCATGTTGGGAATCTGTAATTAAATTGTGGGTTTCTAGGTAGTCAACTATCTTGTCTACTAGTATCCCTTCTAAGAGTTTTATTATGACAGAAGTCAAACTAATTGGCCAATAATTCTTGGGACACTCGTGATCCCTTTTCTTAAAGATTGGGGTCACATTGGCCGGTTTCCAGCCTTCAGGGACTTCTCCATTTTCTGGTGATTTATTGAAGATGTATGCTAAGAAAGGTGCGATTTCATCTCGCACTTCACATGCAACTCGAGGAAGAAAGCCATCTGGGCCGGATGACTTGAACCTATTTAACTTATCTATTCTTTTTGCTACATCCTCTGGGGTTCATCTGATTTTGCTAAGAACTTCATCCTCATGCACTTTTCCTGGACTTGGCATGTCACTGGTATTTTCCCTTGTGAATACTGAGGCAAAATAGTTGTTTAGGGATTTGGCTATATCAGTGTCAGAAGTTTGAAGTTGGCCTGTTGGATCCTTTAGAGGTCCAATGCTACTTTTGAATGGCTTCCTGCTGTTCACATAACTGAAGAACTCTTTAGGACTCTCTTTGCAGAGTGCTGCAACCCTTAGTTCTTCTTTCTGCTTTGCTTCCTTTATAAGAGATTTAACTTTTCTACACATATTTTTTAAGGAATCTAAATAACTTTGGTCTTGATTTCTTTTTGTCTTTCTGTATGCAACCTTTCTATTTATAATTGCTGAAGCTATGTCTCTTGTGAACTATTTTGGTTGGGTTGAGCCTGATTTGGTAAGTTTAGTAGGAACGAATGCCGCTTGTCGATCTACAAACTGCTATTTGAATGAGCACCAAATTGTATTAACATTCTCACCCTCAAGTCTGATCTGGGATAAGCTTCCCCGAAGGCCTTCACAATTTGCACAACGGAAATCTAGTTTTGCACTCTGAGGTTTGGTGGGTCTGCTGCTAAAAGTGCGAAGAGAGAACCTAACTAGATTGTGGTCACTACCTCCATGTGATTCCCCAACAGATAAGCTGGTCACACTTTCATCTTCAGTGGTGAAACCAAAATCTAGTATATTGTTCCCTCTAGTTGACTCGTTCACCCACTGGGTCAAAAGGTTATCGTTAGTAAAGTCCACCTTCAGCATCGGCAGTTCTTGCTTCCCAGTTTACTAGGCAATTAAAGTCACGTAAGATCACACTGGTTTTATCCTCGATAACAGCGCTCAGTCTTGTGTACAGAAGTTCATCCTTTTCAACAATTTGATATGGAGGCCTGTACACCAGAACAATCCTATAGATAGAGTTCCCTAGATTGAGGTCTACTCCAAGTAATTCATGTTCTGACTTGATCTTGCAGTCAATTGGGTTTAGAAAATCTCTGATGTACAAACAAATTTCGCCCCTTCCTGCATGGTTCAGTCTTTGTGGAACATTGTATATCCAGGTATTTCAAATTCCCCAACAAAATCTCTGGTATCACTGTAAATCCAGGATTCAGTGATAGCCACTACATCGAAGCATTCTGTAGACAACAGTGCCCGAAGTTCGGAGAATTTATTCCTAATTGACCTGGCATTAAATGATACTACCTTAAGGGGATTCTCGTTTTTCTTAGAACCCCCTAGCTTACCCCGTTTCCCGAAGAGAAAGGGGTCTCTGGGGGTAGTGTATTTTCTTGCACACTATTTCTCTGAACAATATCAGAGGTGTTGCAATTCCTAATGTTTGGTGAATCCTCACCTGAGGTGCCGATGGGAGTTGCGAGGAATCTCTCAATCTATTGGGAAACTCTGCCATTTGTTGAGAGGTATTCTTGCTCTCAGAGGGGAAAACTCCTTCTTTTGTGGGACCTCTTTGGAAGTTCGAGATCAACTGCTGGTGAGGATTTGCTCTTTTAATGCTCGGGGATGCTTTCTACATTTTTGCTTGTCCTCAGCAAGCTGTAAAGATGGTGATTTAGGAAATCACCGAGCTTGATTTTACCGCTAGTGCGTAAGTGCACACCGTCACGGAGGTAGAGGTTGAGCTTCCCATAGAATTCATCAAGTGGGTCCACAAATCTCACCCCTTTCTGGGTACACAGGTCAGCTAACCTACCATTTAAGCCTATTGCTTTGCTGGAAGCACAATCCCCTCCATACATCCTGGGCAAAATACCAAGTATCATGCCTCTGTCTGTCTTGAGTCGGAGCTCATCAGCCAGAGTCATGACCTCTCCTATTATTGCCTCTGTGGCACCGATTTTATTTCTTTTTAGAAACACGTCATTACCACTGACCTGGGCTATTATTGCCGTCCCTTAGTCTTGGACCAGACTTTTTCCACTTCCTTTGTGTTCTGGGAAGTCCTTGCACCTGCGAGGCGCTTCTTCACCTTTCTCACATCTCGGCGAAAACTTTGACCCTTAGAATCCCCGATCAAAATTGTTTTCATCTCTTTGTCACTAACGAGACCAAACCTGCTTGACATGCTAAGTTTGGTCCTATTGTTTGAATGATTCATAGTAGGCTTAACATTTCACTGCCCACTCTGCACTTGACGATCCTTTTTTCCTCTGTTTTGTGAGGACTCAGGGAAGTCATACTGACTTTTGGCATGGTCTAGAAGACTGAATCTATTTGAAGTGTTAATCTCCTATTCCTATCTGGTAATTTTTGTTCTGTTTGTGTGTGGCCTCTCTCCAATCATAGCGAGGGTCACTAGCAATAGCAGCCTCTTATGTAGTTGCTGCTTCAATAGTTGCCTACTTGAATGGCACTACATTCTTATTTTGCTTAATTGCACCTGCATAACTTATGCTGGTGTTTGAAGGAATGACTGCCACTCTCTCAATAGCTTCAGTTCTACGGCTATCTATTACCTTTTTCAACTCTTCTATTTCTTTTATTCCTTCAGAAACTTTGTTCTTTAGAATTATATTTTCTGTGTCTCTTTGCTTTAATTGTTCCTTAATCCCAGCTACCTTCTTCATGAGTTTGCCTTCTATCTCACAAAAGAGACAGAGACTATCATGGTGGATGCTAGCATATCCACCTTCTTTGAAGTCGATGCACCACTTTAGCTTCTTGCACTTAGCGTAAGTTGCTTTGAGTTTTGTAGTACTAATAGCTGACATGGTTTTAGGTTTGTTTTAACAGTTTAAATACTTTGTAAAGGCTTCTAACTTCAAGGAAAACTAATGACCAATACAATGCTATAAAAAGGGGGTTGGTGGTGAATTATTCCCGCGTCATCCGCATCCGCCTATTCGTCAATGGTGTTTGTTCTGTTCTAGATTCTGACTTTATGTCTGTCACACTAAACCAAAGGTCTACCCGAGGTCAGACAGTCCCAACGCGCCGCAGCTTCCAACTGAGCAGCACTCGTGTCCTAGAGACACTGATTTTCCGAAAAGAGTGACAGCGATAGCTTGAATCCTTACTAAATACTACTAACCACCTTCAAACGGCCAGACTCTAGAATCAAGTGATCAAGGGTTATTACGCTTATTCCAGTAGACAAACCCGGGTATTTTAGTTGGTCTGGCAACCAACATGGCAGTAAAGCTCTCTCACCTAAGAGCAGTCCAGCCAGATGCACCATAGAACGGTCACAGGGACTGGTCAAGCATTACACGTAAGGAGTGGGCTTATCGGTGCACTGCTGCCACACTCCATTTATCGGTCCCCACCGCCTGGAATGCCTCCAATTCCAGTCTCTCATAACCTGTAAGCGTTATATGGTGTTATTTATAGAGGTGTCCAAAGCCTCTCTTCCCACGCATGAGGTAGCAGTAGGGTCCTTAACCTAAGACGTGCGCATAGGGGGTATGAGACACCACACTCCTGTGCGCACGTATTTGAGATTTTCCCATCACTAACATCGTTATTTTACCATAAATAGCATTAATACTTATCCATATGCGCCTATTATAGGTTGATTATAAAGGTATTAACCTGTTACAACAATAAAACAAGTGGAAACAGCGTTTGGATGGTCAAAATCGGCGATACAGGCCGGGAGTTACATAATGTATGGCTGAGGCAACCTCCCTCCCCTCCACTTTTCCCCACGTCTAGAGAGAGACTGTCGATCGATACTCTCTCTCTCTCTCTTGCACTCGCTTGGTAACAGTGATGACAATGCCCTGCTTGCAACTCGCTAATGTTAGCAAAAAAATAGACCACAGAATAAGGGAATAACAGGGAAAATAGGTGATAACTGAGGAGGTGAGGAAAGTGGGGAAGGAGGGGAGGTGGAGGAGTGATATTTGGCATGGCCCAGGGGCAAAAAAAAAAAAAAAAAAAATTTGGGGGTGTTTTAAATGGATTTTTTTTTTCCCAGACTCTTAAGAGTCTTCACGCAGTCGCCCGGGGAAACTCTTAAGAGTATTCCCGCAGTTCCTGGGTTAATATTACCGTAAGTTAATTATGTGTGAGTGTAAAGAATAGAGAAGAAGTCTTATAACTTTACCTATAGGAAAAGTCGGAGTAGATGTAGCTCGGATTCGCAGGGACGCTACTCCCTAAAAGATGGGCTAACCCCGTCTCTCCTACGAGAGAGAGAGAGACGAATAGTTAAATAGATGGACAGAAAGATATACTGTATATAAAGATAGATAAATAGAAAGATTTACTGTATATATATATATATACAGTATATATATATATATATATAGAGAGAGAGAGAGTTGTTATCGGCGCTGGGGGAGGGTAATTGTTAACGAAGGGAGGTGAGAGGAGAGGGGGAGGGAGGAGGAGGATGAGGAGGAAGTGGAACAGAAAATAGGCTTGAGGGGTGGAGGGAACTGAAAAGGTGGGGTGTACGTTGTGTGCTTCGCTGCTGCATTATCTAAATACCTCTTTATATACATTACAATCTCTCTCTCTCTCTCTCTCTCTCTCTCTCTCTCTCTCTCTCGTAGCCTTATATAGTTATAAATCTCCTTAGTGTTTATTTGCTTGTGCTACCAATGTGTTTTCAAGCTAAATTTTATGGTAGGCCTACTTGTTTATATAATGTTCTTTAATAACTTACGTAGGGAATCGTATAATACTCCATCATTAGGGAAATCTGTTAGCTGATATTACAATGAGCATTCTCCTTTACACAAAAAACATTGCTTAATTGCAGTATTCCACGATATTAGTATAGTGTTACTTAAAGATCGTCTTTTCAGGGGGATGATTTTTTTTCTGGACCACCTTCTCCCTCGTGTTTAACCCCATTAGTTTTGAGATTTTAAGACGCTAGGCCCATTAGTTTCATGATTTTAACACCTTTCGCACCATTAATTCGTTGTCAATTTTAAGAGTGTTCGTGCCATTTAGGCGTCGATTTTTTTCTGGCGAGCGATAGTGAGCCTGTAATGCTAAGAAGAAACGGCCTTTAGCCAGGACATTGTACACATTTATTTTGAAGGGGGGTCTAGGGAGTGTTCTATTTATTTTTTAACTTGATGGAGGTCTAGCGAGAAACTAATATATAGATAAAAATATAAATATATATACCAAACAATAACCACTTCCCCCTTAAGCATTGGAACACACATCACAACCCCTTTGTTACGATATATGCAATAACCCAGCCAAGCCTTTGACCTTAACTTTTAGGGAAAAACATTCATAGTCAATGCTGCATAAATCGCCGAATATGAGCCAGAATACACCCTAGCCTCAGTATAACCCAGTCGAATATGAGCCAGAATACACCCTACCCTCAGTATAACCCAGTCGAATATGAGCCAGAATACACCCTACCCTCAGTATAACCCAGTCGAATATGAGCCAGAATAAATGAAAACGAGATAAAAATACATCCTAGCCTCATTATAGCCCAATCGAATATGAGCAAGAATTAAAGATAAGGGCGTCAAAATACATTCTAACCACAGTATAGCCCAGTCGAATTTGATCCAGAATAAATGTAAACGGCGTCAAAATATATCCTGACCACAATATAACTCAGTGCAATATGAGCCAGAATAAGTGAACACGGCGTCAAAATACACACCCTGACCACAATATAACCCAGTCGAATATGAGTCAGAATAAATTAATACGGCATCAATAAACACCCTAGCCGCAGTACAGCCCAGTCGAATATGAGCAAGAATAACAGAAAAAGGCGTCAACATACATCCTAGCCTCAGTATCACCCAGTCCTTTTGAATATTTAACGTGGAGGGAGGCGGAAGGGACGGATAGCGCGGGACCAACGACACTCACACAGCAGCTCCTCTCATACACTTCTGGTGGTCTAGTGTTGTCACTTTCAGGGGAAATGGCTGTATTTATTGGCTCATTTATTAATAATTGTATTATTGTTTTAGTTTTCTCCCTAGTCCTCCATCAAGCTTAAAAATAATACCCACAAGAACCTCCTTCAAGATAAATTTGTACATTTTTCGATAGAAAAATGTTCCGGCCGAAAGCTGATTCCTCTTAAATTACAGGCTCGCTATTGCTCGCCATGACAACATTGACAACTAAATGATACGAAAAGTCTGAATATTGGCAAAGAAATGGGGCGAAAGGTCATAAACTCGCCAAATTAATGGTCCGATCGAACGACTGATAATCTGAAAACTAATGGGGGTAAACATGAGGAAGAAGGGGAACCAGGAAAACGACCCATCGCCCCTTCAGCACCGCGGCGTCGTTATAGCATTATTTTGGCTACATATATACGATTTTATCCAGCTTGGCAATACTTCTTAATTGGCATATTCATTTTCACTTATCCTTTTCTTAGCCGTATATAATTTATCACCTAGATATTATAACTAGGTAGATCTTAACTGAGAATATGGCAGCATTCAATTTGTCAACCTTTTCAGAGCGATGGTGTCTTGTTTTCTATTTGGCTATCTACAGTATATATGCTGAACACGAAATTCACAATGCTCTGTTTTTATTTTTGTTTTTATTACTTGTTAACTCTATCAAAACGATGGATTTGTTGTAAATCTGTTTTGGCTATCCTTGTACAATATATATTTAGCTAAGGATATGCCTCGAAATTAACACATTGCTGCTAAAAATCGTCTACTGTTAGTCATATTGACAAAGGTTTTATAATTTTCCGATATTTTATAATTATGTTGGCCCTTTCAGGACCATGGGATCGTTATAATATGATTTGTTCTGTTTTTCTTCTAATGCGATTTTACTCAGCTTCGGAAATATTTCTTAATTGACCCTCTAAAGATCCGATACGCATTTCTTTTATATTTTCTGGCGTCTTGTCTGTGTGTTGCCTTCATTCTTGGCGTCTTGTCTGTGTGTTGGCTTCTTTCTTGGCGTGTTGTCTGTGTGTTGGCTTCTTTCTTGGCGTGTTGTCTGTGTGTTGGCTTCTTTCTTGGCGTCTTGTCTGTGTGTTGGCTTCTTTCTTGGCGTCTTGTCTGTGTGTTGGCTTCTTTCTCGGTGTCTTGTCTGTGTGTTGGCTTCTTTCTTGGCGTCTTGTCTGTGTGTTGGCGTCATGTCTGTGTGTTGCCTTCTTTCTTGGCGTCTTGTCTGTGTGTTGCCTTCTTTCTTGGCGTCTTGTCTGTGGGTTGCCTTCTTTCTTGGCGTCTTGTCTGTGTGTTGGCTTCTTTCTTGGCGTCTTGTCTGTGTGTTGCCTTCTTTCTTGGCGTCTTGTCTGTGTGTTGCCTTCTTTCTTGGCGTCTTGTCTGTGTGTTGGCGTCTTGTCTGTGTGTTGCCTTCTTTCTTGGCGTCTTGTCTGTGTGTTGGCTTCTTTCTTGGCCTCTTGTATGTGTGTTGCCTTCTTTCTGTCACTGTTAATCGTAGTTTCAAGCCTTTTGACCTTGATGCTCATTCATTAATCTGAATAATATTATTTACAGTTAGCCAAATTTAAATTAAGAGTTTAGCCAACTGTACTGAAAGTCTTTGTCTCCCAAAACGACCTGGTCCAGAACACTAGAAACTAATAAAATCAGCCACTAAAATTGTTGGTGTGTCACGGGTTTAACCCATGGAATCCGGGAGGCCTCATGTGAGGCAAAACGTATTTTGGTTAGGAGTCCGGGAGGTCTCATATGAGGCAAAATCAAAATCAAAGGGTTTAAATCGCGCGGGCGGATTTTTGTTTATGCGTGGGCTACCGCAGCGCCACCAAGCACAAACTAACATGCAGCATCAGTTCTCGTCACGCATCCAAAATAAATCGCTGTGTCCGAATCGACGCCCGCCACCGCGTCCCGTACGCCTAACAAAAGCAAGGCTAAAACGACCAAGCAAACAGTGCTTAGTCCCGGTGGTGTTGCACACACTCTGGAAGAGCTAAGGAATATAGCGAACTGAGTGAACTTGGGAGTGACTTTGGCGATGAACAAGTGGGTAGCGTAGTGGCGGATGGATTAGAGTTTCTGGGCTTTATTAGTACCGATGAGGACGATCATTACGAGGATAATGACGATGGTGAATGTGTTGCTCGTGAATATAGTGAACTGAGTGAACTTGGGAGTGACTTTGACGGAGAACAAGTGGTTAGTGAAGATGCGGGTACGGTACCGTACGCTTGCCTAGCCTAGCCTAGCCTAAGCCTAGCCTAGCATAGCCTAGCCTTGTAAGTGAAAGTGACACACATATGTATAACAAGTAATAATAACTCAATAATAACAGTGAGTGACAATAATTCATAACCAGAAGAGTAATAAGAGTGAAAGTGACACAATAATATCCAATAACAGTCAAAGTGCCGAAAATATTTTATATAAAGTTTCATATACCTCAAATAATGGTTGAACAAGTAATAAATTACACAATAATATCACATTATTTCCATAAAAACATAATATCGTGTACCGGTACCAAAGCCATCGAAGCAACGAGTGACTTAATGCGTGCTAGCCAGGGTTGCGGCGAAGCGTTCGGACGCAGGCGAAAATACGCGGGAAATTACCTCCATTCCCATCATCATATCTCGGCAACCACTCAACGCTATTCTACGGACAAAGATTGGTTCTACACTATACAATTTAGTTGACTGCTCTAGGTGGTCTCAATCAGTAGATATCGAATTATGAAGATAGCCGTTTTTCAGGAATACCCCCGGACACGACGATCGCCTCATATGAGGGCCCCCGGATCCGGTGGGTTAACTCTCTCTCTCTCTCTCTCTCTCTCATTGTGCATTCCTTTGCGATGTTCATTCACATTTCCTTTGTAATTTAAAATGTATGCCACACAAGATATATATATATATATATATATATATATGTTTTCGTAACAGGCTAAACTCGATTGGTGCCGCCTCTGGAGCCCGGCCAACAGCTATCAGAACATATGTGTGACAGGTCCGACTGCCGGGCCTTGCTTCGTTCAGATCCTTTATTCTCTCTCTCTAAACCCTTCTTCACACAATCTGGTCAGACGGCTTGGGGGTTATTATGATAAGTATTCTGTTGTTTACGTAATATTGTTGAAGATTATTATTGTTTTTTGCCATCTTCGAGCAATGTATTTCAATTTGTCCCCTAAGTTAAGAAAAAAGCCCTTCCAGACTTCCTTCAAACTAAAAAAACGCCCACCCAGCGCTAGACTCCTTTCAAGCTAAAATTGTATATTTTTCATTAGAGATATGTCCCGCCGAAGGCTGATATCTTCCAAGTTGCAGGCTCGCTATTGCTGGTCCAAAAAAGAAAGAAGACACCTGAATGGGTAAAGTATCTTTTTGTCGCCAAACTAATGGGTTGAAACATCTTACAATTTCAATACTAATAGAGTCAAACAGGGGAAGTCCAAAACAATCCTCCTCGGACCAAATATGGTTAAGGTTTCACCTCCACCGCGTAGTGAGTGGTAAAAATGGAGTTCAAATGTGCCAACAATAATACACATACATTTTTGTTTTACTATTATTTATGTCTGCTATTATTGTTGTGCCGGGTGCTGATAAGTTAGTTCCCTTGATACAGTCCATAAAACAATCCAGTTCTGGTTTGATGGACTTAAATATACTTGACAGGAACGTACCGAGTAGGTTCTATATACAGTAAAAATGGTATTCAAAGGTTCAATATAGTACTCAATAACAACACAAGGAAGAACATAATTATATAAAGGCTTTATTTACCAAACATGAGAGCAGGTGAATAATAAGGATCATGAGGGAAGACCCAACAATATTAACAAACATATATATTATCCTTACTTCAGGACAATGTTACTGATACCAGAATAACTCAATAGTGAGAGTCTAGCATTAAATCAGATCATGTAGAAAACGTACATAGAGGCATAATGTACAAGAATAACTTTAAACCTTCAATGCAATAGTAAATGAGAATCAAAATATCTTCCGTATTCACAAGAGACTTCAATGCTCTAGATAATGATCCTAGAGTCACAATGTGGAGAGTTGAGCTTATACAGATATTGGCACAGGAGGCTAGGTGAGTCACGCGTAGGGCTCAGCTGACCCTTAAAACTGACTGCATGAACTTGTCCTCAGGTCAGGTAACTGGGAAGGTCACCAGGTGAACTGAGGTAGTAATAAATACTTTTCTTTGTTTCTTTTTTTGACAGAGACTCAAGTAACATCCACATCTGACACGTCTAGATTTAATTTTCCAGGTTATCAACTGCTCCAAAATTTCAGACCTAAAGGAGGTGTATGTTGCTTCGCAAAATCTGAAATTGCCCTGGAGGAGGTTACTAGTTTCAATTGTCCCTATTTTGATTATTCTATATACAAATTAATTTCTGCTGGTAAATTTAAATACATATGTTGCATCTACCGTTCCCCAAATACTCCTCCAGAGCAAAGTCTTTTTGATTCTCTGTCCTCACAACTCAGTGTCCTCAACTTAAATACTTCTTCTGAAATCACTGTGTTGGGTGATTTTAATGTCCATAATGTTGAATGGCTCACTCATTCAGCCAGGACTGATGATGCTGGTCTTGAATGTGAGCTATTTACAGACTCATTTAATCTCACTCAACTAGTCAACCAACCCACCCGTGTACCAGATAATCCTAATCATAATTCCCACCTACTGGACTTATTTTTAACAACCAATTCAGAAAATTATGATGTTACAGTGAGGTCCCTGCTTGGATCTTCTGATCACTGTCTGATACAGGCCACCTGTCTATCACCTACCACACCTTCCCACTCTGAACCTGTTTTGGTGACTAAATGGCATTACGATAGGGCAGACTGGGAGGGTCTTCAAGGTTTCTTTATTGATATTCCCTGGACCTCTTTCTTTTCTAATGATGCACACTCCACCTTGAGCCACATACAAGATTTTGTAAAAATTGGAATGGAAACTTTTATTCCTCATCAAAAGTATATTAAAAGATCTAATTCACCTAAATGGTTTGACCATAATTGTGCTAGAGTAACTGAACAAAAAGCAATAGCCTACAATACATACACAAGATCAAAAACACATGAAGCCTTTAATTACTTTAGAAACATCAGAAATCATGCCAAAACTGTATTAAACCTAACTAAATCAAACTTTCTCCACAAGCAGGCAAATAAACTTCTAAATAATCCAAATGATAACAAAATATTTTGGTCTACTCTTAACTCATTCAAATCCAACTTCACAACTGCTTCATCCATTCCACCATTAAAATCTCCGACTGGCAATCTTGTAAGTGACCTACGAGGTAAAGCTAACCTTCTTGCGGATATTTTATCCACCAACTCAACCTTAGATGAAATAAATCAAGATGTCCCTGTACTTAATTTTAATTCGCCTGAAATTCCCTTACTTAACACCTTACGAGCGGCCTATGCGGTTTATTTATATGTACCGCCCAGCGGGGTGTTTTTAGCCAAAATAGGGCTGTTTACGTGATCATTTTCATGCCTAAATAAGACCTAGAACGTAAAACAAGTATCTATCCCTGAAAGGGCATAAACAGAGCTTTCGAATGACACCATAACGATCCTTTTATGATGGCTAGTTTTCTTGCAATAACCGTGCAACGCGAGTGCAAAAAGCATGTAATTAGGCACTTTCCCCATACAATTCCGTATATAGCGAGTGAGAGAGGGAGGGAGGAGGTGGGATTCGTGTCAGTAGGTTCGCCGCGGTGGTCTGGAGCAGTCATACGCTCGCTACTCTCCTGCCACCACTTGTCTCTCTCTCTCAGCAACATTACGTGCTGAAATTGCCACACGACCTATGTCGAGCGCCGCCACATAGTCCAGCTTTATTTAACTCGACTTATGTTGCTCGCCGACAGTTAAGGGTTAAGATCCACGCCAGACATGTCAAAACTATTTTGCAGAATCTCTCAGTAGATAAGGCTCCTGGTCCAGATGAAATTCCTCCAATAGTACTTAAGAATTGCTCCTTGGTGCTCGCTCCTGTATTGGCAAAATTTGTCCGTCTATGTACTCATACCTCATGCTTCCCAGTACCCTGGAAAGAAGCAAACATCCATCCAGTTCCTAAAAAAGGTGCCTCTTCAGATCCATCAAACTACAGACCAATAGCTATAACTTCCACTATTGGTAAAGTCTTTGAAATTATATTAAATAATCACATAATTAAGCATCTTGAGAATAATAAATTAATCAGTGATAGGCAATATGGTTTTAGACGATGTCGATCAACTGCAGACATTCTTTGCCTTCTTACGCATCAAATCAACCAAGCTACAGACCAACATGGTGAAACACATACAATAGCACTGGATATATCAAAGGCATTTGATAGAGTCTGGCATCAATCCTTATTGTCGAAGATGTCACACTACGGCCTTGCATCATTAGTTCCACTAATTTCTTCTTATCTTCATAACAGAAAAATATGTGTAATGGTTGTTGTTGTTGTTGTTGTTGTTGTTGTTCCCCAGGCTGTCTGGCCGAACAGCCCCAAGGTCTCGAGCAAGGCCATAAACGAGCGCCCCCATAAAATCCTCCCTGCTTACCACTAACAAAGCCTGGGTGACCGAAGCCACTCCAAGGCAGGGAGCTGAGGAAGGTGCGGAAACGCCCGGGAAACCAAAGCCCCACCCAAGGCCCTGTGCCCCTCAGCAATTATGAATGTAAAGTTGAGGGGCAAGGGAAAAATGTGACGCTTTGGCTCCCAATCTGCCAACTTCTAGGTTGGCAGTAGGGAGGTCAATCCACGGAAAAGACGCCGCCACTTGAGATCTAGAAGATATATAAGTAAAAGGAACAGTCAGAGTAAGCTATGGGTATGGCAGAGATCGCTCAGTTCTCACTCGGATAGACCAGCCCATCACTGATCACGTGTAATGGTAGATGGCCTTTATTCTCAATTTCACTCAATAAATGCTGGTGTTCCCCAGGGATCAGTTTTGGCCCCAACTCTGTTCCTCATTCATATCAATGATCTCATATCTACCACTCATAATCCAATACATTCCTACGCAGATGACTCAACACTCCACAGTTCCTTCACATTTACCAATTCTTTCACCCAACCCGATCTTATAAATTCAAAAATAAGCACTGCAATTTCTCTGAACCAGGACCTTTCTAGAATTGAAGAATGGGGACAAAAGAATCTAGTTTCCTTTAATGCACAGAAAACCAAGTACATTCAATTTTCTAACCGACAGAATCTCACTGACTCCCATATATTTTTTAATGATGTAAATATTCCCACTTCCCCTAGTATTGACATTCTCGGTGTAACATTAACTACTAACTTGAGCTGGACACATTATGTTAGAAGCATTGCTAAGAATGCCTCTAAAAAACTGGGACTCCTGTACAGAGTTCGAGAATTCTTCACTGACGAGCAGTTGGCCGTAATATATAAAAGTCATGTGCGTTCTCAGATGAATTACTGTTCACCTCTGTGGAGTGGAAGTGGAGTGGTTGCATTGAGGCAGTTGGACAAAATTCAAAATAAAGCTATTAGATTAATCAATAACCCTGCAATCACACAGGACCTTCCTACATTATCCATACGAAGAAACATTGCATCCCTTGCATTATTCTACAGATATTTTCACAGCAATTGTTCCGAGGAACTTGCTTCAATTGTGCCGCCTCTCCACATCTTTCCCCGTAGAACTAGGGCAGCTGAGAGCGCCCATGAATTTACACTTTCTCCTCCACAATGCAGAACTTCTGCTTATCAAATTCATTTATCCCTAGAACTACTACTCTTTGGAATTCACTTCCCTCGAATTGCTTTCCACAAACTTACAATCTACAAATGTTTAAATCCAGTTGATACAAACATTTTATGAATGGAGGATGCCTTTAGGCACAAGGACCTTTTTGTTTTATCTGTGTTTTTCCTTCCTCCGTTCATTGTCTTTAAAAAAAAAAAAAAAAAAAAAAAATGCAACTATGAACTTAGCTGAACAGCGATGTTAATTTACTTTACAGAACAGGGCTGAGATTAGTATTTATAATCACTGAGAAGTATCAAAATCGCCCTAACTGAATGTATATCTTATCACGGGATTATATTACTTGAACATATGCTACGATAACGAACCGAACTTAGGAATTCGTGTTTCTAATATTTTCTAGGCGAAGCAAAGTAATAATGTGAACTGGATATGCAAAGGAAATGGTTTTAAAAATAGTTTTACTGGAGGGTATTAATTAGGTCAAGATATAATCTTTAATATTCGTGATAAAGACAACACACAAAGATAAACAAAATAACTAGCTGAATTCCAATAGACTCAGATTGGAATGAACAATGAAGTATTAATCTCAAAAAGTGGAAACTGACTGATTAACAAATATCGATCGGTAGATCGGACTTAATAATTAAATTGGCGCTAATGACGAAGTTTAGCTCATTGACATTTACCGCAATATCAGATTCGCTTCTGAACGAGTTAACAGGGCGAGTAAAATAAATGTACAGGCACAATTAGTACATGGACGTAGGCGACGAAGTCCTACTCATTGATACTCAAAATTAATAGTACCAGACTCGGTTCTGAACGGGTTAACAGCTGCGAGGTGAATGAAATACACAGATACATTAATGTGTATTGTGGACGAAAGTGAGACGAAACACGGAGGAAAGAATTCCTAAACACGGTATTCGAAATATCACCACATCAAGATTTACAAGAACATAAAAGCACGTCTATAAGATATATTTCATATGCGATTTATTAGCAAAAGAATTAAGGAATTACACTATGCACTCGTTGGAAAATTGGGCGTAGGTTCTAGGTAAAAAGTGATTATATAAATGGAGTGATCACGGAATATACTAAGACTTCAACTCACAAAGAATAAATCAACATACACATAGTCAGTAAATCTGCGAGCGTGGGTGCCTGAATATATATATTAATACACGGATAGGTAACGTATGCGTAACTTATGAATTAAATACAGTCTTGAACAAGGGTCAAGGAATTAAGGCATGTTTAACACAGGTTCAGAGGGATGACACTTATTACGCAAGTACGTGAGCTTGGGCACAGATCACAATTAAATCAGGACACACACGGTTCACATATTTACCTAAACAATACCTCACAACAATAATCAACAGAGAAAGACAAAGAAACACTTAGGTATTTGGAAGGGTAAGGGGGGGGGGGGGGGGGGGGTGCGAGATTGCTGGTCTGGCCGGCGTAGAGGGTAGTAGCCAATTCTTGCACAGCTGGTTACCTCCTCGAGCAGGGGTTCTCGGTTTAGGCCTGATTACGTAATTAGAACAGGGGTCCTAGGTCCAGGGCTGTTTACGTAATGGAGCAGGGGTCCTAGGTCCAGGCCTACGTCCGTGGCTCGAGCAGGGGTCCTCGATTCAGGGCGCCAGGCAACAGACAGGTGGTCCTCCAGTATTCCTGAAGGAGGGGGAGGTGTCGTCCGGGGGGGCACTCTCGAGGGCAATGGGGGGGGGGGGGGCGAACCATAGCAACACTGTCCCAACTAGGCCGTTCCTGGTGGTCAAGCTTAGTCAGTAGGTGAGGTGGTGCTTACTTTCCTCAGGTTTTTCTGAGGTCCTATGCAAATATTTTCTTGCTTCAGGTGTCAATGAACTCGGTGGAAAAGGGGTGTTGAGGAAAGAGGAAACATGGTTGTTGTGAGGTACATAAATTATACATTCTAGCCTGGGAACTCAGGTATTATCATGTGGGCCTGGTTCCAAAGCAATATTACAATACTTAAGGGGGCAGCTGGAAGGTCCAGGGCTGCTATGAAAAATAGGAAACACTTAAAGCTAAAATTGGAGCAGCTGTCTTGCAGGTCTTCTAATAATTATACTCAGACATACACATAGGGGATTGCAGTTGTATCCTCGGGGGCCTGGAGTAGTCAGGCGTCATCAGGTCCATTTGTTCCTGCAATATTCTGGGCACTGGTGAGTAGATTGCATAAACATATTTTCTGAGTAATCTACATCTGGGTGGAGGTAATGGAGAAGTGTCCTTCTTGATAGTGAGGACCAGGGGGATGATCCTGGAGGCTCAGAGAAATTTCCTTTTTGATAGTGAGGACCAGGGGGAGGGCCCTGAAGGACTTAGTGAAAGGGTCCTTAATGACCAGGGGGCGGTCCTCCGTTTTCTTTGGAAGGAGGTGGGTGAAAGAAAACTTCTTACTGGTGTGGTTAACTGGTGTAAGTTTTGGGCCCGTCATCTCACCACCTTCGTTGTAAACAAATCGCGACCACGCGATATAAAGTTGTAGGCTCTGGTGGTCGGAGATGTTGCCAGTGGGGTGAGGCCTGGGTAGGTGTAGAACCCCATAAGGTGGTGGTGAAGGTGCAGGAGGACCTGTAGGGCTTTGGGTCGGCAGGAGGTCTGGCTGGTGGAGGAGAACAGCTGCTCTCGTGTGGCTGGGGTCCCTGGTGGCTGTGATTGGGGCGTCCATTGCTGTGGTGGTGAAGGTGCAGGAGAACCCGGAGTGGCTGGAGGGACAGGAGGAGCGTGTTTGGCAGGCCTGAGGGTAGGGGCCTGGAAGGTTGGAGCACATTGGCCAGATCTTGTACATACTGAGGATTTAGCTGATATTAGAATAGGTTTATTGACAGGAGACTGAGGGGAGGGGGAGGAAGCTGAGCGATGAGAAGGAGGAGGCCGAGTTAATTTATGTGGAGTCGGTCTGATGAAAGGAGAAGATTGAGTACTAGTGATAGGCTGAGGAGGAGATGTTTGCAAGATAGGCAAAGATCCAGAAGTTGCATGTCTAATTGGAGGTGCAGGAGATTTTAATTGTAGAATAATTTGAGGAGACGCTGGGAGAGGAGAGGAAGGACTAGTATGAGACTGAGAAGTAGAATGCAAAGATGTTGCAAGAGGAGAGGAAGGACTAGCATGAGACTGGGAAGTAGAAGGCACAGATGTTGTAGGTTGAGTACCTGAAGATTGAGAATATGAAAGTATGGTCACAGAGGGAGATGGTTGATTAGGTGAGTGAGGTTGACACAGGTGGCTTAGGTCAACAGGAGGTTTTGGTTGGCATGAAAGAAAGGCAGGTAAAACTAGCTCAGGAAGGGTGGACTCTGTGGATTTCAAGTTGGAATTATGGCTGTCAGGCAACGTGTAATTTTGATGGGTATTAGTGAGCATTACATCATTGTCATTGATATGTTCAAATTTAAGTACATTTTTGTTGCGATACATACATGACTTACCAAAATGATCAATGATCATCCAATCGGGATGACATTGGAGTTGAGATTTTCGTCTCAATTCTGGCAGGCTGTGTTTCCATGAGTCGTGATGGTGGACTTGAAAAAGAAGATGGGGGGGGAATCGTCTTGAGGATAGACTTGGGGGAATGGTAAGGAAAGATGAGGGTGAAGAAGATGAGGTAGCAAGTTATGAGCGAAGCCCATTGAAAGGGCTTCGGAGGTGAGGGGTCATAAGGGCAGGGCCCTGGAATCTGGAGACCAAAGGAATCCATTTTTCATGATGAGCAGGAGTGGTTACTGAGTTAGAGATTATGGCAGGAGAAAGGATATGAGTAGGATAGGAATGAGGTTCAGGATTGGGTGTTTGTTGGGAAAGGTCATTTGGGCAAATTCTAGGTAGGGGAATTTGTTTTGATGACTGGAAGGATGCAGGAGGAGGGATAATTTCTGGGGAATTAGTTATGATTGCAGAGACAGTGACATCATGGGGATAGAGAGGTTGGAGAGGTTCAGTTTGTGAGGTTTTGTCATCACTCTGAGGATTTAAGTATGGGGGAACAGGTTTCAGGTGTGTTACATTAGGGAAGGCTGCAGTCACAAGGAGATTTCCTTGCAATGTTGGAGCAAGGTGAATCCCTTTTTCATGGTTAGTGGGAATAGGAATGGATTTGTGGATTATGGCAGGAGGATTGACATGGGTAGGACAGGAAGGATTTTCAGGTTTGGGTAGGGGTTTTTGTGTTTGGTTGGTTTTGGACGGGAGGTCATAAGACAACGTCCTGTTGTGACGATCAACGTTGGCATGGAGAGAGGCTAATATATCTAACCCCAGGTATCCATCACAGTTGGATGGACCAGGATTGTGTATCACGAAAGAGTTCTGAACTCCGTGATTAGGGTGGGGGGTTTGAACATATACTGGGAGTGTTTGTTCCAGGTCGGGAATAACCTGGTCATCTCCAAAGGCTATCCTGTTAACAGAATACTGTAGCTTGTCTCCGAAAACTTTGTCATGCTTCCGGAGAAAAGGAAGGAAAAGACACGAACGGGAAGTTTCCGAAACAATGAGGAACTTAACTTTTACCCCAATTTAGCATGAGTTTACTATACACCGGGAATTGGTCATCCGATGCATCGTCATGAGCCCCCTCCATGGGCCTATCTACTTGCTTGGGGGGGGGGCTTCGCAAAAATCCTGTGGTTCCGGCAGGACTACTTCAGGCTGATCAGGGGTAAGTTCTTCTTCTGGGTCTCCTTCGTCCATCTTCATATCTTCTTCCTCTATCACGTTTGAGAACTCGCAAGGGCAAGTTTGTCCTCCTTCGTGACTGAGAGCTGACTTGACAAATATCTCGAACTGTGCCCAGGTTAACTCAGGCATAAGGTTACGCACGTATTCCCATATCACGGGTTGATACTGTCCAAGATGAAGTACAGTAATGTGGATCTTAAGAGCATCCTTGTACTTGGTCGTAACGTCCAGGATTGATTTGAACATATCCATGTATGTGCATATGTCATACTCCTCAACTCTAAAGATCGAGAGAGATATAAGTGGTGTTTCCATGATAAGAGTAAAATATTGTCAATTGAATACCGGAAACAAAAATTGAAATTGCTAGAATACCCGTACTGGTACGCCGTATCAAAACACCGCTGGCTACCAGTGTTGTGCCGGGTGCTGATAAGTTAGTTCCCTTGATACAGTCCGTAAAACAATCCAGTTCTGGTTTGATGGACTTAAATATACTGGACAGGAATGTACCAAGTAGGTTCTATATACAATAAAAATGGTATTCAAAGGTTCAATATAGTACTCAATAACAACACCAGGAAGAACATATATAAAGGCTTTATTTACTAAGCATGAGAGCAGGTGAATAATAAGGATCATGAGGGAAGACCCAGCAATATTAACAAACATATATATTATCCTTACTTCAGGACAATGTTACTGAAACCAGAATAACTCAATAGTGAGAGTCTAGCATTAAATCAGCTCATGTAGAAAACATACTGTAAGGGAGAAGCGTGGTAGCAGAGACGGAGGGAGGAGAGAGACAGGCGACCCACCTTAATCTACACCGATAGCAGCTGGTGTCCAGTTTCGCAAGCACCACCCGTGGGAGTCTATGCACGTGGTGTGTAGGCATGGGACCCCTTCCCTCACCTACACACGTGGAGTATGTAGGCGTGGGAAGATCTACGTTTCCCATGACAGGAGGCCTTTATCTGATATTCCGTGTGACTCTGCTGCATAGAGTAGTGTGACACCAGGTTTCTTGCCGAAAATAGAGCTTTGGAAGAGATGTGTATAGGGAGGGAAGAGTTGAGAGTTAGTACCCGTTGGAGAGCCCGACGAGGCAGAGGTGTGAGAAGTGCTCCTGTTCACGCTGGTCTGGGTACACCCCTGGACATGCGTGACATGTTGTCTGCTGGTTTGTGCGTTAAGACAAGTAGGTAGTGCACTGTTTTGTCCTTTGAAGGGGAGATGAGATAGCATTGGTGTATTATTGTGTATGTGTAACGAGCCCTAGTGTTGTGAGGAGCTCTGAGTTTCATATGGTGTTGTGTGGTGTGTAACGAAAACTGATTAGTTTTCTAGAGTGTACACGTTGTCCGAGCGTGTTAACTGGTGATACTACATGGTATCATACATCGGTCTGTGATTGAGTGTGATTCAGTTTGCTGTTCAGTGCGCTAGGTGTTGATTAACTGTTCTTCAAATGTTATTTTGTGTAGTGTTCATTCCTTGTAACGAGTGCATTTACTCGAGGCCTTTACTCGGCGCTTAGCCCATTATCATTCTTTGCCGTGATTAACTGAATCATCATGCTTATCAACCTGTTCGTTTTCCCTAGTTAATTGTAATTATAATTAATACGAAAATTAGAAGTGTTAAATATCATCCTTCTTCATTAATTTGTGATTAACTGAGACATTAACCCTATTGGCCTTCTGAAACGCAACAGCATGCTAGTTGCCCTTGCTTGAATTTTAATCTCTTGGGTTCAGCATTGTAGGGCCGTAACAAAAATTTGGCGACCTTGCTTAGGATTTAACGAACTTGTACCCACACTAGGGACCTGTCTTTTTGTTCACCGGGAATCGAACTTAAGCATTTTTAAAATCTGTGTATTTTTGTTTTTCACTGGAATCACACTCAGACGATTTGTTGGTGTACTGTATTGCTACTCATCTCTCGTTTCTGGTACATGACTTCGATTTTGTTTTTGCTTTAATCGGATCAATTAAACCAGCCCAAGATGTTTCTTATGAGCGATGAGGACGTAGAAGGGTTTCTTCGCTCAGATCCCACTTATGAAAATGTCTCTAGTCTGTCTAAGCAGGAGCTTAAACTAGTGGCGGACAAGTTGGATATTGATAACGCAATCTCTGACACTAAGGCAGAGTTATTGGAATGGGTGTTAGAGAGATTGTGGCTAGTTTCCGCCACCAGGGATGGGTTAGTTGCAGATGGGGTGCAGACTGTGACAGACACACAAAAATCACAATCGGTACAGAACACAGACAACCCGGTAGAGTTGCTCAGAATGCAACTGGAGTTAGCCAAACAACAGACAGAACGGGTGAGACTTCAAATAGAACAAGCAAAACAACAAACAGAAAAGGAAAAACAACAGACAGAACGGGCGAGACTTCAAGTAGAACAGGCGAGGCTGAAACTGGTGGAGAGATAACGGGACTGGCGAGACACAGCACGTGCCAGGGGGCGGCAAGGTGTTTGATGTCACTAAACACGTTCGCATGGTGTCGACGTTTAACGAGGCAGATCCAACTGGGTATTTTTTGGCTTTTGAGAAAGTCGCGAGTAACATGGACTGGCCTGGGGATAAATGGGCTCTCTTATTGCAAAGTGGGTTAAAGGGAAAGGCTCTTGCCGCCTACCCGACTCTTACCGTGTCTGAAAGTGGCGATTATGAGACTGTAAAAGGGACCATTCTACGTGCCTACGAATTAGTGCCTGAAGCTTACCGTTTGCTGTTTAGGAATCACTATAAACCTGGTCATTTGATGCATGTGGAGTTCATGTATGAGAAGAAAAGGAACTAAACAGGTGGCTGCATTCTCGGGATATTCAAGGTAACTATGAGAACATGTTTGAGCTCTTTCTTTTGGAGGATTTCTGTAGAACAATACACAGAGACGTAGCTTCACATATCCTAGAGAAAGGTACCCTGAATCCCGAGAAGGCTGCCACACTCGCTGATGAATATGTCTTAACTCGCAAGGTAGATCCGGACAGTAGAGCGGGCGGAAATAGAGGGAGCAGCTACCACCACCACCCCGAGTCACCCAGGTCACCGACCCCTGTCAGTGCTGCCACCCAGGCGCCGAAAATTCCACCTCAAAAGTGGAATGAAAAGCCATGGCAGCCCCCTGCTTCTCTTACCACTGGCGGAAGTAAGAGGGAGGTAGCGTGTTCCTACTGTGATAAAGCTGGTCACGTGGAACGTGATTGTTTCCTTAAACCGAGGCGTAAGGGCGCGTGGGAGAGGCCTATGGCAGATGACAGTAAAGCTGAGTACATGAGGGACTTTAAATCCGTATCTACGATCTCCATTCTGGGAGAAGTCGGTGTGAGTGAGGAAGAGGAGGAGAAGGAGAGGAGAAAGAGAGCTGATGCACTTGCTGTCTTTGTGTCGTGTGGATCTGTTCGTAAGAATGGTGAAGTTAAGCCTGTGAAAATCTTGAGAGATACAGGTGCTGCACAAACGCTCATGAGGACGAAGGTGCTGGAGAAATTTGTGCATGAGGGAAAAAGCATCCTCATTCATGGTGTGGGCAGTCAGCTGTGTGTGCCACTCGTGACTGTTGAGCTTAAGAGTGAGCTCGTAAATGGGAGGGTGACTGTTGGACTAGTGGATGAATTGCCAGTGCCAGGAATTGTCCTCCTGTTGGGAAATGATTTAGCGGGAAAGAAGGTGAGTGTTTCTCCCATCATTGTTTTCAGGCCTACTGATTGTGCTGCAACGCGAGAGCTGGAGAAGGAGATGCCAGAATTATTCCCTGTTTGTGCTGTAACCCGGCCCATGTCTCATAGAAATAATGGGATGAATGTGGAAATGGCGAAAAAGAGTGGTGTTGCAAGTGTGCCAGGTGCGCTAGATGGCCCTAATGAATGGATACTAGGGGTGCGCTAGATGGCCCTAATGAATGGATACTAGGGAAATTGTTCTCGCTAGCAAAGAGTGATGTTGCAAGGGTGAAAAGTGTGTTTGACGGCCCTGATGAGGTAGGGCTAGATAAATTATTCTCGCTAAATGATGGTGTGAGAAAGGATGACGGTGTCTCAGGTGAAAAGTATCTGCCTGGTGTGGGCCCATGTACTAATCACAAGGAGATAGAGCAGCCGAGAGTGAAGGAGGCTGCAGGAAATGATTCGATGTACGGTATAATCAATGAATTACCTATGCACAAAAATTATCCTCTTGATGTAGCAGAGGATGATAAGATGTTGGAGGGTGTCCCCCTGAATGCTTCAAGCCGGACAATGGGGATGGAATGTGACGTGGGCGTGGCGGATGTGGAGCCTGTCAAGCAGCGGCCATGCCGAGTCAACCCCGAGAGAGCCAAGGTGACGCGCCAGGAGGTCGACGACGAGTTTCTACGAGACATCAGAGAGCCACGCCAGAATGAATGCTCCTCCACTGTCACTCTTATAAATAAGCCAGGTGGGTCAGCAGGGTTTTGCATTGATATTAAGAAAGTCAATGACAACACCAAGAGTGACACTTACCATTTGCCTAGACTTAAGGAATGTATTGAGCATGTGGGGTGTGCCAAGTTCAAACTGGTTGGGGATGTAAGTGATTTGGGGACGGGGGCAGTCTTGTTGCTAGGTGATGACCGTAAGGTAAAGCATCCTGTGTCTGGTGACAGCCAGAAGATCAACTTTGTTCATAATGCTTGCAAGGTGGAGTTTTGTTCTTGCAGGAGTACCACCTCAATATCATCAATATTCTAGGGAAATGTAATGTCATTGTTGACCACCTGTCCCGCATGTAAAAAATGTTTGTGAATGCTTAAATTTGTCGCCACAAATTTATTTTTGAGGGGGAGGGTGTAAGGGAACAGGGTGGTAGCAGAGACGGAGGGAGGAGAGAGACAGGCGACCCATCTTAATCTACACCGATAGCAGCTGGTCTCCAGTTTCGCAAGCACCACCCGTGGGAGTCTATGCACGTGGTGTGTAGGCATGGGACCCCTTCACCCACCTACACACGTGGAGTATGTAGAGATGGGAAGATCTACGTTTCCCACGACAGGAGGCCTTTATCTGATATTCCGTGTGACTCTGCTGCATAGACTAATGTGACACCAGGTTTCTTGCCGAAAATAGAGCTTCGGAAGAGATGTGTATAGGGAGGGAAGAGTTGAGAGTTAGTACCTGTTGGAGAGCCCGACGAGGCAGAGGTGGGAGAAGTGCTCCTGTTCATGCTGGTCTGGGTACACCCCTGGACATGCGTGACATGTTGTCTGCTGGTTTGTGCGTTAAGACAAGTAGGTAGTGCACTGTTTTGTCCTTTGAAGGGGAGATGAGACAGCATTGGTGTATTATTGTGTATGTGTAACGAGCCCTAGTGTTGTGAGGAGCTCTAAGTTTCATATGGTGTTGTGTGGTGTGTAACGAACACTGATTAGTGTTCTAGAGTGTACACGTTGTCCGAGCGTGTTATCTGGTGATACTACATGGTATCATACATCGGTCTGTGATTGAGTGTGATTCAGTTTGCTGTTCAGTGCGCTAGGTGTTGATTAACTGTTCTTCAAATGTTCTTTTTGTGTAGTGTTCATTCCTTGTAACGAGTGCATTTACTCGAGGCCTTCACTCGGCGCTTAGCCCATTATCATTCTTTGCCGTGATTAACTGAATCATCATGCTTATCAACCTGTTCGTTTTCCCTAGTTAATAGTAATTATAATTAATACGAAAATTAGAAGTGTTTAATATCATCCTTCTTCATTAATTTGTGATTATCTGAGACATTAACCCTATTGGCCTTCTGAAACGCAACAGCATGCTAGTTGCCCTTGCTTGAATTTTAATCTCTTGGGTTCAGCATTGTAGGGCCGTAACAATACATAGAGGCATAATGTACAAGGATAACTTTTAACCTTCAATGCAATAGTAAATGAGAGTCAAAATATCTTCCGTATTCACAAGAGACTTCAATGATCTAGATAATGATCTTAGAGTCACAATGTGGAGAGTTGAGCTTATAAAGATATTGGCACAGGAGGCTAGGTGAGTCACGCGTAGGGCTCAGCTGACCCTTAAAACTGACCGCGTGAACTTGTCCTCAGGCCAGGTCACTGGGAAGGTCACCAGGTGAACTGAGGTAGTAATAAATACTTTTCTTTGTTAATGCAACTATGAACTTAGCTGAACAGCGATGTTAATTTACTTTACAGGACAGGGCTGAGATTATTATTTATAATCACGGAGAAGTATCAAAATCGCCCTAACTGAATGTATATCTTATCACAAGATTATATTACTTGAACATATGCTACGATAACGAACCGAACTTAGGAATTCGTGTTTCTAATATTTTCTAGGCGAAGCAAAGTAATAATGTGAACTGGATATGCAAAGGAAATGGTTTTAAATATAGTTTTACTGGAGGGTATTAATTAGGTCAAGATATAATCTTTAATATTCGTGATAAAGACAACACAAGAAGATAAAACGAAATAACTAGCTGAGTTCCAATAGACTCAGATTGGAATGAACACTGAAGTATTAATCTCAAAAAGTGGAAACTGACTGATTAACAAATATCGATCGGTAGATCGGACTTAATAATTAAATTGGCGCTAATGACGAAGTTTAGCTCATTGACATTTACCGCAATATCAGATTCGCTTCTGAACGAGTTAACAGGGCGAGTAAAATAAAATGTACAGGCACAATTAGTATATGGACGTAGGCGACAAAGTCCTACTCATTGATACTCAAAATTAATAGTACCAGACTCGGTTCTGAACGGGTTAACAGCTATGAGGTGAATGAAATAAACAGATACAATTAGTGTATGGTGGACGAAAGTGAGACGAAACACGGAGGAAAGAATTCCTAAACACGGTATTCGAAATATCACCACATCAAGATTTACAAGAACATAGAAGCACGTCTATAAGATATATTTCATATGCGATTTATTAGCAAAATAATTAAGGAATTACACTACGCACTCGTTGGAAAATTGGGCGTAGGTTCTAGATAATAAGTGATTATATAAATGGAGTGATCACGGAATATACTAAGACTTCAACTCACAAAGAATAAATCAACATACACGTAGTCAGTAAATCTGCGAGCGTGGGGGCCTGAATATATATATTAATACACGGATAGGTAACGTATGCGTAAGTTATGAATTAAATACAGTCTGGAACAAGGGTCAAGGAATTAAGGCAAGTTTAACACAGAATAACACAGATTCAGAGGGATGACACTTATTACGCAAATACGTGAGCTTGGGCACAGATCACAATTAAATCAGGACACACGGTTCACATATTTACCTAAACAATACCTGACAACAATAATCAACAGAGAAAGACACAGAAACACTTAGGTATTTGGAAGGGCAGGGGGAGGGGGGGCGAGAGTGCTGGTCTGGCCGGCGTAGAGGGTAGTAGCCAATTCTTGCACAGCCGGTTACCTCCTCGAGCAGGGGTTCTCGGTTTAGGCCTGAATACGAAATTAGAACAGGGGTCCTAGGTCCAGGCCTGTTTACGTAATGGAGCATGGGTCCTAGGTCCAGGCCTACGTCCGTGGCTCGAGCAGGGGTCCTCGATTCAGGGCGCCAGGCAACAGACAGGTGGTCCTCCAGTAATCCTGAAGGAGGGGGAGGTGTCGTCTGGGGGGCACTCTCGAGGGCAAGGGGGGGGGGGGGGCGAACCGTAGCAACACTGTCCCAACTAGGCCATTCCTGGTGGTCAAGCTTAGTCAGTAGGTGAGGTAGTGTTTACTTGCCTCAGGTTTTTCTGAGGTCCTATGCAAATATTTTCTTGCTTTAGGTGTCAATGAACTCGGGGAAAATGGGGTGTTGAGGAAAGAGGAAAAATGGTTGTTGTGAGGTACATATACATTCTAGCCTGGGAACTCAGGTATTTTCATGTGGGCCTGGTTCCAAAGCAATATTACAATACTTAACACTTAAAGAGCGGGGCCCGACTTAAGTCTGTATCTAAAAAGCAGCAAGTTAGGAGCGTTATTAAGGCTTTTAAAGGGTTAAAATAGAGTGCAAATGGCCGGGAGTGCAGCAGGCCACATGGCCGACACCCAGGGCTTACCGCCGCCCACTGACTCACGCTCCCTCTGTTCTCGAGAGGCCGGCAGTGTAGTCAGTAGTGAGCGTAGCTGGAAAAAATATGCCGCTATACGCTAAACTCCCATGTTAGTGGTAGCACTGCATGAAAACGACGAGTGCTACGTAGCTCGTTCTGGTCTCATTTTGAAGCTTGTAGCGCTTAGGTTTTGCTGAATACATTTCTTTTCATGCAGATACTTGATTGATCATTCAGGAGGGCCTGAATATGCCCAAAATAGCCCAAAACCCCCCACTAGATGAGGGTTAAGGGGGCAGCTGGAAGGTCCAGGGCTGCTATAAAAAAATGGAAACACTTAAAGCTAAAATTGGAGCAGCTGTCTTGCAGGTCTTCTAATTATACTCAGACATACACATAGGGGACCACCTTCTCCCTCGTGTTTAACCCCATTAGTTTTGAGATTTTAAGACGCTAGGCCCATTAGTTTCATGATTTTAACACCTTTCGCACCATTAATTCGTTGTCAATTTTAAGAGTGTTCGTGCCATTTAGGCGTCGATTTTTTTCTGGCGAGCGATAGTGAGCCTGTAATGCGAAGAAGAAACGGCCTTTAGCCAGGACATTGTACACATTTATTTTGAAGGGGGGTCTAGGGAGTGTTCTATTTATTTTTTAACTTGATGGAGGTCTAGCGAGAAACTAATATATAGATGAAAATATAAATATATATACCAAACAATAACCACTTCCCCCTTAAGCATTGGAACACACATCACAACCCCTTTGTTACGATATATGCAATAACCCAGCCAAGCCTTTGACCTTAACTTTTAGGGAAAAACATTCACAGTCGATGCTGCATAAATCGCCGAATATGAGCCAGAATACACCCTAGCCTCAGTATAACCCAGTCGAATATGAGCCAGAATACACCCTACCCTCAGTATAACCCAGTCGAATATGAGCCAGAATAAATGAAAACGAGATAAAAATACATCCTAGCCTCATTATAGCCCAATCGAATATGAGCAAGAATTAAAGATAAGGGCGTCAAAATACATTCTAACCACAGTATAGCCCAGTCGAATTTGATCCAGAATAAATGTAAACGGCGTCAAAATATATCCTGACCACAATATAACTCAGTGCAATATGAGCCAGAATAAGTGAACACGGCGTCAAAATACACACCCTGACCACAATATAACCCAGTCGAATATGAGTCAGAATAAATTAATACGGCATCAATAAACACCCTAGCCGCAGTACAGCCCAGTCGAATATGAGCAAGAATAACAGAAAAAGGCGTCAACATACATCCTAGCCTCAGTATCACCCAGTCCTTTTGAATATTTAACGTGGAGGGAGGCGGAAGGGATGGATAGCGCGGGACCAACGACACTCACACAGCAGCTCCTCTCATACACTTCTGGTGGTCTAGTGTTGTCACTTTCAGGGGAAATGGCTGTATTTATTGGCTCATTTATTAATAATTTTATTATTGTTTTAGTTTTCTCCCTAGTCCTCCATCAAGCTTAAAAATAATACCCACAAGAACCTCCTTCAAGATAAAGTTGTACATTTTTCGATAGAAAAATGTTCCGGCCGAAAGCTGATTCCTCTTAAATTACAGGCTCGCTATTGCTCGCCATTACAACATTGACAACTAAATGATACGAAAAGTCTGAATATTGGCAAAGAAATGGGGCGAAAGGTCATAAACTCGCCAAATTAATGGTCCGATCGAACGACTGATAATCTGAAATCTAATGGGGGTAAACATGAGGAAGAAGGGGAACCAGGAAAACGACCCATCGCCCCTTCAGCACCGCGGCGTCGTTATAGCATTATTTTGGCTACATATATACGATTTTATCCAGCTTGGCAATACTTCTTAATTGGCATATTCATTTTCACTTATCCTTTTCTTAGCCGTATATAATTTATCACCTAGATATTATAACTAGGTAGATCTTAACTGAGAATATGGCAGCATTCAATTTGTCAACCTTTTCAGAGCGATGGTGTCTTGTTTTCTATTTGGCTATCTACAGTATATATGCTGAACACGAAATTCACAATGCTCTGTTTTTATTTTTGTTTTTATTACTTGTTAACTCTATCAAAACGATGGATTTGTTGTAAATCTGTTTTGGCTATCCTTGTACAATATATATTTAGCTAAGGATATGCCTCGAAATTAACACATTGCTGCTAAAAATCGTCTACTGTTAGTCATATTGACAAAGGTTTTATAATTTTCCGATATTATATAATTATGTTGGCCCTTTCAGGACCATGGGATCGTTATAATATGATTTGTTCTGTTTTTCTTCTAATGCGATTTTACTCAGCTTCGGAAATATTTCTTAATTGACCCTCTAAAGATCCGATACGCATTTCTTTTATATTTTCTGGCGTCTTGTCTGTGTGTTGCCTTCATTCTTGGCGTCTTGTCTGTGTGTTGGCTTCTTTCTTGGCGTCTTGTATGTGTGTTGGCTTCTTTCTTGGCGTGTTGTCTGTGTGTTGGCTTCTTTTTTGGCGTCTTGTCTGTGTGTTGGCTTCTTTCTTGGCGTCTTGTCTGTGTGTTGGCTTCTTTCTCGGTGTCTTGTCTGTGTGTTGGCTTCTTTCTTGGCGTCTTGTCTGTGTGTTGGCATCTTGTCTGTGTGTTGCCTTCTTTCTTGGCGTCTTGTCTGTGTGTTGCCTTCTTTCTTGGCGTCTTGTCTGTGGGTTGCCTTCTTTCTTGGCGTCTTGTCTGTGTGTTGGCTTCTTTCTTGGCGTCATGTCTGTGTGTTGCCTTCTTTCTTGGCGTCTTGTCTGTGTGTTGCCTTCTTTCTTGGCGTCTTGTCTGTGTGTTGGCATCTTGTCTGTGTGTTGCCTTCTTTCTTGGTGTCTTGTCTGTGTGTTGGCTTCTTTCTTGGCCTCTTGTATGTGTGTTGCCTTCTTTCTGTCACTGTTAATCGTAGTTTCAAGCCTTTTGACCTTGACGCTCATTCATTAATCTGAATAATATTATTTACAGTTAGCCAAATTTAAATTAAGAGTTTAGCCAACTGTACTGAAAGTCTTTGTCTCCCAAAACAACCTGGTCCAGAACACTAGAAACTAATAAAATCAGCCACTAAAATTGTTGGTGTGTCACGTGTTTAACCCATGGAATCCGGGAGGCCTCATGTGAGGCAAAACGTATTTTGGTTAGGAGTCCGGGAGGTCTCATATGAGGCAAAATGAAAATCAAAGGGTTTAAATCGTGCGGGCGGATTTTTGTTTATGCGTGGGCTACCGCAGCGCCACCAAGCACAAACTAACATGCAGCATCAGTTCTCGTCACGCATCCAAAATAAATCACTGTGTCCGAATCGATGCCCGCCGCTGCTTCCCGTACGCCTACCAAAAGCAAGGCTAAAACGACCAAGAAAACAGTGCTTAGTCCCGGTGGTGTTGCACACACTCTGGAAGAGCTAAGGAATATAGCGAACTGAGTGAACTTGGGAGTGACTTTGGCGATGAACAAGTGGGTAGCGTAGTGGCGGATGGATTAGAGTTTCTGGGCTTTATTAGTACCGATGAGGATGATCATTACGAGGATAATGACGATGGTGAATGTGTTGCTCGTGAATATAGTGAACTGAGTGAACTTGGGAGTGACTTTGACGAAGAACAAGTGGTTAGTGAAGATGCGGGTACGGTACCGTACGCTTGCCTAGCCTAGCCTAGCCTAAGCCTAGCCTAGCATAGCCTAGCCTTGTAAGTGAAAGTGACACACATATGTATAACAAGTAATAATAACTCAATAATAACAGTGAGTGACAATAATTCATAACCAGAAGAGTAATAAGAGTGAAAGTGACACAATAATATCCAATAACAGTCAAAGTGCCGAAAATATTTTATATAAAGTTTCATATACCTCAAATAATGGTTGAACAAGTAATAAATGACACAATAATATCACATTATTTCCATAAAAACATAATATCGTGTACCGGCACCAAAGCCATCGAAGCAACGAGTGACTTAATGCGTGCTAGCCAGGGTTGCGGCGAAGCGTTCGGACGCAGGCGAAAATACGCGGGAAATAACCTCCATTCCCATCATCATATCTCGGCAACCACTCAACGCTATTCTACGGACAAAGGTTGGTTCTACACTATACAATTTAGTTGATTGCTCTAGGTGGTCTCAATCAGTAGATATCGAATTATGAAGATAGCCGTTTTTCAGGAATACCCCCGGACACGACGATCGCCTCATATGAGGGCCCCCGGATCCGGTGGGTTAACTCTCTCTCTCTCTCTCTCTCTCATTGTGCATTCCTTTGCGATGTTCATTCACATTTCCTTTGTAATTTAAAATGTATGCCACACAGGATATATATATATATATATATATATATATGTTTTCGTAACAGGCTAAACTCGATTGGTGCCGCCTCTGGAGCCCGGCCAACAGCTATCAGAACATATGTGTGACAGGTCCGACTGCCGGGCCTTGGTTCGTTCAGATCCTTTATTCTCTCTCTCTAAACCCTTCTTCACACAATCTGGTCAGACGGCTTGGGGGTTATTATGATAAGTATTCTGTTGTTTACGTAATATTGTTGAAGATTATTATTGTTTTTTGCCATCTTCGAGCAATGTATTTCAATTTGTCCCCTAAGTTAAGAAAAAAAGCCCTTCCAGACTTCCTTCAAACTAAAAAAACGCCCACCCAGCGCTAGACTCCTTTCAAGCTAAAATTGTATATTTTTCATTAGAGATATGTCCCACCGAAGGCTGATATCTTCCAAGTTGCAGGCTCGCTATTGCTGGTCCAAAAAAGAAAGAAGACACCTGAATGGGTAAAGTGTCTTTTTGTCGCCAAACTAATGGGTTGAAACATCTTACAATTTCAATACTAATAGAGTCAAACAGGGGAAGTCCAAAACAATCCTCCTCGGACCAAATGTGGTTAAGGTTTCACCTCCACTGCGTAGTGAGTGGTAAAAATGGAGTTCAAATGTGCCAACAATAATACACATGCATTTTTGTTTTACTATTATTTATGTCTGCTATTATTGTTGTGCCGGGTGCTGATTAGTTAGTTCCCTTGATACAGTCCATAAAACAATCCAGTTCTGGTTTGATGGACTTAAATATACTTGACAGGAACGTACCAAGTAGGTTCTATATACAGTAAAAATGGTATTCAAAGGTTCAATATAGTACTCAATAACAACACAAGGAAGAACATAATTATATAAAGGCTTTATTTACTAAACATGAGAGCAGGTGAATAATAAGGATCATGAGGGAAGACCCAACAATATTAACAAACATATATATTATCCTTACTTCAGGACAATGTTACTGATACCAGAATAACTCAATAGTGAGAGTCTAGCATTAAATCAGATCATGTAGAAAACGTACATAGAGGCATAATGTACAAGAATAACTTTAAACCTTCAATGCAATAGTAAATGAGTCAAAATATCTTCCGTATTCACAAGAGACTTCAATGCTCTAGATAATGATCCTAGAGTCACAATGTGGAGAGTTGAGCTTATACAGATATTGGCACAGGAGGCTAGGTGAGTCACGCGTAGGGCTCAGCTGACCCTTTAAACTGACTGCATGAACTTGTCCTCAGGTCAGGTAACTGGGAAGGTCTCCAGGTGAACTGAGGTAGTAATAAATACTTTTCTTTGTTTCTTTTTTTGACAGAGACTCAAGTAACATCCACATCTGACACGTCTAGATTTAATTTTCCAGGTTATCAACTGCTCCAAAATTTCAGACCTATAGGAGGTGTATGTTGCTTCGCAAAATCTGAAATTGCCCTGGAGGAGGTTACTAGTTTCAATTGTCCCTATTTTGATTATTCTATATACAAATTAATTTCTGCTGGTAAATTTAAATACATATGTTGCATCTACCGTTCCCCAAATACTCCTCCAGAGCAAAGTCTTTTTGATTCTCTGTCCTCACAACTCAGTGTCCTCAACTTAAATACTTCTTCTGAAATCACTGTGTTGGGTGATTTTAATGTCCATAATGTTGAATGGCTCACTCATTCAGCCAGGACTGATGATGCTGGTCTTGAATGTGAGCTATTTGCAGACTCATTTAATCTTACTCAACTAGTCAACCAACCCACCCGTGTACCAGATATCCTAATCATAATTCCCACCTACTGGACTTATTTTTAACAACCAATTCAGAAAATTATGATGTTACAGTGAGGTCCCCGCTTGGATCTTCTGATACAGGCCACCTGTCTATCACCTACCACACCTTCCCACTCTGAACCTGTTTTGGTGACTAAATGGCATTACGATAGGGCAGACTGGGAGGGTCTTCAAGGTTTCTTTATTGATATTCCCTGGACCTCTTTCTTTTCTAATGATGCACACTCCACCTTGAGCCACATACAAGATTTTGTAAAAATTGGAATGGAAACTTTTATTCCTCATCAAAAGTACATTAAAAGATCTAATTCACCTAAATGGTTTGACCATAATTGTGCTAGAGTAACTGAACAAAAAGCAATAGCCTACAATGCATACACAAGATCAAAAACACATGAAGCCTTTAATTACTTTAGAAACATCAGAAATCATGCCAAAACTGTATTAAACCTAACTAAATCAAACTTTCTCCACAAGCAGGCAAATAAACTTCTAAATAATCCAAATGATTACAAAATATTTTGGTCTACTCTTAACTCATTCAAATCCAACTTCACAACTGCTTCATCCATTCCACCATTAAAATCTCCGACTGGCAATCTTGTAAGTGACCTACGAGGTAAAGCTAACCTTCTTGCGGATATTTTCTCCACCAACTCAACCTTAGATGAAATAAATCAAGATGTCCCTGTACTTAATTTTAATTCGCCTGAAATTCCCTTACTTAAGATCCACGCCAGACATGTCAAAACTATTTTGCAGAATCTCTCAGTAGATAAGGCTCCTGGTCCAGATGAAATTCCTTCAAGAGTACTTAAGAATTGCTCCTTGGTGCTCGCTCCTGTATTGGCAAAATTTGTCCGTCTATGTACTCATACCTCATGCTTCCCAGTACCCTGGAAAGAAGCAAACATCCATCCAGTTCCTAAAAAAGGTGCCTCTTCAGATCCATCAAACTACAGACCAATAGCTATAACTTCCACTATTGGTAAAGTCTTTGAAATTATATTAAATAATCACATAATTAAGCATCTTGAGAATAATAAATTAATCAGTGATAGGCAATATGGTTTTAGACGATGTCGACAAACTGCAGACATTCTTTGCCTTCTTACGCATCAAATGTGGACATATCAAAGGCATTTGGATAGAGTCTGGCATCAATCCTTATTGTCGAAGATGTCACACTACGGCCTTGCATCATTAGTTCCACTAATTTCTTCTTATCTTCATAACAGAAAAATATGTGTAATGGTAGATGGCCTTTATTCTCAATTTCACTCAATAAATGCTGGTGTTCCCCAGGGATCAGTTTTGGCCCCAACTCTGTTCCTCATTCATATCAATGATCTCATATCTACCATCATAATCCAATACATTCCTACGCAGATGACTCAACACTCCACAGTTCCTTCACATTTACCAATTCTGTCACCCAACCCGATCTTATAAATTCAAAAATAAGCACTGCAATTTCTCTGAACCAGGACCTTTCTAGAATTGAAGAATGGGGACAAAAGAATCTAGTTTCCTTTAATGCACAGAAAAAACCAAGTACATTCAATTTTCTAAACCGACAGAATCTCACTGACTCCCATATATTTTTTAATGATGTAAATATTCCCACTTCCCCTAGTATTGACATTCTCGGTGTAACATTAACTACTAACTTGAGCTGGACACATTATGTTAGAAGCATTGCTAAGAATGCCTCTAAAAAAAACTTGTACAGAGTTCGAGAATTCTTCACTGACGAGCAGTTGGCCGTAATATATAAAAGTCATGTGCGTTCTCAGATGGATTACTGTTCACCTCGTGGGGTGGAAGTGGAGTGGTTGCTTTGAGGAAGTTGGACAAAATTCAAAATAAAGCTATTAGATTAATCAATAACCCTGCAATCACACAGGACCTTCCTACATTATCCATACGAAGAAACGTTGCATCCCTTGCATTATTCTACAGATATTTTCACAGCAATTGTTCCGAGGAACTTGCTTCAATTGTGCCGCCTCTCCACATCTTTCCCCGTAGAACTAGGGCAGCTGAGAGCGCCCATGAATTTACACTTTCTCCTCCACAATGCAGAACTTCTGCTTATCAAAATTCATTTATCCCTAGAACTACTACTCTTTGGAATTCACTTCCCTCGAATTGCTTTCCACAAACTTACAATCTACAAATGTTTAAATCCAGCTGTTACAAACATTTTATGAATGGAGGATGCCTTTAGGCACATGGACCTTTTTGTTTTATCTGTGTTTTTCCTTCCTCCGTTCATTGTCTTTAAAAAAAAAAAAAAAAAAAAAAATGCAACTATGAACTTAGCTGAAAAGCGATGTTAATTTACTTTACAGGACAGGGTTGAGATTATTATTTATAATCACTGAGAAGTATCAAAATCGCCCTAACTGAATGTATATCTTATCACGGGATTATATTACTTGAACATATGCTACGATAACGAACCGAACTTAGGAATTCGTGTTTCTAATATTTTCTAGGCGAAGCAAAGTAATAATGTGAACTGGATATGCAAAGGAAATGGTTTTAAAAATAGTTTTACTGGAGGGTATTAATTAGGTCAAGATATAATCTTTAATATTCGTGATAAAGACAACACACAAAGATAAACAAAATAACTAGCTGAATTCCAATAGACTCAGATTGGAATGAACACTGAAGTATTAATCTCAAAAAGTAGAAACTGACTGATTAACAAATATCGATCGGTAGATCGGACTTAATAATTAAATTGGCGCTAATGACGAAGTTTAGCTCATTGACATTTACCGCAATATCAGATTCGCTTCTGAACGAGTTAACAGGGCGAGTAAAATAAATGTACAGGCACAATTAGTACATGGACGTAGGCGACGAAGTCCTACTCATTGATACTCAAAATTAATAGTACCAGACTCGGTTCTGAACGGGTTAACAGCTGCGAGGTGAATGAAATACACAGATACATTAATGTGTATGGTGGACGAAAGTGAGACGAAACACGGAGGAAAGAATTCCTAAACACGGTATTCGAAATATCACCACATCAAGATTTACAAGAACATAAAAGCACGTCTATAAGATATATTTCATATGCGATTTATTAGCAAAAGAATTAAGGAATTACACTATGCACTCGTTGGAAAATTGGGCGTAGGTTCTAGGTAAAAAGTGATTATATAAATGGAGTGATCACGGAATATACTAAGACTTCAACTCACAAAGAATAAATCAACATACACATAATCAGTAAATCTGCGAGCGTGGGGGCCTGAATATATATATTAATACACGGATAGGTAACGTATGCGTAACTTATGATTTAAATACAGTCTTGAACAAGGGTCAAGGAATTAAGGCATGTTTAACACAGGTTCAGAGGGATGACACTTATTACGTAAGTACGTGAGCTTGGGCACAGATCACAATTAAATCAGGACACACACGGTTCACATATTTACCTAAACAATACCTCACAACAATAATCAACAGAGAAAGACAAAGAAACACTTAGGTATTTGGAAGGGCAAGGGGGGGGGGGGGGGGGGGGGGGGCGAGATTGCTGGTCTGGCCGGCGTAGAGGGTAGTAGCCAATTCTTGCACAGCTGGTTACTTCCTCGAGCAGGGGTTCTCGGTTTAGGCCTGATTACGTAATTAGAACAGGGGTCCTAGGTCCAGGCCTGTTTACGTAATGGAGCAGGGGTCCTAGGTCCAGGCCTACGTCCGTGGCTCGAGCAGGGGTCCTCGATTCAGGGCGCCAGGCAACAGACAGGTGGTCCTCCAGTATTCCTGAAGGAGGGGGAGGTGTCGTCCGGGGGGGCACTCTCGAGGGCAAGGGGGGGGGGGGGGGGAGTGAACCATAGCAACACTGTCCCAACTAGGCCGTTCCTGGTGGTCAAGCTTAGTCAGTAGGTGAGGTGGTGCTTACTTTCCTCAGGTTTTTCTGAGGTCCTATGCAAATATTTTCTTGCTTCAGGTGTCAATGAACTCGGGGGAAAAGGGGTGTTGAGGAAAGAGGAAAAATGGTTGTTGTGCGGTACATAAATTATACATTCTAGCCTGGAAACTCAGGTATTATCATGTGGGCCTGGTTCCAAAGCAATATTACAATACTTAAGGGGGCAGCTGGACGGTCCAGGGCTGCTATGAAAAATAGGAAACACTTAAAGCTAACATTGGAGCAGCTGTCTTGCAGGTCTTCTAATAATTATACTCAGACATACACATAGGGGATTGCAGTTGTATCCTCGGGGGCCTGGAGTAGTCAGGCGTCATCAGGTCCATTTGTTCCTGCAATATTCTGGGCACTGGTGAGTAGATTGCATAAACATATTTTCTGAGTAATCTACATCTGGGTGAAGGTAATGGAGAAGTGTCCTTCTTGATAGTGAGGACCAGGGGGATGTCCTGAGGATCCAGGGGGATGATCCTGGAGGCTCAGAGAAATTTCCTTTTTAATAGTGAGGACCAGGGGGAGGGCCCTGAAGGACTTAGTGAAAGGGTCCTTAATGACCAGGGGGCGGTCCTCCGTTTTCTTTGGAAGGAGGTGGGTGAAAGAAAACTTCTTACTGGTGTGGTTAACTGGGGTAAAGTTAACTGGTGTAAGTTTTGGGCCCGTGATCTCACCACCTTCGTTGTAAACAAATCGCGACCACGCGATATAAAGTTGTAGGCTCTGGTGGTCGGAGATGTTGCCAGTGGGGTGAGGCCTGGGTAGGTGTAGAACCCCATAAGGTGGTGGTGAAGGTGCAGGAGGACCTGTAGGGCTTTGGGTCGGCAGGAGGTCTGGCTGGTGGAGGAGAACGGCTGCTCTCGTGTGGCTGGGGTCCCTGGTGGCTGTGATTGGGGCGTCCATTGCTGTGGTGGTGAAGGTGCAGGAGAACCCAGAGTGGCTGGAGGGACAGGAGGAGCGTGTTTGGCAGGCCTGGGGGTAGGGGCCTGGAAGGTTGGAGCACATTGGCCAGATCTTGTACATACTGAGGATTTAGCTGATATTAGAATAGGTTTATTGACAGGAGACTGAGGGGAGGGGGAGGAAGCTGAGCGATGAGAAGGAGGAGGCCGAGTTAATTTATGTGGAGTCGGTCTGATGAAAGGAGAAGATTGAGTACTAGTGATAGGCTGAGGAGTAGATGTTTGCAAGATAGGCAAAGATCCAGAAGTTGCATGTCTAATTGGAGGTGCAGGAGATTTTAATTGTAGAATAATTTGAGGAGGTGCTGGGAGAGGAGAGGGAGGACTAGCATGAGACTGATAAGTAGAATGCAAAGATGTTGCAAGAGGAGAGGAAGGAGTAGCATGAGACTGGGAAGTAGAAGGCACAGATGTTGTAGGTTGAGTACCTGAAGATTGAGAATATGAAGGTATGGTCACAGAGGGAGATGGTTGATTAGGTGAGTGAGGTTGACACAGGTGGTTTAGGTCAACAGGAGGTTTTGGTTGGCATGAAAGAAAGGCAGGTAAAACTAGCTCAGGAAGGGTGGACTCTGTGGATTTCAAGTTGGAATTATGGCTGTTAGGCAACGTGTCAGTTTGATGGGTATTAGTGAGCATTACATCATTGTCATTGATATGTTCAAATTTAAGTACATTTTTGTTGCGATACATACATGACTTACCAAAATGATCAATGATCATCCAATCGGGATGACATTGGAGTTGAGATTTTCGTCTCAACTCTGGCAGGCTGTGTTTCCTTGAGTTGTGATGGTGGACTTGAAAAAGAAGATGGGGGGGAATCGTCTTGAGGATAGACTTGAGGGAATGGTAAGGAAAGATGAGGGTGAAGAAGATGAGGTAGCAAGTTATGAGCGGTTAGGCCGGCCCCATTGAAAGGGCTTCGGAGGTGAGGGGTCATAAGGGCAGGGCCCTGGAATCTGGAGACCAAAGGAATCCATTTTTCATGATGAGCAGGAGTGGTTACTGAGTTAGAGATTATGGCAGGAGAAAGGATATGAGTAGGATAGGAATGAGGTTCAGGATTGGGTGTTTGTTGGGAAAGGTCATTTGGGCAAATTCTAGGTAGGGGAATTTGTTTTGATGACTGGAAGGATGCAGGAGGAGGGATAATTTCTGGGGAATTAGTTATGATTGCAGAGACAGTGACATCATGGGGATAGAGAGGTTGGAGAGGTTCAGTTTGTGAGGTTTTGTCATCACTCTGGCGATTTAAGTATGGGGGAACAGGTTTCAGGTGTGTTACATTAGGGAAGGCTGCGGTCACAAGGAGATTTCCTTGCAATGTTGGATCAAGGTGAATCCCTTTTTCATGGTTAGTGGGAATAGGAATGGATTTGTGGATTATGGCAGGAGGATTGACATGGGTAGGACAGGAAGGATTTTCAGGTTTGGGTAGGGTTTTTTGTGTTTGGTTGGTTTTGGACGTGAGGTCATAAGACAACGTCCTGTTGTGACGATCAACGTTGGCACGGAGAGAGGCTAATATATCTAACCCCAGGTATCCATCACAGTTGGATGGACCAGGATTATGTATCACGAAAGAGTTCTGAACTCCGTGATTAGGGTGGGGGGTTTGAACATATACTGGGAGTGTTTGTTCCAGGTCGGGAATAACCTGGTCATCTCCAAAGGCTATCCTGTTAACAGAATACTGTAGCTTGTCTCCGAAAATTTTGTCATGCTTCCGGAGAAAAGGAAGGAAAAGACACGAACGGGAAGTTTCCGAAACAATGAGGAACTTAACTTTTACCCCAATTTAGCATGAGTTTACTATACACCGGGAATTGGTCATCCGATGCATCGTCATGAGCCCCCTCCATGGGCCTATCTACTTACTTGGGGGGGGCTTCGCAAAAATCCTGTGGTTCCGGCAGGACTACTTCAGGTTGATCAGGGTAAGTTCTTCTTCTGGGTCTCCTTCGTCCATCTTCATATCTTCTTCCTCTATCACGTTTGAGAACTCGCAAGGGCAAGTTTGTCCTCCTTCGTGACTGAGAGCTGACTTGACACATCTCTCGAACTGTGCCCAGGTTAACTCAGGCAAAAGGTTACGCACGTATTCCCATATCACGGGTTGATACTGTCCAAGATGAAGTACAGTAATGTGGATCTTAAGAGCATCCTTGTACTTGGTCGTAACGTCCAGGATTGATTTGAACATATCCAGGTATGTGCATATGTCATACTCCTCAACTCTAAAGATCGAGAGAGATATAAGTGGTGTTTCCATGATAAGAGTAAAATATTGTCAATTGAATACCGGAAACAAAAATTTAAATTGCTAGAATACCCGTACTGGTACGCCGTATCAAAACACCGCTGGCTACCAGTGTTGTGCCGGGTGCTGATAAGTTAGTTCCCTTGATACAGTCCGTAAAACAATCCAGTTCTGGTTTGATGGACTTAAATATACTGGACAGGAATGTACCAAGTAGGTTCTATATACAGTAAAAATGGTATTCAAAGGTTCAATATAGTACTCAATAACAACACCAGGAAGAACATATATAAAGGCTTTATTTACTAAGCATGAGAGCAGGTGAATAATAAGGATCATGAGGGAAGACCCAACAATATTAACAAACATATATATTATCCTTACTTCAGGACAATGTTACTGATACCAGAATAACTCAATAGTGAGAGTCTAGCATTAAATCAGATCATGTAGAAAACATACTGTAAGGGAGCAGCGTGGTAGCAGAGACGGAGGGAGGAGAGAGACAGGCGACCCACCTTAATCTACACCGATAGCAGCTGGTGTCCAGTTTCGCAAGCACCACCCGTGGGAGTCTATGCACGTGGTGTGTAGGCATGGGACCCTTCACCCACCTACACACATGGAGTATGTAGGCGTGGGAAGATCTACGTTTCCCATGACAGGAGGCCTTTATCTGATATTCCGTGTGACTCTGCTGCATAGACTAGTGTGACACCAGGTTTCTTGCCGAAAATAGAGCTTTGGAAGAGATGTGTATAGGGAGGGAAGAGTTGAGAGTTAGTACCTGTTGGAGAGCCCGACGAGGCAGAGGTGGGAGAAGTGCTCCTGTTCACGCTGGTCTGGGTACACCCCTGGACATGCGTGACATGTTGTCTGCTGGCTTGTGCGTTAAGACAAGTAGGTAGGGCACTGTTTTGTCCTTTGAAGGGGAGATGAGATAGCACTGGTGTATTATTGTGTATGTGTAACGAGCCCTAGTGTTGTGAGGAGCTCTGAGTTTCATATGGTGTTGTTGTTGTTGTTGTTGTTGTTGTTGTTCCTCAAGCTGCCTGGCCGAACAGCCCCAAGGCCCCGAATAAGGCCAAGGCCATAATCGAGCGCCCCCAAAGAACCCTCCCTGCCGACCACAATAAAGCCTGGGTGACCGAAGCCACTCCATGGCGGGGAGCTAAGGAGGGTGCGGAAACGCCCGGGAAACCAAAGCCCCACCCAGGGCCCTGTGCCCCTCAGCAATTATGAAGAGAAAGTTGAGGGGCAAAGGAAAAATGTGACGCTTTGGCTTCCAATCATGGTAGATTGGGATTCAATCCACGGAAGAGACGCCGTCACTTGAGATCTAGAAAATATATAAGTAAAAGGAACAGTCAGAGTAAGCTATGGGTATGGCAGAGATCGCTCAGTTCTCACTCTGATAGACCAGCCCATCACCACATGACTAGAACCCAATCCTCTCAGCATCAGCTAGGAAAGGCCCTAGAAAGCCACCTTAGGCGAGGGGATAGCTCCCCTATTTCAACCCCTTTCGGGGTTAGGCACCCGCCAATATGGTGTTGTTGTTGTTGTTGTTGCTGTTCCTCAGGCTGTCTGGCCGAGCAGCCCCAAGGTCCCGAGCAAGGCCAAGGCCATAACCGAGCGACCCCACAGAACCCTCCCAGCTTACCACTAATAATGCCCAGGTGACCGAAGCCACTCAAAGGCAGGGAGCTGAGGAGGGTGCGGAAACGCCCGGGAAACAAAAGCCCCACCCAAGGCCCTGTGCCCCTCAGCAATTATAAAGGGAAAGTTGAGGGGCAAAGGAAAAATGTGACGCTTTGGCTCCCAATCTGCCAGGGTTGGCAGTAGGGAGGTCAATCCACGGAAAAGACACCGTCACTTGAGATCTAGAAAATATATAAGTAAAAGGAACAGTCGGAGTAAGCTATGGGTATGGCAGAGAACGCTCAACTCTCATTCTGATAGACCAGCCCATCACCATCATATGGTGTTGTGTGGTGTGTAACGAACACTGATTAGTTTTCTAGAGTGTACACGTTGTCCGAGCGTGTTAACTGGTGATACTACATGGTATCATACATCGGTCTGTGATTGAGTGTGATTCAGTTTGCTGTTCAGTGCGCTAGGTGTTGATTAACTGTTCTTCAAATGTTCTTTTTGTGTAGTGTTCATTCCTTGTAACGAGTGCATTTACTCGAGGCCTTCACTCGGCGCTTAGCCCATTATCATTCTTTGCCGTGATTAACTGAATCATCATGCTTATCAACCTGTTCGTTTTCCCTAGTTAATAGTAATTATAATTAATACGAAAATTAGAAGTGTTAAATATCATCCTTCTTCATTAATTTGTGATTAACTGAGACATTAACCCTATTGGCCTTCTGAAACGCAACAGCATGCTAGTTGCCCTTGCTTGAATTTTAATCTCTTGGGTTCAGCATTGTAGGGCCGTACCAAGAATGTGGCGACCTTGCTTAGGATTTAACGAACTTGTACCCACACTAGGGACCTGTCTTTTTGTTCACCGGGAATCGAACTTAAGCATTTTTAAAATCTGTGTATTTTTGTTTTTCACTGGAATCACACTCAGACGATTTGTTGGTGTACTGTATTGCTACTCATCTCTCGTTTCTGGTACATGACTTCGATTTTGTTTTTGCTTTAATCGGATCAATTAAACCAGGCCAAGATGTTTCTTATGAGCGATGAGGACGTAGAAGGGTTTCTTCGCTCAGATCCCACTTATGAAAATGTCTCTAGTCTGTCTAAGCAGGAGCTTAAACTAGTGGCGGACAAGTTGGATATTGATAACGCAATCTCTGACACTAAGGCAGAGTTATTGGAATGGGTGTTAGAGAGATTGGGGCTAGTTTCCGCCACCAGGGATGGGTTAGTTGCAGATGGGGTGCAGACTGTGACAGACACACAAAAATCACAATCGGTACAGAACACAGACAACCTGGTAGAGTTGCTCAGAATGCAACTGGAGTTAGCCAAACAACAGAAAGAACGGGTGAGACTTCAAATAGAACAAGCAAAACAACAAACAGAAAAGGAAAAACAACAGACAGAACGGGCGAGACTTCAAGTAGAACAGGCGAGGCTGAAACTGGTGGAGAGATAACGGGACTGGCGAGACACAGCACGTGCCAGGGGGCGGCAAGGTGTTTGATGTCACTAAACACGTTCGCATGGTGCCGACGTTTAACGAGGCAGATCCAACTGGGTATTTTTTGGCTTTTGAGAAAGTCGCGAGTAACATGGACTGGCCTGGGGATAAATGGGCTCTCTTATTGCAAAGTGGGTTAAAGGGAAAGGCTCTTGCCGCCTACACGGCTCTTACCGTGTCTCAAAGTGGCGATTATGAGACTGTAAAAGGGACCATTCTACGTGCCTACGAATTAGTGCCTGAAGCTTACCGTTTGCTGTTTAGGAATCACTATAAACCTGGTCATTTGACGCATGTGGAGTTCATGTATGAGAAGAAAAGGAACTAAACAGGTGGCTGCGTTCTCGGGATATTCAAGGTAACTATGAGAACATTTTTGAGCTCTTTCTTTTGGAGGATTTCTGTAGAACAATACACAGAGACGTAGCTTCACATATCCTAGAGAAAGGTACCCTGAATCCCGAGAAGGCTGCCACACTCGCTGATGAATATGTCTTAACTCGCAAGGTAGATCCGGACAGTAGAGCGGGCGGAAATAGAGGGAGCAGCTACCACCACCACCCCGAGTCACCCAGGTCACCGACCCCTGTCAGTGCTGCCACCCAGGCGCCGAAAATTCCACCTCAAAAGTGGAATGAAAAGCCATGGCAGCCCCCTGCTTCTCTTACCACTGGCGGAAGTAAGAGGGAGGTAGCGTGTTCCTACTGTGATAAAGCTGGTCACGTGGAACGTGATTGTTTCCTTAAACCGAGGCGTAAGGGCGCGTGGGAGAGGCCTATGGCAGATGACAGTAAAGCTGAGTACATGAGGGACTTTAAATCCGTATCTACGATCTCCATTCTGGGAGAAGTCGGTGTGAGTGAGGAAGAGGAGGAGAAGGAGAGGAGAAAGAGAGCTGATGCACTTGCTGTCTTTGTGTCGTGTGGATCTGTTCGTAAGAATGGTGAAGTTAAGCCTGTGAAAATCTTGAGAGATACAGGTGCTGCACAAACGCTCATGAGGACGAAGGAGCTGGAGAAGTTTGTGCATGAGGGAAAAAGCATCCTCATTCATGGTGTGGGCAGTCAGCTGTTTGTGCCACTCGTGACTGTTGAGCTTAAGAGTGAGCTCGTAAATGGGAAGGTGACTGTTGGACTAGTGGATGAATTGCCAGTGCCAGGAATTGACCTCCTGTTGGGAAATGATTTAGCGGGGAAGAAGGTGAGTGTTTCTCCCATCATTGTTTTCAGGCCTACTGATTGTGCTGCAACGCGAGAGCTGGAGAAGGAGATGCCAGAATTATTCCCTGTTTGTGCTGTAACCCGGCCCATGTCTCATAGAAATAATGGGATGAATGTGGAAATGGAGAAAAAGAGTGGTGTTGCAAGTGTGCCAGGTGCACTAGATGGCCCTAATGAATGGGGACTAGGGAAATTGTTCTCGCTAGCAAAGAGTGATGTTGCAAGGGTGAAAAGTGTGTTTGAGGGCCCTGATGAGGTAGGGCTAGATAAATTATTCTCGCTAAATGATGGTGTGAGAAAGGATGACGGTGTCTCAGGTGAAAAGTATCTGCCTGGTGTGGGCCCATGCACTAATCACAAGGAGATAGAGCAGCCGAAAGTGAAGGAGGCTGCAGGAAATGATTCGATGTACGGTATAATCAATGAATTACCTATGCACAAAAATTATCCTCTTGATGATGTAGCAGAGTATGATAAGATGTTGGAGAGTGTCCCCCGGAATGCTTCAAGCCGGACAATGGGGATGGAATGTGACGTGGGCGTGGCGGATGTGGAGCCTGTCAAGCAGCGGCCATGCCGAGTCAACCCCGAGAGAGCCAAAGTGACGCGCCAGGAGGTCGACGACGAGTTTCTACGAGACATCAGAGAGCCACGCCAGAATGAATGCTCCTCCACTGTCACTCTTATAAATAAGCCAGGTGGGTCAGCAGGGTTTTGCATTGATATTAAGAAAGTCAATGACAACACCAAGAGTGAAACTTACCATTTGCCTAGACTTAAGGAATGTATTGAGCATGTGGGGTGTGCCAAGTTCAAACTGGTTGGGGATGTAAGTGATTTGGGGACGGGGGCAGTCTTGTTGCTAGGTGATGACCGTAAGGTAAAGCATCCTGTGTCTGGTGACAGCCAGAATATCAACTTTGTTCATAATGCTTGCAAGGTGGAGTTTGTTCTTGCAGGAGTACCACCTCAATATCATCCATATTCTAGGGAAATGTAATGTCATTGTTGACCACCTGTCCCGCATGTAAAAAATGTTTGTGAATGCTTAAATTTGTAGTCACAAATTTATTTTTGAGGGGGAGGGTGTAAGGGAACAGGGTGGTAGCAGAGACGGAGGGAGGAGAGAGACAGGCGACCCACCTTAATCTACACCATTAGCAGCTGGTGTCCAGTTTCGCAAGCACCACTCGTGGGAGTCTATGCACGTGGTGTGTAGGCATGGGACCCCTTCACCCACCTACACACGTGGAGTATGTATAGGTGGGAAGATCTACGTTTCCCATGACAGGAGGCCTTTATCTGATATTCCGTGTGACTCTGCTGCATAGACTAATGTGACACCAGGTTTCTTGCCGAAAATAGAGCTTCGGAAGAGATGTGTATAGGGAGGGAAGAGTTGAGAGTTAGTACCTGTTGGAGAGCCCGACGAGGCAGAGGTGGGAGAAGTGCTCCTGTTCATGCTGGTCTGGGTACACCCCTGGACATGCGTGACATGTTGTCTGCTGGTTTGTGCGTTAAGACAAGTAGGTAGTGCACTGTTTTGTCCTTTGAAGGGGAGATGAGACAGCATTGGTGTATTATTGTGTATGTGTAACGAGCCCTAGTGTTGTGAGGCGCTCTAAGTTTCATATGGTGTGTAACGAACACTGATTAGTGTTCTAGAGTGTACACGTTGTCCGAGCGTGTTAACTGGTGATACTACATGGTATCATACATCGGTCTGTGATTGAGTGTGATTCAGTTTGCTGTTCAGTGCGCTAGGTGTTGATTAACTGTTCTTCAAATGTTCTTTTTGTGTAGTGTTCATTCCTTGTAACGAGTGCATTTACTCGAGGCGTTCACTCGGCGCTTAGCCCATTATCATTCTTTGCCGTGATTAACTGAATCATCATGCTTATCAACCTGTTCGTTTTCCCTAGTTAATAGTAATTATAATTAATACGAAAATTAGAAGTGTTTAATATCATCCTTCTTCATTAATTTGTGATTATCTGAGACATTAACCCTATTGGCCTTCTGAAACGCAACAGCATGCTAGTTGCCCTTGCTTGAATTTTAATCTCTTGGGTTCAGCATTGTAGGGCCGTAACAATACATAGAGGCATAATGTACAAGGATAACTTTTAACCTTCAATGCAATAGTAAATGAGAGTCAAAATATCTTCCGTATTCACAAGAGACTTCAATGCTCTAGATAATGATCTTAGAGTCACAATGTGGAGAGTTGAGCTTATAAAGATATTGGCACAGGAGGCTAGGTGAGTCACGTGTAGGGCTCAGCTGACCCTTAAAACTGACCGCGCGAACTTGTCCTCAGGCCAGGTCACTGGGAAGGTCACCAGGTGAACTGAGGTAGTAATAAATACTTTTCTTTGTTAATGCAACTATGAACTTAGCTGAACAGCGATGTTAATTTACTTTACAGGACAGGGCTGAGATTATTATTTATAATCACAGAGAAGTATCAAAATCGCCCTAACTGAATGTATATCTTATCACAAGATTATATTACTTGAACATATGCTACGATAACGAACCGAACTTAGGAATTCGTGTTTCTAATATTTTCTAGGCGAAGCAAAGTAATAATGTGAACTGGATATGCAAAGGAAATGGTTTTAAATATAGTTTTACTGGAGGGTATTAATTAGGTCAAGATATAATCTTTAATATTCGTGATAAAGACAACACAAGAAGATAAAACGAAATAACTAGCTGAGTTCCAATAGACTCAGATTGGAATGAACACTGAAGTTTTAATCTCAAAAAGTGGAAACTGACTGATTAACAAATATCGATCGGTAGATCGGACTTAATAATTAAATTGGCGCTAATGACGAAGTTTAGCTCATTGACATTTACCGCAATATCAGATTCGCTTCTGAACGAGTTAACAGGGCGAGTAAAATAAAATGTACAGGCACAATTAGTACATGGACGTAGGCGACGAAGTCCTACTCATTGATACTCAAAATTAATAGTACCAGACTCGGTTCTGAACGGGTTAACAGCTATGAGGTGAATGAAATAAACAGATACAATTAGTGTATGGTGGACGAAAGTGAGACGAAACACGGAGGAAAGAATTCCTAAACACGGTATGCGAAATATCATCACATCAAGATTTACAAAAACATAAAAGCACGTCTATAAGATATATTTCATATGCGATTTATTAGCAAAAGAATTAAGGAATTACACTATGCACTCGTTGGAAAATTGGGCGTAGGTTCTAGATAAAAAGTGATTATATAAATGGAGTGATCACGGAATATACTAAGACTTCAACTCACAAAGAATAAATCAACATACACGTAGTCAGTAAATCTGCGAGCGTGGGGGCCTGAATATATATATTAATACACGGATAGGTAATGTATGCGTAAGTTATGAATTAAATACAGTCTGGAACAAGGGTCAAGGAATTAAGGCAAGTTTAACACAGAATAACACAGATTCAGAGGGATGACACTTATTACGCAAGTACGTGAGCTTGGGCACAGATCACAATTAAATCAGGACACACGGTTCACATATTTACCTAAACAATACCTCACAACAATAATCAACAGAGAAAGACACAGAAACACTTAGGTATTTGGAAGGGCAGGGGGAGGGGGGGCGAGAGTGCTGGTCTGGCCGGCGTAGAGGGTAGTACCGGTAGCCAATTCTTGCACAGCCGGTTACCTCCTCGAGCAGGGGTTCTCGGTTTAGGCCTGATTACGTAATTAGAACAGGGGTCCTAGGTCCAGGCCTGTTTACGTAATGGAGCAGGGGTCCTAGGTCCAGGCCTTCGTCCGTGGCTCGAGCAGGGGTCCTCGATTCAGGGCGCCAGGCAACAGACAGGTGGTCCTCCAGTAATCCTGAAGGAGGGGGAGGTGTCGTCTGGGGGGCACTCTCGAGGGCAAGGGGGGGGGGGGGGGCGGGCGAACCGTAGCAACACTGTCCCAACTAGGCCATTCCTGGTGGTCAAGCTTAGTCAGTAGGTGAGGTGGTGTTTACTTTCCTCAGGTTTTTCTGAGGTCCTATGCAAATATTTTCTTGCTTTAGGTGTCAATGAACTCGGGGAAAAAGGGGTGTTGAGGAAAGAGGAAAAATGGTTGTTGTGAGGTACATATACATTCTAGCCTGGGAACTCAGGTATTTTCATGTGGGCTTGGTTCCAAAGCAATATTACAATACTTAACACTTAAAGAGCGGGGCCCGACTTAAGTCTGTATCTAAAAAGCAGCAAGTTAGGAGCGTTATTACGGCTTTTAAAGGGTTAAAATAGAGTGCAAATGGCAGGGAGTGCAGCAGGCCACATGGCCGACACCCAGGGCTTACCGCCGCCCACTGACTCACGCTCCCTCTGTTCTTGAGAGGCCGGCAGTGTAGTCAGTAGTGAGCGTAGCTGGAAAAAATATGCCGCTATACGCTAAACTCCCATGTTAGTGGTAGCACTGCATGAAAACGACGAGTGCTACGTAGCTCGTTCTGGTCTCATTTTGAAGCTTGTAGCGCTTAGGTTTTGCTGAATACATTTCTTTTCATGCAGATTCTTGATTGATCATTCAGGAGGGCCTGAATATGCCCAAAATAGCCCAAAACCCCCCACTAGATGAGGGTTAAGGGGGCAGCTGGAAGGTCCAGGGCTGCTATAAAAAAATGGAAACACTTAAAGCTAAAATTGGAGCAGCTGTCTTGCAGGTCTTCTAATTATACTCAGACATACACACAGGGGATTGTAGTTGTATCCTCGGGGGCCTGGAGTAGTCAGGCGTCATCAGGTCCATTTGTTCCTGCAATATTCTGGGCACTGGTGAGTAGATTGCATAAACATATTTTCTGAGTAATCTACATCTGGGTGGAAGTGATGGAGAAGTGTCCTTCTTGATAGTGAGGACCAGGGGGTGGGTGCTGGAGGCCCAGAGAAATGTCCTTTTTGATAGTGAGGACCAGGGGGAGGGCCCTGAAGGACTTAGTGAAAGGGTCCTTAATGACCAGGGGGTGGTCCTCCGTTTTCTTTGGAAAGAGGTGGGTGAAAGAAAACATCTTACTGGTGTGGTTAACTGGTGTAAGTTTTGGGCCCGTCATCTCAATTATGAACATATGATCGATTGAAATACTGATCATGTGTATCTATCCTATTATCAGACGATGCTATTCAGATTAGGAAGGGTATATAGAAGTTAGAGGGTTAAATGGAATAATATTTACCTTTTTTATTTTTAGAGAGCCTTCCTAAGGTGTATACAATCTTCTAATAATAACGAGAATAAAGTTTCAAATTGCGTCCTGATCCTCAAAGGGTTAACATATTTTGTTTTCACAAATCCCTTCGAGAGGCGGAAGGGACAGATATGTGAACAGCGAAACTCACACAGCTTTCATACCCTTCCAGATTGATATTTTGTTTCCTCTCCGAACTTTGGCGACATTCTAATATCTATTTGCTACCTCTATACGATATCATTCAGCTTAGCAAATATTTATTACCTGACGTTTTCATTCTCATGTAACCTTTGCATAGCTGTATACAATCGTCTGTTGAGAGCCAGAATATGTCTTGGCCATTTACCGGTATATTCACAAAACATTCATAAACTTCTGGTTATCAATTTGTTAACTCTTTCAAAGTGATGGCATTTTTATTTATTTATTTTTAATGTGGTTATCTATACATTTATTAATCTTAGAATATACATCTAAATGCACACTGATCCCCATATGGTACAAAATATTTATCTTAAATTGTCTGATAAACCATTAACAAAGTACTATAGCCTATATATACATAATAACTGTACCACTAAATTGAGTAACAACATTGACTATCTCACACTTGCGACGCAATTTGTGTATTCACTGGCATATAGTAAACCTAAGAAAACCTATATGAAACCTAGAAAGTTTTACTTTAGTTTGCCCTCAACTCCTGAAGTTTTCTTTATACTCTGCATTGAAAGAAAACTATTGGCTAGCTTAGCTAAATGATTGACCCCTTTTTTATCGGTGATGTATTATGCGTTATACTCTGGAAACTATTAGATGATTTTATTGAGTTTAAAATGGGCCTCAAGCAATTAACAGACTTCAAACTATCTCACTTAACCCCTTCTATTACCACAGATCCTTCTTAAACTGCCAAAAATCGTCTAATTATAGCAAAATTTAAATTACATCGCCAGTACAGAAGGGGTTAAATAAAGATTAAAATGGATGTTTTAACTAACCCACTCACGCTTGCGACGCGATTTGCATATTCACTAGCAAAGGTTAAACGTAAAATACCCATATGAAACTTTGGTAATTTTCCTTAAGTTTGACCTGAATTCCAGAGGTTTTCCTTAGACTGCACAATGAAAGAAAACTATTTTAAAAGGCTAACTTAGCTATATGTTTAAATATATTAATAAATGGTTTGGCTACCTAGTAACTGGCAACTACGATCCTGAGAAGGGGATCTAGGTTTTCATTTATATATTTGTTTATTTATTCATTTTTGTTTTCTATTTAGTTTACTCCCTACACCTCCATTAACCTTTAAAATAATTACCCCAAACACCCCCCTTCGAGATAGCAGTGTTAATTTTTCTGTAGAAAAATGTCCTGGCTGGTACCTCGTAAATTGCAGGCTCTCTTTTGCTCGCCAGGAAAAACTCAACATGTAAATGGCATGAAAGGTTATAAAGTTAACAAAGAAATGGGGCGAAAGGTCTGAAAATCGCCCATCTAAAGGTGCATATAGTCTCCAAACTAATGGGGAGCGAACGTCCTAAAATCTCCAAACAAATAGGGCTAAACACGGGAGACAAGGTGATTGAAAAATAAGCTCCCGTTTATTGCTCATGACTTTACACCTCTCACAAACACCTCCTCCTCCTATTCATTTCACAACATTTATAGGGGTATTACTCGCTTTTTCTGGACCCCCTTCTCCCTCATGTTTAGCATATTAGTTTTGAGGTTTTAGGACGTTCGTTCCGTTAGTTTAGCGATTTTGAGACCTTTCGCATAATTTTTGTATCAATATTAAGAACTTTAGTGCCCTTTAGGTGTCGATTTTTACCTGGCGAGTGATAGCGAGCCTCTTATTTTAGAAGGAACCCGGCCGAGAAATGTACAGATTTATCTTGAAAGGGGGTCTAGGGTGTATTTTTCTAAGCTTGTTGGAGGTCTAGCGAGGAAGCTCAAAAATATATTAATAAAGTAGACGTGCCGTTTTGCCCAAAATCAAAACGGCATACCCAACTCTGCGATGGGTTACCATCATCACTACTAATACCATCATCAATCACAATCAACATAATCACTACTACTGCCATCATCACTACAACTGCCACAATTATCACAAGTACTGTCATCATCACCATTACTATGATCATCATCACTACTACAATTATTATAATCATCACTACTACTCTCACCATCATCACTGTCCATTGTCACTAGCATTTTAATCACTACTATCATCATTGATACTACAACTATCAACCATCATTACTAATATCATAACCACCATCTTACAATCATCATTACTACTGTTAACATCATCACTACTAAAATAACCATCATCATTACTACTGTCACAAATATAACCATCATTTATCCTACTGTCACCATCATCACTACTACTGCCATCATCACCATTACTATGATCTTCATCACCATAACTATTGTCATCATCACTACAAATTTCACCATCCTCACTACTACTCACCATCATCACTAATACTCACACCATCATCACTATCATCATCACTACTGTCATTATTATCACTACAACTATCATCATTACTTGTCACCATCATCACTACTATTATGTCCATCATTACTACTACTATTACTGTCACCATCATATCTACTACTGTCACCATCATATCTACTACTGTCACCATCATATCTACTACTGTCATCATCATCACTACTGTCATCATCATCAATACAATTACAACCATCATCACTACTATTATCACCATAATAACTACTATCACCATAAATCCAAATATTACTACCATCACTTATAATGCCAACTAAACTAACTTAACCTAGCAAATGCGTAGCGAGATGTTTTCGCTTCCAAAACGCCATAAATGCTGAGGGGGGGTTTCCGGGGGGGGGGGGGGGGGGGGGGGGTAAAACCATATTTTGGTCCTAAAATCATAACTATTGCATAAAATAAAAAAATCTTTTTTGACTGACGTTCGCATTCACGCAACAAATGTTTGTGTGAAATTTGGTGAAAATCTGTCCAACGGTCTAGGAGGAGTTTCGAGACAGACTGACAACGACGACGACAGCGACAGACTTTTTGTTTGTGTGGTACCCACTATACGGGGGGGGGGGGGGGGGCGCGATACCAAACTCTGCTTACGCAGAGTTGATTAGTACAATCATCACTACTACTCTCACCATTGTCACTACCATCTTAATCACGACTATCAGCATTGATACTACACCTATCAACCATCATTACCACTATCATCACCACCATCTTACAATCATCATTACTACAGTTAACATCATTACTACTACTATAACCATCATCATTACTACTGTCACAAGTATTACCATCATGTATCCTACTATCACCATCATCACAACTATTGTCATCATCACTACAACTTTCACTATCATCACTACTACTCACTATCATCAATAATACTCACATCATCGTCACTACCATCATCACTACTGTCATCATTATAACTACAACTATCATCATTACTTGTCACCATCATCACTACTATTATGACCATCATCACTACTACTAGTATTGTCACCATCATATCTACTAATGTCACCATCTTATCTACTACTATCATCATCATCAATACAAATACAACCATCACCACTACTATTATCACCATCATCACTACTATCACCATCAATCCTACTATTACTACCATCACTTCTAATGCCAACTAAACTAACTTAATCTAGCAAATGCAGAGCGAGATGTTTTCGCCCCCAGAACGAATGCGTTCTTAGTGTCTCACACACTAAGAACGCCATCATAGCTGGGGGGGGGGGTCCACGGAAGGGGGGACTGGGGGGGGGGGGTAAAACTATATGTTGGACCTAAAATCATAACTATTGCATCAATTCAAAAAATCTTTTTTGACTGATGTTCGCATTCACGCAACAAATGTTCGTGTGAAATTTGGTGAAAATCCGTCCAACGGTCTAGGAGTTCCGAGACAGACGGACAACGACGACAGACATTTTTTGTGTGTGGTACCCACTATACGGGGGGGGGGGGGGGGGATACCAAACTCTGCTTACGCAGAGTTGATAATTAATTATATAGACCAAAAAGCAAGCACTACCCCCTTAACCAGCATACCACACTTCTTTTCAACACACCTAAATTAGCTCTAACGTACCTTGGTTTTGGCTCTCTGTCACTCAAACTTGGGGTGGGTGGGGGAGGGGGGGGGGGGGGGGGCACTTGGTACAGTCAGCTTTGCCCTTTGTCTAATTCATTCAGGATAAATACAATATCAAAATAGACAATTATAAACTACCTTCAAGCCTCAGTTACGACGAGGAAAGAGAATAAACTTCACCATATTCAAAACTCCCAAAAGTTTCCCACCCGCGCTTGCAGCTATTGTGCGACTCCAACTTCCAGGCCCTAACTTTCTACACTGGCGGCTTCCCGGAATTTACAAAGGCTATTTGGTTTGTTTATTCAGGGGAGGTAGTTGTTATTATTTTTTTCTGGGCCCCCTTCTTCCTCATACTGAGCTCCAATAGTTATGAGATTTTAAGCCGTTTGTCCCATTAGTTTGGTGATTTTAAGACCTTTCGCCATATTTGTTATTATTACGATCTTTCGTGCCATTTAGGTTTAGATTTTTTTCTGGCAAGCGATAACGAGCTTCTAATTAGCCTAGGTAGGAACCGGTCTTCGGCCGGGACATTTATCTATCGAAAAATGTACAGGTTTATCTCGAAGGGGGTTTTGCAGGTGTTGGGTGCTTGATAGAAGTCTAGGGTGTGAGAGGGATCTGCCTTGTTGGGGCCAATCAGTTTTCTGCATACTCCCTTTTTATAATGTTCTTATCTTATAATAATGAAATATAAGTAAATATTAAATATATAATAATAACTCTCCCTTAATGGTGAAACACAATGTTGTCTGGTGGCAGATGAAGCCGGAAAATAATTAGATGCAGCCTCGCCCCATAGAAAAAAAGAAAACCAAACAAAGTCCTAAATTTGACCACAAACCTATCCGGCCACTGGGCACTGCAATTAGTTTCGTGTACTTGATTGATGCTCTCTCTCTCTCTCTCTCTCTCTCTCTCTCTCTCTCTCTCTCGAGAGAGAGAGAGAGAGAGAGAGAGAGAGAGAGAGAGGTCCTCTTATGATTAATGATTATGTGTGAGAGAGAGAGAGAGATTAATGTGGTTGTCGTATATCGTCGTCCAACTCATACCTATCAAGAGGATATAGCCCTATACAATAATTTAGAAAAAACTCTATCAACAAAAGAAACCCTTATCATAGGCGATTTTAATTTTCCTAATATACATTGGGGAGATTTAAAAGGGTCTGGCCATGCATCAGAAAAAATGACCGAATTTATTAAAGATAACTTCTTATATCAATTAGTCCAGAAACCCACGAGGGGAGATAATATTTTAGACCTAGTAATCACGACCCACGAAAATTTAATTTCCGACTTAGAAGTTGGGGAATTTATATCTAATTGTGATCATAATATCGTCAGGCTCCAAATTAATATGTCGCACACAAACAGCACTAGTGAAACTTTTATTCCCAACTATAATAGCCTAAGAAATGACCTAAAAGATATTAATCTGCATCTCGAAGGTCTCACCAGTATTGACGATACATGGGAAAGATTTAAAGAAATATTCATGAGTGCTCAAAAGAAACATATCCCAATGCGTAAAAGACACAGTAAGAAAATAAACAAACCCCTTTGGTATGATATAAATATCAGTAGAGCAATTAGGGAAATAAATCGTTTATACAACTTAAAGAGAGAAACAAAGAATAATACCATATGTAAGCAATACCTGGCCGCCAGAAGAAAAGTAAAATCACTAATAAAAACAGCAAAGAGGAATTATGAAATAAGCATAGCTAAAGATAGTAAAACTAATCCTAAGCAATTTTACAGATACATTAACAGTAGCAAACAAATCAAAAGCGGGATAGGACCCATACTTAACACTCAAGGTGTTCTAGAAACAGATAGCAAAGACATAGCCTCTACTCTTAACAATTATTTCAGCTCCGTTTTTACCACTGCTGCCAACACGAACACTCCACAAGCTACTAATCAAATAAGCAAAATTGTGCTCCCTGACTTCAAAATCAGCCAATCAAACGTCACTAGACAGATTGAATTACTGAAAATAAATAAATCTCCCGGCCCAGACCTATTCATCCCTAAAATCCTAAAAATGGCCAAAGATGAAGTTGCCGAACCCCTAACCAAAATGTTTAACATGTCACTCCAACATGGACAATTACCACTGACTGGAAGACAGCGAATATTACACCGATATTTAAAAAGGGAGATACAAAACTACCAGGGAATTACAGACCCATTAGCTTAACTTCCGTTATTGTATAACTATTAGAATCAATCCTAAGAGACGAACTTGTACTTTTCATAGAGAATAACAATCTTATTCATAATAGTCAACACGGCTTCAGAGCAAACAAATCATGCCTAACATTATTCATTATCGAATTTTATGACAACCTATTTAAGATTAATGATTTTACCAAAAGTCTTGATATAGTGTACTTGGACTTCCAGAAGGCCTTCGACAAGGTCCCTCATAATAAATTACTTCAGAAGGTCGAGAATCTAGGAATACAAGGCAACACACTTAATTGGATAAGAAATTGGTTAAGCGAAAGAAAGCAAAGAGTAATTATTAAGGGAGTGGAATCAGAATGGACTCCGGTGACTAGTAGAGTCCCACAGGGTTCAGTTCTGGGCCCATTATTATTCATAATATATATTAATGATTTATACAACGGCATCAATAACATCATTTCCAAATTCGCCGATGACACTAAAATAGGAAATGCAATAATATCAGAAAGCGATAGAAGTAGCCTGCAATCAGATTTAAACAAGATATCAGAGTGGTCAGAAAATTGGCAGATGCCCTTTAACGTAAACAAATGCCTGATACTACAAATAGGCTCCCGAAACAACAAATACGAATACCATATGAATGGAGAAAAGATAAAGAGCGTATCACAGATAAAAGACCTAGGAGTGCTTATCAATGAAAATCTAAAATCTACAAGCCAATGCACCGCAGCATCTAACAAAGCAAATAGAGCACTAGGTTTCATTAAAAGAAATTTTCATTGTCATAGTAAAGACATAGTTGTACCACTATATAAAAGTATTGTGAGGCCACACCTGGAGTATGCTGTGCAGTTTTGGTCTCCCTACTTAATAAAAGACATAGAGAGACTAGAATCCGTTCAGCGTAGAACAACAAAGTTAATCCCTTCCCTTAGAAATAAACCATACAGTGAGAGATTAAGAGAACTCGACCTGTTTTCGCTTAAGAAACGAAGAATAAGGGGACAGCTGATAGAGTGTTTTAAGATAATAAAAGGCTTTAGTAACGTAAATTATAATAATCTATTTAAGATAGCCAAAGAAGGTTCCACAAGAGGAAACAAATTAAAACTAACAGGCAGGAAAGCGAACCTAGACATAACTAAACATTTCTTCACCCACAGTATTATTAATGAGTGGAATAAGCTCCCTAATGAAGTTATTGACAGTGACTCGATATACACATTTAAAAAAAGGTTAGACATATCACAGAAAAGTTGGTCTGCAGTAGAAGCTGATCACTGATAAGAGAACCTGGCAGAAATGAAAAAGTTTTCAGTTGAAGAGAGCAGAAAAAAAAAATGTATGTATGTGTATTCACTCACTTGCTTGTTCGTCAAGGGGAATCCACGCAATGCGAGCTAAGCTCATTATTATTGCGCCTCCTTAACTGGGAATGTATTGCGTGAAATGCATGTTAAGTCTTTATGTATCGTTGGAATGGCTGTGGATGTGTGTGTAGTCTGTATTTTAGCCAATTGGCGACATCTGGAAACGAAGGCTTAGGGTTAATCTGTACGGTACCATTCTCACTACGGTACCAGTCTCACCCGAAGGCTTAGGTTGACCAGTAGCTTAGGTTAACCAGTACGATACCCATCTCACCTTGTAACCGACCACCAACCCCAGATGGGACATCACAACTTCGTCCACTTATACCAGGTTCCTATTTATACTGCTAGGTGAACAGAGACTACACCATTAGGAGACTTGCCCAAATGTCTCTTACCCGCCCGGGTCTCGGGACCTTCTGGTTGTGAGCCAGACGCGCTATCAGTTATGCCATGGGGAGGTGTGTGTGTGTGTGTATGTGTGTATGTGTGTGTGTGTATGTATATATATATATATATATATATATATATATATATATATATATATATATATATATATATATACCTGTCTATACATATATATATATATATATATATATATATATATATATATATATATGTATATATGTATATATATATATATGTATGTGTATATGTATATGTATATGTATGTGTATATATGTATATAAGTAATAAAAAAAAAAAAAAGTGAAGGTGTGCATGCCTTTTCCTTTCCATTTCTAACTATACTATAAATTCCTTCAGGCGATTTCCAAGCCCTGCAAGGTTATTCACTTTAACTATTTTCATGTACGGCACATTGACAGAGGGAGCGGAGGGTGGGGAGAGAGCCTTCATCTTTGCTATCCTTTCCTTCCACTTTCTCTTAGGGTTGCTATCTCTATTAGGAGTAAGTCCTGGTCACCTCGCAGGGATCGTAAGATCTGTGTGGCCAGTGTATCTATGTACATCTATATGTAAATCTCTCTCTCTCTCTCTCTCTCCTTCAATGTTTAGTATTCACAATAACTCCCATTAATTAATTGTGAAAAAGTCTATTGAATAATTGCCTGCATTAATGACCATCGCTGAATTATAGATAATTATTATCATTGAAATGTCGCAGGACAGCTGGCAAATATTGCCATAATAAAAGTACAGCCAATTATTCCCTTTCAACTTGTTGAAAGGGAATAATTGCATTAAATGCGCCGTTTAAACATGAAATGGAGAGTGATAACAATTTGATTTGAAAACTGTGGATATTAACCGCTTCTGTACCTTTTGACTTTATTCTGGCACCCATTAGACTATTATATTAAATTACTTCCCGAAATTAACAGGCTTGGAACTATATCGTTGAATGACGTATTAGGGTGTAATCTCCAAACGTGACCCGCCCTAGGTAACTTTCCACTCACAGTCTCCATGCCAATATTACAGGCGCCCGGACACGTGATGTTGTGTGACTTGGTTTGATGACACCAGTCCTGACATATGTGAATTCCATGACCTGCGGGGTCAAATGTATACATCCTGTTGCCCCTCGATCTGCATCCATTGTATTTGATACAAGGAAAATACAACGTTAATAATATAAGCTGTTATAATAGGGTTATTAGATTATTAGATTACCATATGTGTACCCCTGTACATATATAAGTCATGAAATAATAATTGGATAAATTGGAGTACATAACACGCCCCTTAAAAATAAGAGATATCATTCCTACCACTGAAATTACTCCCTAATAAATATAATATAAAGTGATTATAGTGTAAAAAATATATTTTCTTGTTTTGTGATTTTTTTGTAAGATTTTCGAAGTTTGTAAACCCATTACGTAACAGGAATTTAAAATTAAGAATAATTTGGAAAACAAAAATTACATAATGATAAATATAAAGAGATTATATATACTGTATAAGTGTACACATCCCAAACAAACAAAGACATAGGAGCAAATCGAAAAAAATTGAACCAATGTAGAGAAAGTTTATCATCCTTTCGATAGGATCCACCAATTACCACATCACTCAATGAATGTCTTTGATCGAGAAAAAAATCCAGTCATTAGTTGTTCTGAAATATGAATACAATATATTGTAGGTTATAGTTCAAGTTAACACTTAAATTAAAACGGATAACTCGTGTTTCAAGAGTTATAATACTAGTTTTCAACATTGACACTGTGACGAAGTTGTAGATGTAGAGTGCAACTAAAGTTCAATATAGATAAACACTAAGGTGAAGCTTATAATAAGGAAAAAAAAGAGATAGAGAATAAATTTGAAATCTGGTTTTCAACATGAAATAACAAGGAAAGAAAATTAAAGCAATCAGTCAATATGCAATATGCAATAACAAATCAAATGTGCAAAATAGTTATATACACAATAAAAATTACATGGAATATATATACAAAAAATACTGAAAACAGAAAACCTGAAAAAGAACAATTCCAATATACAAACAAATGTATTATTATGTTCCTTCCAACAACCAACAATACTCCTAAAATCGATTAATGAAATTTACAAACACATGTGGCAGTCCGTGGACTCGAACCCAGGATGCTCACACCGAAAATCAACACCTTATACATCGCACCACGAAGACAGTTAAAGGTTGATGGACACTGCCTACGATTTATTATGCAACTTCGAATCCTGCATATCAATCTAAGCATGTACACACTTCCCAACTGCAACTCACGTAGGCTATGCATATGTGAATGGAAAGAGCAATTAATGGGGCCTTAACCACTTAGGGAAGTCCTCTCGATAAATTACTCATGAACCAATATCAATTATTATGTTCCTTCCAACAACCAACAATACTCCTAAAATCGATTAATGAAATTTACAAACACATGTGGCAGTCCGTGGACTCGAACCCAGGATGCTCACACCGAAAATCAACACCTTATACATCGCACCACGAAGACAGTTAAAGGTTGATGGACACTGCCTACGATTTATTATGCAACTTCGAATCCTGCATATCAATCTAAGCATGTACACCCATCCCAACTGCAACTCACGTAGGCTATGCATATGTGAATGGAAAGAGCAATTAATGGGGCCTTAACCACTTAGGGAAGTTCTCTCGATAAATTACTCCTGAACCAATATCAATTATTATGTTCCTTCCAACAACCAACAATACTCCTAAAATCGATTAATGAAATTTACAAACACATGTGGCAGTCCGTGGACTCGAACCCAGGATGCTCACACCGAAAATCAACACCTTATACATCGCACCACGAAGACAGTTAAAGGTTGATGGACACTGCCTACGATTTATTATGCAACTTCGAATCCTGCATATCAATCTAAGCATGTACACACACCCCAACTGCAACTCACGTAGGCTATGCATATGTGAATGGAAAGAGCAATTAATGGGGCCTTAACCACTTAGGGAAGTTCTCTCGATAAATTACTCCTGAACCAATATCAATTATTATGTTCCTTCCAACAACCAACAATACTCCTAAAATCGATTAATGAAATTTACAAACACATGTGGCAGTCCGTGGACTCGAACCCAGGATGCTCACACCGAAAATCAACACCTTATACATCGCACCACGAAGACAGTTAAAGGTTGATGGACACTGCCTACGATTTATTATGCAACTTCGAATCCTGCATATCAATCTAAGCATGTACACACATCCCAACTGCAGCTCACGTAGGCTATGCATATGTGAATGGAAAGAGCAATTAATGGGGCCTTAACCACTTAGGGAAGTCCTCTCGATAAATTACTCCTGAACCAATATCAATTATTATGTTCCTTCCAACAACCAACAATACTCCTAAAATCGATTAATGAAATTTACAAACACATGTGGCAGTCCGTGGACTCGAACCCAGGATGCTCACACCGAAAATCAACACCTTATACATCGCACCACGAAGACAGTTAAAGGTTGATGGACACTGCCTACGATTTATTATGCAACTTCGAATCCTGCATATCAATCTAAGCATGTACACACATCCCAACTGTAACTCACGTAGGCTATGCATATGTGAATGGAAAGAGCAATTAATGGGGCCTTAACCACTTAGGGAAGTCCTCTCGATAAATTACTCCTGAACCAATATCAATTATTATGTTCCTTCCAACAACCAACAATACTCCTAAAATCGATTAATGAAATTTACAAACACATGTGGCAGTCCGTGGACTCGAACCCAGGATGCTCACACCGAAAATCAACACCTTATACATCGCACCACGAAGACAGTTAAAGGTTGATGGACACTGCCTACGATTTATTATGCAACTTCGAATCCTGCATATCAATCTAAGCATGTACACACACCCCAACTGCAACTCACGTAGGCTATGCATATGTGAATGGAAAGAGCAATTAATGGGGCCTTAACCACTTAGGGAAGTCCTCTCGATAAATTACTCCTGAACCAATATCAATTATTATGTTCCTTCCAACAACCAACAATACTCCTAAAATCGATTAATGAAATTTACAAACACATGTGGTAGTCCGTGGACTCGAACCCAGGATGCTCACACCGAAAATCAACACCTTATACATCGCACCACGAAGACAGTTAAAGGTTGATGGACACTGCCTACGATTTATTATGCAACTTCGAATCCTGCATATCAATCTAAGCATGTACGCACATCCCAACTGCAACTCACGTAGGCTATGCATATGTGAATGGAAAGAGCAATTAATGGGGCCTTAACCACTTAGGGAAGTCCTCTCGATAAATTACTCCTGAACCAATATCAATTATTATGTTCCTTCCAACAACCAACAATACTCCTAAAATCGATTAATGAAATTTACAAACACATGTGGCAGTCCGTGGACTCGAACCCAGGATGCTCACACCGAAAATCAACACCTTATACATCGCACCACGAAGACAGTTAAAGGTTGATGGACACTGCCTACGATTTATTATGCAACTTCGAATCCTGCATATCAATCTAAGCATGTACACACACCCCAACTGCAACTCACGTAGGCTATGCATATGTGAATGGAAAGAGCAATTAATGGGGCCTTAACCACTTAGGGAAGTCCTCTCGATAAATTACTCCTGAACCAATATCAATTATTATGTTCCTTCCAACAACCAACAATACTCCTAAAATCGATTAATGAAATTTACAAACACATGTGGCAGTCCGTGGACTCGAACCCAGGATGCTCACACCGAAAATCAACACCTTATACATCGCACCACGAAGACAGTTAAAGGTTGATGGACACTGCCTACGATTTATATGCAACTTCGAATCCTGCATATCAATCTAAGCATGTACGCACATCCCAACTGCAACTCACGTAGGCTATGCATATGTGAATGGAAAGAGCAATTAATGGGGCCTTAACCACTTAGGGAAGTCCTCTCGATAAATTACTTCTGAACCAATATCAATTATTATGTTCCTTCCAACAACCAACAATACTCCTAAAATCGATTAATGAAATTTACAAACACATGTGGCAGTCCGTGGACTCGAACCCAGGATGCTCACACCGAAAATCAACACCTTATACATCGCACCACGAAGACAGTTAAAGGTTGATGGACACTGCCTACGATTTAATATGCAACTTCGAATCCTGCATATCAATCTAAGCATGTACACACTTTCCAACTGCAACTCACGTAGGCTATGCATATGTGAATGGAAAGAGCAATTAATGGGGCCTTAACCACTTAGGGAAGTCCTCTCGATAAATTACTCCTGAACCAATATCAATTATTATGTTCCTTCCAACAACCAACAATACTCCTAAAATCGATTAATGAAATTTACAAACACATGTGGCAGTCCGTGGACTCGAACCCAGGATGCTCACACCGAACATCAACACCTTATACATCGCACCACGAAGACAGTTAAAGGTTGATGGACACTGCCTACGATTTATTATGCAACTTCGAATCCTGCATATCAATCTAAGCATGTACACACATCCCAACTGCAACTCACGTAGGCTATGCATATGTGAATGGAAAGAGCAATTAATGGGGCCTTAACCACTTAGGGAAGTCCTCTCGATAAATTACTCCTGAACCAATATCAATTATTATGTTCCTTCCAACAACCAACAATACTCCTAAAATCGATTAATGAAATTTTCAAACACATGTGGCAGTCCGTGGACTCGAACCCAGGATGCTCACACCGAAAATCAACACCTTATACATCGCACCACGAAGACAGTTAAAGGTTGATGGACACTGCCTACGATTTATTATGCAACTTCGAATCCTGCATATCAATCTAAGCATGTACGCACATCCCAACTGCAACTCACGTAGGCTATGCATATGTGAATGGAAAGAGCAATTAATGGGGCCTTAACCACTTAGGGAAGTCCTCTCGATAAATTACTTCTGAACCAATATCAATTATTATGTTCCTTCCAACAACCAACAATACTCCTAAAATCGATTAATGAAATTTACAAACACATGTGGCAGTCCGTGGACTCGAACCCAGGATACTCACACCGAAAATCAACACCTTATACATCGCACCACGAAGACAGTTAAAGGTTGATGGACACTGCCTACGATTTATTATGCAACTTCGAATCCTGCATATCAATCTAAGCATGTACACACTTCCCAACTGCAACTCACGTAGGCTATGCATATGTGAATGGAAAGAGCAATTAATGGGGCCTTAACCACTTAGGGAAGTCCTCTCGATAAATTACTCCTGAACCAATATCAATTATTATGTTCCTTCCAACAACCAAAAATACTCCTAAAATCGATTAATGCAATTTACAAACACATGTGGCAGTCCGTGGAATCGAACCCAGGATGCTCACACCGAAAATCAACACCTTATACAACGCACCACGAAGACAGTTAAAGGTTGATGGACACTGCCTACGATTTATTATGCAACTTCGAATCCTGCATATCAATCTAAGCATGTACACACATCCCAACTGCAACTCACGTAGGCTATGCATATGTGAATGGAAAGAGCAATTAATGGGGCCTTAACCACTTAGGGAAGTCCTCTCGATAAATTACTCCTGAACCAATATCAATTATTATGTTCCTTCCAACAACCAACAATACTCCTAAAATCGATTAATGAAATTTACAAACACATGTGGCAGTCCGTGGACTCGAACCCAGGATGCTCACACCGAAAATCAACACCTTATACATCGCACCACGAAGACAGTTAAAGGTTGATGGACACTGCCTACGATTTATTATGCAACTTCGAATCCTGCATATCAATCTAAGCATGTACGCACATCCCAACTGCAACTCACGTAGGCTATGCATATGTGAATGGAAAGAGCAATTAATGGGGCCTTAACCACTTAGGGAAGTCCTCTCGATAAATTACTCCTGAACCAATATCAATTATTATGTTCCTTCCAACAACCAAAAATACTCCTAAAATCGATTAATGCAATTTACAAACACATGTGGCAGTCCGTGGACTCGAACCCAGGATGCTCACACCGAAAATCAACACCTTATACAACGCACCACGAAGACAGTTAAAGGTTGATGGACACTGCCTACGATTTATTATGCAACTTCGAATCCTGCATATCAATCTAAGCATGTACACACATCCCAACTGCAACTCACGTAGGCTATGCATATGTGAATGGAAAGAGCAATTAATGGGGCCTTAACCGCTTAGGGAAGTCCTCTCGATAAATTACTTCTGAACCAATATCAATTATTATGTTCCTTCCAACAACCAACAATACTCCTAAAATCGATTAATGAAATTTACAAACACATGTGGCAGTCCGTGGACTCGAACCCAGGATGCTCACACCGAAAATCAACACCTTATACATCGCACCACGAAGACAGTTAAAGGTTGATGGACACTGCCTACGATTTATTATGCAACTTCGAATCCTACATATCAATCTAAGCATGTACACACATCCCAACTGCAACTCACGTAGGCTATGCATATGTGAATGGAAAGAGCAATTAATGGGGCCTTAACCACTTAGGGAAGTCCTCTCGATAAATTACTTCTGAACCAATATCAATTATTATGTTCCTTCCAACAACCAACAATACTCCTAAAATCGATTAATGAAATTTACAAACACATGTGGCAGTCCGTGGACTCGAACCCAGGATGCTCACACCGAAAATCAACACCTTATACATCGCACCACGAAGACAGTTAAAGGTTGATGGACACTGCCTACGATTTATTATGCAACTTCGAATCCTACATATCAATCTAAGCATGTACACACATCCCAACTGCAACTCACGTAGGCTATGCATATGTGAATGGAAAGAGCAATTAATGGGGCCTTAACCACTTAGGGAAGTCCTCTTTTGTCATTTTTTTTTTTTTTTTTTTTTTTTTATGTTTTGTTCAAACCCAAGGCCTTAACCTTGGGATCAACCAAAATACCACAGGTCTGTTTACAGTCCTCTACTGCCTTACACATGATGGAAACAATTTATGTCTTAACATTTTGAATAATCTCAATCCTTGTCAACCTACCCTCAATGTTCTTGGAAATTACTAGGAAAATTACGAAAATAAACACGACAAGACCAGTGAACAGTGGTAGAGGGTAGATGTACTCTGGACGAACGAAATGCATGAATGACAATGTATCCATGGATGTGTTAATCAGCTCCAAAGTTTCAATCTCACGCAAAATTATCTTAGGAAATGAAAAGTTGTTTGTAATGTTTACTTCAGACGGAATGCTAGCAAACAGAATATCCTGTTCTGTGAACGAAAGCATGTGAGTGAATGATGGATAAAGAGTAAGATGAGATGAAACCAACAGACACGAGTCCCTTACATAAACTTGGCCAATACATGATTTATGAAAGGGTGCACGGTCCGGGCAAGTAATCAGTAGTTCTGAAGCATTCACAAAATAAAGAAAATTAGTATTAATTACGTGAACGTGAAAAAATGGCTGAAATTGAACCGGAGTGAAATTACAGTTATCCAGGATATCGGCATTACCAATAATAGCTTGAACCCATTTGTTAGACTTCATCGGCAGTAAAGGAATAGCAGGCGCTGGGCAAATAGTAAACAAGCCGAGAGCCGTGTGACAAAACGCATGAACAGTGGAGGAACTCAGTAACGAATAGCAATCATCTGTTTACTTCCCTTTCAAAACTAGCAAATTCTCGGTAGGAAAATTAATAGTGAGCAAGGAATTATGAAATTTTACCCGAAAAGGTATAATTTCAGACCAAGACAAAATCATGTCAAAAGCAAAAGGGATCAAAATAAAAAATGTACCGTGACTCACATACACCTCGAGAAAAGGGTAATAAGATTCTAATTCTGAGTGACCCACCAAAGGTACCAAATAAAATTCCCTATTTGACAATTTCAGCAACTTGTGTAAGTCAGCCAAGGAAAGCAAGTCAGACGTCACTAGCCCGTTCTCCGCGTGAACTAAAGCATGCATATAACGTTCAAAATCCTTCCCCAAAATAGTATATAAAATATGGAAAGTGTCAATACGAGTGGATATCATGACGAGCTCCTCAAAGAACGTTACGTTACTCTCCAATGCATTTAGTGAAACTTGCACATCATTAAGAAACGTACTCATATCAGTAATGGTGGTCACCATATTCTGTAAATATATGTTGTTCGTAGACATAATCCTGTTCGGTTTCTCCAAATATATAGAAAGATCTTCAATTTTACTCTCAACAGACTGAAGGTCTTCCTCAGTAACGAGGCCAAACAAACCCCCAAGTAACTTAGCACCTACATTAATCAAATCCCGTTTACGGCGAGAGTGGGAGTCAGGTTCTGCATTACGAAAAACATGGTCTACCTCAGACTGCACAACACACAATTTCCAGCGCATCAAATGAAATAAATTCACAGTCTGATTATTAAGAGTGCTTAGTCAAAACTTGAAGCTCGTCCAACTTATCCCTCGTTCTAGTTACATTCTCCGAAACACTACCACATCCCTGTTTAATCTTAGTTAAGTATGCCATATCCACGTAAGATCCTACCACATCGGACACTATTACAACTTTACCCTTAGGTCTCATAATCATTCCCGACCTAGTGAGATTGGTAGGATTGCCTGCACTAGCGGCGACAGTGCGTAGCTGTCCAGCCAACCATCCCAGTATCCAGAATACCAAGAAGCGCCCCACAATCCTTCCTACGACACCCATCTGAGGAACCAAACAACAAAATATGGTGACAACAAATTTACATGTAAAATTAATCCAAATTCATTACCAAACTGTTAACCCACCATTGAGCAACAAAATTACTTCCCTCTTTAACAAAAGCAACATTACTCGATCTTAAATTATATTTATGAGCACCATTTGTCTTTTTACGCCGTTTAAGTCCCTTAACATTCCTCGGATTCACCAGTTTGTGGTCAACAGAAATATCTTCATAACCAGGTAAATTGCGTATAACACGTTTCAAATGATTCACATGAGCCCTTTTCTCAACGCCCTTTTCTAAGTGTTTTATAACAGTACTATTCTTGTCGACTGAAATTACGCGGTAAGGACCCTCGAGAACAGGTTGTAATTTATCTTTGGCGTAAAATTCCCTCAAATAAACAAGATCCCCTACAACAATATTAACCTCCCTTTTACGTTTATTCGCTACGTTCATCATGTCTTCCTTTGATTTCGAAAGAGAACTGCGTAAAGTCCTATAAATAGACCGAAAATTATTCAAGTGATACAGCATGTAATGATCGCAGTTATAAACAGGAGAATTAGACTGAGCCAACGAATTGTGAGGAAGTCTCATATTTCTACCAAAAACAATAAAATACGGCGCATCCGCAATTGAGGATTTTATCGAACAATTTAGTGTTGATTCTGCAAAATGTAAAACTGAATCCCAAGTACTCGTATCACGATCTAATAATAAGCCGCAAAGAGCACGGATAAGAGATTGATTAGCGAGTTCCGCCAAGCCATTAGACTTGGGTGAATGAGGACAAACAGTAACATGATCTATAGTATATTCATCGCATAGTTTCGCCATACTAGAATAACAAAATTCTGTATTATTATCAGTTATAATTGTATTTGGACAACCAAATTTACACACGACGTCCGCTAAAAATTTATTAGCAACCGATTTCGCCTCTTTATCCTGCAACACTGGTAACACGACATACCGTGAAAAATGACAAATAGTGAGCATTATATAAGGTTGCCAGCGTCAGTCAATGGAAGTTTCAATAAATCTATAGCAACCACATCGAAAGGATACGCCGGAATCGGATATTCCCCGATTTTCACTTCCGGGCTCAACTTATGCTTAATAGTGGTGCATGTAGAACAACAGTCAATATACCAATCTATATCCTTTTTCATCGTCCGCCAAAAATAATTTATCTGAGCTTGTGTCAAACAACGAAGCTTCCCCGGATGCCCAATTGTATCATGTCCATGTAAAATGGGTAATAAATTACTAATTTGCGAATCTGGGATGACGAGTTGTAAAATTACCCTGTCATTTAAATCCCTCTTTCTGTACAAACACCCTTCATGCATTACAAAATTAAAATAATCAAAACCTGCTAAGTTGGGGTGACCAAGAACATTGTCGCTAAAATCACCCGATTCTAAAGGAAGAACTACTTTACCCCAAAAACTATCTTGACGCTGGCCTAACGCAATACTTTTACTGCACAATAGTGCGTTAACAGACACTAAACAAACAGGATTCCTTGATAACGCATCGGCAACTGTGTTGAGCTTGCCTTCAACGTACAATAATGTAGAATTGTATGATGGGCGGGTGCCCAACACCGAAAGGGGTTGAAATAGGGGAGCTATCCCCCCCGCCAAAGGCGGCTTTCTAGGGCCTTTCCTAGCTGATGCTGAGAGGATTGGGTTCTAGTCATGTGGTGATGGGCTGGTCTATCAGTGTGAGAACTGAGCAATCTCTGCCATACCCATAGCTTACTCTGACTGTTCCTTTTACTTATATATTTTCTAGATCTCAAGTGACGGCGTCTCTTCCGTGGATTGACCTCCCAATCTACCAAGATTGGAAGCCAAAGCGTCACATTTTTCCTTTGCCCCTCAACTTTCTCTTCATAATTGCTGAGGGGCACAGGGCCCTGGGTGGGGCTTTGGTTTCCAGGGCGATTCCGCACCCTCCTCAGCTCCCCGCCATGGAGTGGCTTCGGTCACCCAGGCTTTATTGTGGTCGGCAGGGAGGGTTCTGTTGGGGCGCTCGGTTATGGCCTTGGCCTTGCTCGGGGCCTTGGGGCTGTTCGGCCAGGCAGCTTTGGGAACAACAACAACAACAACAACCTCACGAAAAATATTTAACGCCCAAATTAGCGCTGCACCTTCTAAATCGGTAACACAATAATTCTGTTCTGCAGGTTTTAAAGAACGGCTAGCGAATCCTAACGGACGTAAGAGATCCCTATCGTCATACTGCATAAGAACAGCCCCAAACCCAGTATATGATGCATCAGAATTAATATAGAAAGGTTTCTTAAAATCAGGGAAAGCAAGGGTCGGTCGAGATGTTTAGCTCGCCTTTTATTCAGTAAAAGAACCCTCTTGTTCAACTCCCCACAAACATTTAGCGTCCTTTTTGAATAAAATATATAGAGGCTTCGCGATACTAGCGTAGTTTCTTATAAATGTCCTATAGTAGCCTGATAGGCCCAAAAATTGCCTTAACTGTTTTACGTTAGTGGGCGTAGGAAATTTAGTGATAAAATTTGTTAATTGAGCAGTGGTATTTACCCCGTCCGGAGTTAATTCATGCCCCAAAAATGACAGTTTCTTTTTAAAGAATTCACATTTACTGATTTTAATTTTTAAGCCTGCCTCATTTAATTTAGAAAGTATATTTCTCAGTGCGATAAGATGTTCCTCTACCGTTCTAGAAAAAAGTATAATATCGTCTATATATACTGTACATAAACATTATACCGATCAATCCTGCCAATACATTATTCATTAATATCTGAAAAATCGCTGGTGAATTTTTAAGCCCCTTGGGTAAACGTTTATACTCGAATGTACCGGAGGGAGAATTAAATGCTGTATATTGTCTTGATTCCGGTGATAACCCGATTTAATGAAAACCACTCGAAAGGTCGAGGGTTGAGAATACCTTGTTCTGCGTTCCCAAACTACCAAGAATTTCCGGTATCGCCGGCATATGGAAATGATCGGTCTCTGTGATGGTATTAAGTTTTCTAAAAATCTACCACGACTCTAAACTCCCCCTTCGCCTTCTTCGGGACTAAGAAAAGAGGTGATCGCCAAAGTGACGTTGATGGTTGAATTACGTCTTGAGAAAGTAAATCTGAAACATGTTTATCAGTCAATTCCCGTTGACTGTGCGATAAGCGATACATAGGAAGGTAAACAGGCTTCTGATCCTTGTCACTCAACACAATTTTATGATCTATAATGTCAGTAAACCCCATAGCGTCCCCTTTTAAATGTACGGACTCATTAAATTCTCTCAATAACGTCTTAAGCGGACCCTGAGCTTCAGGAAAATCTCTACCTTGTAAATCATCATAAATCTTACGCATTCTATCATCCATATCAGGAAAATTCCCAGTGCTCACAGATGCCACTGGAAGATAATTAATTTCTTCAAATATACAAGGTACACAGGAAGCATTACATAACTTCGTATCCGCATATAATTTCATTAAGCCATTTGTGACATTTAAAATGAGAGTTTGGAAAACATTGGTGTCATTCACCTCATGTAACGCTTGAGCGAACGTAATACCCTTGATCGCTGAGGAATCGGGTAATAATACAATAGAATTTACTGTACTCTTAAGATTGTTCGCATAAACATTAACAACCTTCGCAGAATGCGGTTCAATAATAGTATTACACTGAATGAGAATATCAGAATCCCCCATAGATTGTTCTAAATAATCATGCAGTTTAATATCGCTAGCGGGTATTAGTCCATGAGCCAGGCCAGATATCGGTACCACCTGGGGTGACTAAACACGAATGGTACTAAAATGTTTATAGAGTGGCTGTAAGTACATTAAGATATGATAGCCTTCTCGCACTGGTAGCTTAGTCTAATTTTTTTGATGCAATAGGGGCGCTACCCAAAAATAAAGATTTTTAGCGTGACGCTCGGCGTTTTCCTCATTTTCTTTAAAATCCATCACACAATCATCGCGAAACTTTGAACACCTATGTAGAATTATATTCTCTACCAGAGTTGTTCCTAGGTATTTTTCAAATTTCCTCATATTTCGGAATATACTCTATATTTTGGGTATTTTCCTCTAAATCTAGAATAAATCCTTAAATATGGGGAACATTGAAAAATATATTCTAACAGCTCTTGTAGCTTATTTGATTCTCTACAAGAATTATTCCGATGTGTATTTCAAGTTTCTCCATATTTAGGGGTTTATTTCATATTTGGGGATTTTTTGTTATATTTTTGGGATAATTTATTATTGGAAGGAGCAAACATATGTAGAGTGGTTTCCATGTAATGTGTTTGTTTGTTCATGGTTTAATGGTGATATTTTTTGCAGGTGTGTGTCGACTGTTTGACGGCAGGATGGAACCATCTGCGAGGAAGAGAGCACGGATCGACTGTATCATCCACTGCTCTGATGATGACAGCGATGCTCTGGTGTCACCACAGGATTTGGACTCCTGGAACACATTGCTCAGGGCTGCAGAAATCAGGCAGCATGATCCAGTCCTGGAAGCAGCCAAGGGCCTTGAAGAAGGAGGAATACCACACATACATTATCACCGTAAATGTCGTAGTCTCTTTACAATGAAGAAGTCACTGGATTCTATCCTTGCCAAGGGTGTCAAGATAGAATCAGCAAGCGTCGACCCCAGGAGGAGGGCATCAAGGGATGCCCCTAGTACTAGCAGGGTGTATGCCAAAGTATGTATCTTCTGCGAGAAGTCAAGCAAGTACATAAAAACAACAAAGACAAGGGAGCCACTCATACAGTGTGTTGAGCTACGAGCAAATGAGAAGATTCGCAGAGCAGCAATAAGGAAACTCAACCAGAGAATCCTTGGTTTAGTTAGCAGAGACCTTGTTGCTGCAGAGGGTCACTACCACAAGTCGTGCTACAAACTCTTCACAAAAGATGATTTCCCAGCGGCCGCCAGGTCGGGTGCAGGTGAAAATCAGGAAGAAAGCGAGGAAGCACGCTACGAAGAGGTTGAGACAGAAGCCCTCGAGGAACTCTGCTTGTATATAAGGACCAAATTATTCCCCAACCCAGAGGTACTGCCTATGACAAACCTCACATCTAGGCTTGAGAGATCCATGATGTCCCGTGGTATTATCCAACTGAAACCAGCGACAAAGAAACATGTTCGCCGAAAGATTGAAACCGAGTTTGGAGAATCACTACGCTTTGTCCCAGATGAGAAAGGAAAGCTTCTAATCTATCCACGCAGCCTCTCAATGGACGACCTTGCCCGGCAAGCACACAAAATGGCAAAAGACCTGCAAGAAGCAAGAGCAGCTAACTCTGAAGATGTCTTAACCAAAGCAGGAATGCAGCTGAGGAATGAGATCAATAAACAAGATGTGAGTCAGCCATGGCCTCCCGATACAGATCAGAATGTCATTCCTGCAGCAGTCACTCAATTCCTGCACACCCTGCTGACAGGAGAGTGTGAGTGTGAAACTCCCTCTGAAAGAGCTCAACGTCTTGCCACTTCCTTTGGCAGTGACTTGGTCTTTGCTGTTACCAGTGGCAAGACAAAACCACCCAAGCACGTACTGCTGACCAATGCTGTAAAGTCTTTGACAGGAAACACAGAACTGATCCGAACTCTGAATCGTCTTGGTCACTGTGTGTCTTACTCAATGTTTGAGGAGATCGATACAGCCCTTTGTATCCAGAAGCTGGAATGCTCAAAGGATGACATTCCACTGCCAGCAAACATCTACCCTGGTGTGTTCACAACCCTGGCCTGGGATAACATTGACCGACTTGAAGAGACCCTAAGTGGAGCAGGTACTTCTCATAGAGTCAATGGCATTGCTGTCCAGTCCAAGGTTGCAGGCTCTGTGCCAGAGAAAGTCCTGCCAGAGATTACCAAGTCCAAGATAAGAAGCATCACTCAGACATCATCAATGCTGCCAATATACAATGTTGGGCGGCGGGCAGGGCCACCTAGGATTGAGACTGCGTATGTCGACACTACCAAGGAAGTCCAGGATTCAAAGACAAAGAACCATATCTGGCTTCTTACTCGAATGTCAGACCATGAGGACCAGTCCATCAGCAGTTGGACTGGGTTCAACATCAAAATGCGCAGAGACATTGCAGTGGTTCAGGACACTGTAAGCTACCTGCCCACTATCAATGCTCCCGCAACAGAAATGTCCACCGTTAATGAAATCTTGGAACAAACGCATGCTATCATGCAGTCCTTACAGCTTAACAAGATTGTGTGCGTGTTTGATCAAGCACTCTATGCCAAAGCTGCCGAAGTTATCTGGAAACAAGAGAAGTTCAAGAACATTATCATCAGGATGGGCGTCTTCCACACAATCTGTAATCTCATCTCCACCATAGGAAAGAGGTTTCAAGATGCAGGTCTTAGAGATCTGTGTGTGGAATCAGGTATCATCGCAGAAGGATCAGTGTCAGGAGTGATGAACGGCAAGAGGTACAACAGAGCAGTGAGACTACACAAGCTCGTGTATGAAGCACTGATGAGGCTTGCATGGAAAGGCTTCCTTTCATGGCTAGAAGAAAACCATTCAAGGGACATACACCATCTAGATGAAACACTGAAGGACATCAACAGCTTTCACAGCAATGTGTCTCAGGGACTCTTTCAAGAGCTGATGGAGAGTGAATCATGCACACATATCATGAAGCTTTTCCAAGTTTATCTTGAGACCCTCAGAGATGAACACAACCTCTCAGCATTCTGGATGTCATACCTGGACATGGTTGAGATCATGCTGGACTTAATTCGAGCCTCCAGAGAAGGCAACTGGATGCTCCACCTAGGAGCAATCCGACAGATGATACCGTGGTGTTTTGCCTATGACAAAGTGAACTATGCCCGGTTCCTAACCTACTACTATGCCTTGATGTCTCGACTGCCCATTGAACACCCAGAGGTCCATGAACACTTCATGCAAGGTGGCTTTTCGGTCCAGATCGGTAGCAAGAATCCCTTTGGACGGATCCCTGTGGACCAGACAATCGAAGAGACGATCAACAAAGACACCCAGACACCAGGGGGCACAAAAGGCTTCAGCCTGAAAGGCGGAGCTGTCGCCAGGTACTACCTGACATCGGAGTATCGCAGCAGGTACTTAAGGCAGCTCAGGACTATGGTAGTAGGCCAAAAGTATACTGACTTCAGCCACCCAGACCTACAGATGCCCAGGATTAGAAGAGATGAGGCCGATGTCCAATCTTTAGTTCAACTGATGGAGACCAGCTGGTTGAACCCCTTCAACGCAGAGCAAGAAGATCTTGTCAGTTTGTCAACTGCGACTATGGCACCACCAGAAGTTGTCAAAGACCTTCTAGGGGCCTACAGAATAGGAGAGGATGCATATCAAGCCTTCAAGGAAGAGCGCCTGGAGATCGATACGCCAACTATACAGTTTCATGACACGATGACGAAGACGAAACTGAGAACGTTCACTAACATCAGAATGAAGCCACGCTCACAAGACCATGCCAAGGAGGTTATCTTAAAGGCTGACAGGAACCTATTTGGCCAGATGATCCTTGTTGCCGAGAACAGAAAGCTCAAAATGAGTGATGTCTTGGCTCATCCCCTGGGGCCTTTGCCTTGGGCACTTGCCAGCGGTGATGGGTCTCTCCGCAAGACCAACAAGGCTGCCCTCGCAAAGGAGTTAGAGAGGAATGTTTCTCCTGCAGAAGTGATACCCGAGCCCTCTGCTACCATAATTGATGGGATGAGCCTGGTCCACAAACTGAAGGGAAACGACAAAACTTTTTCACAGCTTGCAGGTACAGCACTGAGTCACGCTGTTCATGAAGGTGCTAAGAGCAGGCGCATTGATGTTGTGTTTGATATCTACAAGGAGACATCCATCAAGGATGCAGAACGAGCCAAAAGAAGTGCAGGCACAGGAATTCATTTCAAGAACATTCAACCTGGGCACAACATCCAGCAGTGGAGAAAGTTACTCGGTAGTTCCTCCAACAAGGCAAGTCTTATCAAGTTCTTGGTAGAAGAATGGAAGGCACCACAGCACAGGGAGAAGCTCAAGGACAAGGAGCTGTATGTCACATGTGAGCAGCGCTGCTTCAAGATCACCAAAGAGCAGTGGGAAGAGGCTCCTGAGCTTAAGTCAACTCAAGAAGAAGCAGACACACGCCTTCTTCTCCATGCACTTCATGCAGCAGAATCTGGGAACAAGTCTGTCATCATCACTGCAGAAGATACAGACGTCATGGTGTTGTGTCTTGGCATGTGCCACAAGATCCCATCCCATCTGTTCCAGAAGTGCGGGACGAAGAACCGGACAAGATTCCTGGATATCACCACACTGAGCCGCACACTGGGAGGCAGCGTGTGTGATTCATTGATTGGTATGCATGCCTTTACAGGCTGTGATACCGTCAGTGCATTCGCTGGCCGAGGGAAGATGACGACACTCAAGCAGGTGAAGATGGACAAGACATACCAGCATGCTTTTCACGAACTTGGACGCTCATGGGAAGTGTCTCCTGAACTCTTTGAGAAGCTACAGGAAATCACCTGCCACATGTACCTACCATCTACCCACACAACTAAGGTAAACAAGCTTCGGTATGAGCTGTTCTGTGCAAGACGTGGAGAGGTAGAGTCAAGTCAACTCCCTCCTTGTGAGGACTGCCTCTTCATGCATGCACTGCGTGCAAACTACCAGGCTGCGATCTGGAGGAGAAGTCTTCAGAGCCAGCTATTTGTTGCGAACCCAACAGACTGCGGTTGGATGACAGATGAGGACGGTAAGCTTGCCGTCAACTGGATGCGAGGCTCACCAGCACCAGATGCTGTTATGCAGCTACTGTCTTGCAAGTGTGTGCGGTCATGCGAACTCCCTAAGTGTACTTGCCTCAGCAATGGTCTAAAATGCACGGACATGTGCAGGTTACAGACATGTCAGAACAAGGCTATTGAAGAAGAGCCGGTGGCACAACAGTCAGATTCCGAGTCTGACGTAGATGATATTTAGGAGTAGTAATTTGCCATAATAGTATGTACAAGCCCATGGCATGCTTAGTGTGTATTTACAGGACTTGTATTAAATGTGACAATTACTATATGCATTTTGTTGACATTTAGGCATTCCTGTCCCCAAATTTGACATTTTAAAAAATTTCGGAATTTTCGGTAGGGTATGTCTATTCAAGAAGTGATAACGACCATTAAGCTACCAATGTGCAAGGGCTATCATATCAAAACATAAACTAGAGACATGTAGCAAGCTAAAAACACCTAAGAGAATTAGTCACCCCGGGTGGTACCGATATCCCAAAATTCGGGTCTTGGCTCATGGACTATATCGCAGGTGTAGTTGTGTGGACGTGCCGGCATCTACCTCCCCCGATATTCCTACCAGATGTACGACGTTTCGCCTGAAAGGTTTTACCACTCTCCACAACGCCCTTACGTACACCCCTCGATACAAATTGTAAACTTTCTGGGAAGCTAGATGACGCCTCAATGAAAGTACCATCAATAGATTCACCATTCATCTCCATACTCAAAATATATTTACGGTCTTTCATTGTTTTAAAACCCATCAGAAAGTCCGACGAGATGTTGAAACCTTGCACAATGTACACTTTCTCCGTCATTAAATCCAAGTCCTCATGCAATGCTAACAGTAAGTATGTAACCCCCAATATTGAAATATTATCCCCTGAAACACTCTGAAGATTAACATCTGGGAATTCAAGTTTAAACGAATCATCATGATTCAATTTGTTAAATACAGAGCTAGACATGAGGTTCACAGGAGAACCCGTATCAATTAATATACTTATGTCTGTATTAGTTACACATGACTTCAAAATTAACGAGTCAGGTGAATGCATAAGGGCACTTATCATTAACGTAGGAAATGCCGAAGTTTGTGTACATTGATGTTTTACGTTACAGTTTCATGGGAGCGATCGTAAGCTTCCCCCGACCTAGGGTGACTCGCCCTCCAATCGTCCGAATCGACCTCCACTTCCGGCCAATTTCCGGTTCTGTGGTCGTTATTCTTGCATCTACGACAGAAAGGTTGCTTACCTGCCGTATATTCATATAGCTCTTTGGCCTTGATGTTACAACGAGGAACAATGTGCACCCGTTTACCACAATAAAAACACATAACATCCCTGTGTTGGCCATTTGCGGCACCAGCCATGATAACGGGTCTGTGCGCAGTCTGGCCACCTGCGCCATGATTCTGCGGTCCACGCCCTTGGGCCTGATAGCGAGGGTACTGATAATTCCATGTCTGGGAACTATAACTCTGCCTATTCTGACCTACCTGTGCGGGTTTCTGATTTTTGGGAAAAGAACTGTTAGAGGAGAACTGCTGGGGATTTCTATGTGGTTGGGAATTCTTATTAGGTTGATTCTGTTTAGGCCCAGGTTGAGCTGGGGAGACAGGTAAGGAATTCCTAACGGCAGCACACGAGAACTGAATTTGCTCGGTGGTTATACCGCTAGTATCACAAGACTTCCTAAGTTCCTTTGAGAGTTTATTGAGAGACATCGTTGGAGGGAACTCGATTCGTCGTGCGATCGGTTTCACGGTATCTGGTAAGGCACTAACCAACATAACATACCCCAGTAACTTGCTCAGCTGTCCTATTGTTATCTTACTGTCCTCAAACCAGGTGTGACGAACTAGATCATGCGACATACAATTCGCGAATTGTGAACACTGCGCCAATAATGTATCTACTGACTGATTTTTCTTTTGCTTTAATAGCTAATCGGCGAAATCATGGAATTTCGCAAATTCTCCCTTAGCTGAAGACCCAAATTTCTCTAGGAATTCTACTCTGAACTCATCGTAAGTCTTAGCATTTATGAGGTCATCGCAAGCCAAAAGGTATCCAGCTGGAGTATTACCCTTATCAATTTTCGAGCCAAAAATTTCAATTTTGGTCTTCTCCTGTGTAATACCTGTTGCTGCAATTTCCGTCTCTACATCATCCAAAACTGGAGAAAAAAAATCCGTGTTCTTCCAACCCAGTGAAAAATTTGACGGCCTGACCATGGGTAACATTTAAGTGAAAAGCCTGGTGTTCGTTTCTAGACATAATGACGTTATCTTCGGGAGGTGTGGGAATTACTATACTAGGCAAAGGGGTGATGTAGGAAGGAGTTGTATCACGTTAAACGCCGCTTCTCAACACACTTTGATTAACATTTTCATACAGATGTGGAACCCCTGAAATACCTGGATTTTCCTGAGATTCAACTTCCGAATATTTATTTTCTGACCCGCTCCAATCGTCATCCGAAAAATCGTCTCCGCTATCCTCAGTAATATCAGATAATTCGGGATCAACTGGATTGATAGCGGGAACCTTAGGGAACGTATTGATGACATGTGGAATTTTCAACTTGATAACCATATGATATATAAAATTCTCCCATATAAATGGTAAATCATTCCTGTAAAACACCGCACAACAATTCCTGAATCTAAATACACCCTATTTTGCTCAAATTAATTAATTAATTAAAAGACAGTGATAAAAAAATAATAATTAGGCTACTCAATTGAATTATATATAACTGAATTTAGATTGGTATAATTTTTGGATAGAAAGATTCACTTAAGGCCTCCAGTAACACGTTACCTCTTCAATGTCCACCTGGCTGCTATGTATGTCCTCACTCAAACAAAAGCAAGGTACTACTGCCTTGCAGTGCCTGGGTCGGGTATGGCCAGGGGGAATGTTGTGACTTACGGCAGGTTGAGCCGTGCTGCATTCACTCCCGGCACCGTCAAGATACGTCCTCAAACCACTGCCACTCAAACTTGATCCTCTTAGTTATGACCAATCACTCCACACGTCGGTACCATGTCCATGAAGACTCCTCCTCCTTCAGACAAAGTTGAGGATTCCCTGGTTCTGCTGCAATATTATTATGATGAATTTGCGACCAGCTCCGAACTTGTGTGGGAGCAGCGCGGGCAGGGAGGTAAACTTGCCAGATGTACAAGTGTTTCCGCCCGCCGTGTATGTGAATTCTATATTTTGACAGACTCCAGTGACTTGAATTAAATACTTTTAGTAGCTTAAGCGGTCAATTAATCGACACATGAATGTAGCCTCTGTTCTAAAAAGGACCACCACTGCACACCATGTATGGAAGTGTGAATTTAGGGTTGCTAGATTTTGCTAGACCCTCTTTATACTGCGACCACCCAGTGAATATTACTGGGAATAATCAAATAACTCAATGTAATAATTAGAATCAGGTAACTGAAACTTGAGAATAATTCACAATAGTTTAATGAAAGATATCGTAAGACTTATTCAGAAGTACACTAATATATTGATTGTATAAGTATTCGTAATAGTAAGATTAATTCAAGTATGGTATATGTCTGTTTATCACACACAGACCTGATCTCTGACCCCTAGATGAGCGAGCTGCGGGTCCCCCTCCCCCCCCCCCCCCCCCCCCGTGTTTCCTGCCCTCCAGCTCTCTAGAATCTGCTTATATGCCCTCGGTTTACGCCCTCTGTATGACGTAAAACCACTCATTACCATTCTACGTGTACAATCTCAACCAATCCTGGTACCTGTCAATAATGACGTATTAGGGTGTAATCTCCAAACATGACCCGCCCTAGGTAACTTTCCACTCACAGTCTCCATGCCAATATTACAGGCGCCCGGACACGTGATGTTGTGTGACTTGGTTTGATGACACCAGTCCTGACATATGTGAATTCCATGACCTGCGGGGTCAAATGTATACATCCTGTTGCCCCTCGATCTGCATCCATTGTATTTGATACAAGGAAAATACAACGTTAATAATATAAGCTGTTATAATAGGGTTATTAGATTATTAGATTACCATATGTGTACCCCTGTACATATATAAGTCATGAAGTAATAATTGGATAAATTGGAGTACATAACATATATATATATATATATATATATATATATATATATACTTTTTCTTTTAGCTCCCTAGACCTCCAGCTATCCTAAAAAACAATATCCCTCAGACTCCCCTTCGAGATAAATGTTTTAATTTTTCTGTAGAGAAATGCCCACACTAAAAGGTCGGTTCCTCCTAAAGTGCAGGCTCGCGATGGCTCGTCAGGAGAAACCGACAACTAAATGGTTCGAAAGATCTTAACATCGCCAAACTAATGGGGCGAACGTCTTAAAATCTCAAAACTAATGGGTCAAAACACAAGGGAGAAGGGGTCCAGATAAAACAAAAACTTACCCCTAATTTGAATAAAACTAATATACCGGTAACCGTACTGGAAAGGGGGGATGTTTAATTTTTTGCTAAAAAAAAATCATTTACATCTTTTATATTAGTTTCCTCCCTAGACCCCCTTCAAATTAAACAAACAACCCCAGGATCTCCCCTCAAGATATATTTGATAATTTTTCAGTAGAAAAATTTCCCGGCCGAAGGCCGGCTCCTCCTAAATTACAGATTCGTTATAGGTCGCCAGGATAAAATAGACACCTAATTGACACGAACACTCTTAATATTGCCAAATAAAAGGGGCGAAAGGTTTTGAAATCGTCAAACTAATGGGCCGACTGTCTTATATTCTGAAAACTAATGGGGCTAAGCAAGAGAGAGACGAGTGTCCGAAAAATAACCGACCCTCTCCCCTTAACTGGATAAGCTAACATTACGGTATTCACATTTAAAACAACGCAGCAATCATTCTAAAGTTTTGGCAGCTGGCTGGAGCCCCGTATTAAACTGCATTTCATAAACTTTTGCCGACAAGCTGAGTTGGCAAGTTATAATTCAACTTTAAAAACAAAGGAATGCAGTCAGATTAGTAAGTCATTTCATCCTCTTGAGGATTGGCAGTTAATTTTGGCTATTATTAGACGATTTTATTAGGATTATATAAAGGGTATATGGAAGTCAGAGGGTTATTTGAGTGTCTTTACCCTTTTAATGTCCACAGAACCTTCCTAAGCTGTATAAAATCATCTAATGATAGCCGGAATAACTTGTCAAAAACGCGTCATGATCCTCAAGGGGTTAATGTTTTGTTGAATAGCTGTACGTGGTTGACTTGCTATGGACAAATTATGTTAAGTCTATCTAGTGATTCTAGTCGAAGGGTTTAGTCTTTTTTTGGACTTTCCATTAGTTTGGCGATTTTAAGATATTTATTAACCCTATCAGTAACAGTCATCCTTTTATAATTATTCTGGCTACTATTAGACAATTATATTCAGTCTCAAAAAGGCCTCCAGTAACTAACAGGCTTCAAACTATCTTACTTAACCCTTTTTACTACCACAGATCCTTCTTAAACTGCACAAAAATCGTCGCCGGCACACATGGGGTTAATCACTTTGAAATTATATGCTTGGTATAAATCTGTATTCGCTTGAAAAGCACCAGACTTTTTCAAAAATGACGGCGGATACTAGTTTGCTATGAGGTACGGTAGAAATAGTCGTAGTAGTTATTGTAGTAACAACAGCAGTATCAGTATTTATGGTAGTAGTAATAGTAGTAGTAGTGTAAGTAATAGAAGTAGTAGTAATTGTTACTGGTGTTGTTGTAATAATAGTAGTAGCAGTATCAATATTAACAGCAGCAATATAGTAGTAGTGACTGTTGTTGTTATTATTGTTGTTGTTGTACCTTTAAACAGTATGGATGTGATTTCCATTTATAGAAAATAAAATCATTGATAAAAGCGTTGCCCTCGTTTCAGTATAACCTATAAGTTATTTGGCGTGGAAAACACTAGTTGAAATATTTTTACTGAACCAATATTTTTCAAAAGGAACTCAGATTTCTCCAGTTCAGCTTCATAGGGGGAGATTGTGTTTTTATCACCCATTTGTTTTGAGATTTTAAGACGTTTGTTCCATTAGTTTGGCGATTTTAAGACATTTCGCTCCCATTTCTATGTAAATGTTAAGACGTTTCGTGCCATTTAGGTGTCTATTTTTTCCTGGCGAGCAAGACTGCTCGAAGGGGGATATTTTGTGTGTGGGTGTTTGTGTTTTTTATCTGTGTTTATTTTTTGTTTTATGTTGTTTTTGTGTTTTCCCTGTTCTTGCTCTGTCTTGAGTCGGCTACCCCCAAAATGGGGATTGGGCCTGAGCATATAGATAATTAGATAGATAGATAGATTTTTTTTTTTTTTTAAACTTGATAGCGTTCTAGGGAGCTAATTAACCCATTAAGCGCGCGCAGGGTGTAGTGAACACCACAGTTCTGGGCGGCAATATTAGGCCTCTTTCCCGCCTAAAATCGTCATTTTACAATAAATATCGTTATTACTTATTCATATGCGCCTATTTTACGTTTAATATAAAGATAGTAACCTGTAACAACAATAAAACAAGTGGGAATATAATTTTTCTGGTCAAAATCGCGAATGGTAAGCGAGCGGTTCATTCATGAAGTGTGAGAGAGCTGGCAACCTACCCTCCTCTCTCGAGGGTTGAGGCAGTACTGAGCTACTGAGTCACACCCTCACTGTCTCTACCTTACGTAACAGACACATGAACACACACTAAGATCGGGTTGGAGATGTTTACACGAAAAGATACCAATGAATTAGGGAATAACAGGGAAAATAGGTGATAATTGAAGGGGGGGGGGGGGGAGGGGATGTGGAGGAGTAATATGAAGTATGGGAGAAAAAACAAATTGTTTTAAGTGCTACTGGGGCTTTTTAAAATGTTTTTTTAGGCCTTCCCTCTTAAGAGCTTTGCCGCCGTCGCACAGTAAAACCTCTTAAGAGCTTTCTCGCCGTTCCTGGGTTAACCTCCCCTCCCACCATTAAGCTTTCATATTTCTTATCTCTCGTTAGTATTTATATTAGTATTTACATACTTGTAGTAGCTGCACCTTCTACTAATCTGTCATCCTCTCGGTAGCACTATACATTAACCCATACTGTACCGGCGACGTCTTTTTATTTGGTTTTAGCTACATTTAGACGATCTGTGTGAAGCTTAGGAAGGATATGTGGTAGCTACAAAAATATTTAATTGAGATAGGCTGCAGTCATTTAATGGGTAGACGTCTTTCCTAGGCTGAAAAAATCATCTAATATTTTCCAAAATATAATAAAAGGGACGCCACCGGTATTGTGCGGGCAAACAGTTCTTCTTCCAGTTTTGTACATTGTTTTTTTCACGTCGGCCATCAGTATCAGAGTGGCGCCTTTTGTCAGAGTTCAGTGAATAACGAGAAAGATCAGTCCCCGTTGGCGCAATTATTAACACACTCTGCGGGGTGGGTGTCCAACCCCGAAAGGGATTGAAATAGCGGAGCTATCCCCCCGCCAAAGGCGGCTTTCTAGGGCCTTTCCTAGCTGATGCTAATAGGATTTGGTTCTAGTCATGTGGTGATAGGCTGGTCTATCAGAGCGAGAACTGAGCGATCTCTGCCATACCCATAGCTTACTCTGACTGTTCCTTTTACTTATATATTTTCTAGATCTCAAGTGACGTCGTCTCTTCCGTGGATTGACCTCCCAATCTACCAAGATTGGAAGCCAAAGCGTCACATTTTTCCTTTGCCCCTCAACTTTCTCTTCATAATTGCTGAGGGGCACAGGGCCCTGCATGGGGCTTTGGTTTCCCGGGCGTTTCCGCTCCCTCCTCAGCTCCCCGCCATGGAGTGGCTTCGGTCACCCTGGCTTTATTGTGGTCAGCAGGTAGGGTTCTGTGGGGGCGCTCTGTTATGGCCTTGGCCTTGCTTGGGGCTGTTCGGCCAGGCAGCTTGGGGAAAAACAACGACAACAACACACCCTGCGGTAAATAAAATGGCGTCAAACCAGGACAATTTGTTTTTAAGACTGACATTAATGTGAACATGAATACAAAATAATGATTGTATTGGTTTTGGTAATGTTGTCACTTTGAAAGGCGCAGTAAGAACCGTGAAGCATAATTTTACATTTTCAAATGATATGTGTGTGTGTGTGTGTCTTTTTAGATATTTTTTTTTATTTTTTTTAGTCAGATCATCAGGTTGTATGGATGCTAATGTTAGGGAGCCAATTCTAACATAATTTCCCTGTTCATCATTATGATTCTATGAATCCAACACTTCACGTAAATATATTGCACCCTATAGTCAACTCACTTTATATAGGCCAAAATCATGACTCCTAGCCTCTTGCAACTCAAAAGGGGCTAGACAAAATGGGCTGTACATATCAATATCTATTCCCTGGTTGACTCTTTCCAAATGGTAGAAGTGCTAGCTCGATTTCTTCAAAGAAGGTATTCGGTTTTATGACAGGTTATTCGTTTGCCTGCCTGCCTGGTTGCACAGAAATAGGATAATGGCAGATATTTTGTTTACCCTATTTGGTGCAGGGCGGGTCTATTTGGAGCCTTCCTGTTCCACTCCATTAGTTTGGAGATTTTAAATGTTTCACCTCATTAGTTTGGCGATTGGATGATGCTTCAACCCAATAAGGTGTCAATAATTCCTGGGTGAGCGATAGCAAACCTGTGATTCATGAACAATTATAAGGAACATTAAATATTTACAAATTTATCTTTAGGAGGAACTTTTTTTTATATAGCTTGATGAAGGTCTAGGGAGCAAACTCCCCCCCCCCCCCCCCACCACCACCACCAAGTAACCAATAGGAATAGAAAAGCCTGTGACAAAAAGGACCTCGAAAGTTGAAAATGTAATTCTGATTGGGAAAGTAAAAAAAAAAGTGATATATTCGTCTGGGTCGGGTGGAAAAATATATGAGCGAGGTGGTTCATGGCGTTTCTGATATGAAAATAGTTTTTATAATCCTCAAAGATTAGAACCTGGAAGAGTTCGACAGATGAATGTTTTAGCCTTAACCCATTCCCTTCCTGAACGAGAGAGAGAGAGAGAGAGAGATTAGCTTCATAATGTGGAACGTGAAGCATAAGAATATCACACGTCGCCTTTCCCTAAAAGTTTAAAGCTGAAGCGTATATACTATATATATATATATATGTTAGTAAAGCCAGGTAATAAATTTTCTTTAATACATACGAGGTTGAAAGAAATGGCAATTTCTGCGTTGGAAATTTTATTATTCAAAGTTTTCAGGTCTCTGATGAGTTTTCGCTGGGTGGCAGGAAGTAGATGAAGGAGATGAGCAAAATTCATGGTGGTACAGGGTTACATAAATGTACATGATGATACAGGATATACGACGCGTTTCACTGGACAACCAGCATTATCAAGTAAGGATAGAATGATATAAAAGGTAAACAGGAAGGGTATATATAGAGGGTGGAGGATCAGAGGAGGCGAAAATCAGGGGGCAAAAGTCTGCTATTGGTGGAGGGGTATTCTAGGAAAGAGAAAGGGGGAACCGCTTCACGCATGCACACTGGATGCGGGATGGTGGTCGGTTGGTGGGGTCGAAGCTGATTGGCTGCGTGTCGAGGGGCGTGGCCTAAGTTGTGTGGCGCCTGCGGGAGACGAAGCTGAAGGAGGTAGCGCGGGGGGCTGCGTCAAGGGCACCGGGGGGCGAGGGGGGGTGTTAGGTCCTGTAGGAAAGTGCCTTTTGGCAGAAGGAAGGATCTGAAGGTCCAGAGTTTGGTTGTTGATGTTGGGATGTAAGGCTTGGATATATAAAGCTTCGAGTATAGGTAATCTCCTTGGGTCACTTTCTTTATCGAGTATGGTGGTGTGTTTTTCTAACTCGTTGCGTGTGAGGTGAGGGTGGTTAGGGGTGAGATAGTGGTCTTTGATGGCTCCAGCCTGAAGGTGAAGAGTTAACCGGCGTGAAAGACGAGTCTGCGTCATACCAATATAGGAATGAGGTCCACAGTCCTCATAATTACAGGTATGTTGGTAAATGACGTGATCGTCGGTCATCGGGCTCTTTATCTTGGTGGAGGCAGGTTTGTTGCGGAGAACGAGGTTGGAGGTCTTGGGGGATTTGTAATAAATTATTAATTTGATTTTGTTTTCCAGGTTGGTTGGGTGGACATGCTTGGAGATTATTTCTTTTAAGACGGCCTCGTCATTTTTGTGTTCAGAGGACATGTAATTGCGGTAGAAGATCTTAATTTCATTGGGGGGTCAATGTTGGGAGGGCTTTGGGTGTACCATTTTTCAAGATGGTGGTTGATGGTGCTGGAGATGTCGGAGTTGGAGTATCCGTTATTTACTACAACTTGGGATAGTCTTTCTAGTTCCTGGTGGGTGTCGGCCCAGGTAGAGCAGTGCGTGAGGGCTCTCCTAACATAGGTGGAGATGGAGGATAGAAGATAACGGCGGGGGCATTCACTATCGCCGTTGAGGCATTGTCCTGTGTTAGTTGGTTTAATGTAGACGGTGGTTTTGAACCCATGGTCGTTCAGAGCTACGAGGATGTCGAGGAAGGGGAGTTGTCCATTGTTAGATTTTTCAAAGGTGAAATTAAGTCCGGAGGAGGTCATGAAGCGACGCTGGAGTTCCTGTAGTTTGTGGAGGTCCTTGATTTGCACGAAGATGTCATCCACGTATCTACAGTAGACGGTGGGTCGTTGGGCAGCTAGGAGCTCTTCCTCGATGGTACCCATGAAAAAGTTCGCAAAAAGAACTCCTAGGGGGCTGCCCATCGCCACACCGTCTATCTGCTTGTACATGTTGCGCCGGGGGCAAAGGAAGGGGGCCTCCTTGGTACATAGCTCCAGTAGTGTTTTCAGGGCCTTCTCCGGGATGTCCAGTGTTGGTGTATCAGGGCAATGATAAATTCGACGTAGAATCATGTCAATGGTCCTATCCACTGGCACGTTGGTGAACAGGCTTTCTACGTCGAGAGAGGCGATTGTGTGGTTGTTGTTACGGGGGGCGTCTCGTAAAATTTCCAAGAAATCGTGGGCTGAGCTAAGGTTGAATTGGCTGGGCACGTAGGGGGTGAGGAGGTTGTTCAGGGCCTTGGCGATCTGGTAGGTGGCAGTGGGGATCTGGGAGATGATGGGGCGGAGGGGGTTCCCAGGTTTGTGTGTTTTGATGGTTCCGTACGCATAACCAGGGGTGTATTCTCCGACGAGTTTTTTAAGGTGGATCCCTCCTTGTTTGGCGTTGATGGCGGTGATGGTGGTGTTGGCAGTACGTTTGATTTCGTCGGTTGGGTTGCGAGTGATCTTTTTAAATTTGGTGTTGTCACTTAAGATGACGTCCATTTTTCTAAGATACTCCTCCTTGTCATAGATCACGAGGCAGGAAGCTTTATCCGCACGACGGATGATGATGTTGGGGTTGTCTCTTAATTGTTTGGCAGCTTGGAGGTGTTGTTTGTTGAGTATTTTGCTATGGTGAGTTCCTCTGGTTTTGGCGGCTTCAGCGAGGAGAGTAGGTTGTAGGGCGGAAGTAGTGGTGACCTTGCCATCCTTCTTGAGCAGTAGGATGTCGTCCAGGAGGATTTCCGTTTCTAGGCGTTTCCGGTGGGGGCCAGGTTTGGAGCTGTAGTGGCAGTTGAGGCCTTTGTTGAGGAGGTCTTCTTGGTCCAGGGTCAGAATGGTGTTAGTAAGGTTTATATATCCTTTTGTTGGTTTGGGAAGTTTTAAGTTTCCGCCATAAAGACGGGCAAGCTTTTTTATGGTTGTGTTTTCGGCTTGTCTTCTGTGTTGTTCAAGGAGTTGTTCGAGGGCTGTGTTGATTTCGGCTTTGAGGTGGTCTGGAGGGGTTTCGTCTTCCCAAATCTGTAGAAGAGCATCTCGTTCTTTACGAAGGTTGTTGGCGAGCTCTCGTTTTTCAATTATTTGGTCCTTCACCAGTTCTTCACGACCCCACCATCCGACCACCATCCGGCATCCAGTGCGCATGCGTGAAGCGGTTCCCCCTTTCTCTTTCCTAGAATACCCCTCCACCAATAGCAGACTTTTGCCCCCTGATTTTCGCCTCCTCTGATCCTCCACCCTCTATATATACCCTTCCTGTTTACCTTTTATATCATTCCATCCTTACTTGATAATGCTGGTTGTCCAGTGAAACGCGTCGTATATCCTGTATCATCATGTACATTTATGTAACCCTGTACCACCATGAATTTTGCTCATCTCCTTCATCTACTTCCTGCCACCCAGCGAAAACTCATCAGAGACCTGGAAACTTTGAATAATAAAATTTCCAACGCAGAAATTGCCATTTCTTTCAACCTCGTATGTATTAAAGAATATATATATATATATATATATATATATATATATATACAATAATATATACTGTATATATATTACTCTTTACACTCGTGATATATATCTACCACACCATAGGTGAATAATTCACTAACATATACCGCAGGAAAAATTGAATCGTTAACAAAGGGCAAGATGAAATAATGCTACTATGAAAAGAATGATCGATTAAAATGTAAAATTGTTCACTCACCGTTCTCCATCTACTGTAAACATGGTATATGTATGTATGCATGAGTATACTGTATATATATGCATTCATGTATATATTTATGTATGTATTTATCTATAGCATCTATAGGTATACCCCACAACCCCAAGTTATACCTATACATCTAAATACGCTTCATAAATACTGACCAATGTTTCTAGGTAATGTGTGTATCCATATTTACTAATGACCTTTGGTATTCTTGTTACTTGAGAGGTAACCCTATTAGATCACTCTCTCCTGTTGCACTTCATTAGTTTGAAGATTGCAAGAAGTTTCACCCCAATAGTTGGTGATAATAAAACGCTTCATCCCATTCAGGTGTCAATTTTGTTCTGGGCGATTGATAGCGACCCTATAAATAAGAAGAAATAGGCGTTCGGCTGGGACCTTTATTTATAAAAAATTTGCAAGTTTAGGTTGAGGGGGTACATCTCTGGATCTGTCACAGGGAGTTAAAGGATTACAAAATACCATCCCTTCAATCCGATTAAGATTTTTATTATCTGTCGCCATCGATATTGTAGGCACTCTCAAAAGTCGCGCTCTATGTACACAGTTTATATTTTATATAATGCTGTGTGATCTGACTTCTTGAGGGTTATTATGATATTTGGTTTAATTGTTATTGAGGATTTCGCTTGATCCTGTCATTTTTTAGCAATACATTTTAGTTTGTCCCCAAGGCTAACACAAACGCTTTCCCAGACTGCCTTCTTCCTTCAAACTATAACATGCCCACCCAGATGATAGTGGCCAGGGGGAATGCTTCTTCTCTACCATGTTTATTATATTAACCGTAATCTCTCGTTCCCCCCCACCCCCCACCACACACACACACACTCACTCTCACACACTCTGTCTCTCTCTCTCTCTAGTTGCGTAACACAGTTTCCTATAGATATTATCATCTTTACTTGCTTATTTATATAGCAAAAATCCTCAAATATTGGATAGTCATATAGCAACAGTATGAATTCCTCCACAGTATATTATCATTATTTTATTATTATTAATATTATTATTATTATTATTATTATTATTATTATTATTATTATTATTATTATTATTGTGTTTCATGTTTGCTCCCTACACCTCTATTAAGCTTCAAAAACACCCCCAAGATCCTCCTTCGAGATATATTTGTAATTTTTTCGGCAAAACTTCCCCCTTCGGAATAGGGTCGCTATCGCTCGCCAAGAAAAAACTGACACCTAAATGGCACGAAAGGTCTAAATATTGACAAGGAAATAGAGCGAAAGGTCGTAAAAGCGCCAAATTACTAGGGTATACAAAGCGTATTTATATATCAAAACTAATAAGGCTAAGCGTGAGGGAGAAGGGGTAAAAAAAAAAACAAAAAAAAAACAATTCTCCCCTTAACCCCTCCAACTCGGAAGGGCTCTTGAACGCCCATAACAACCTCGGCCCGCGCAACCCGGAAGGGCTCTTGAACGCCCATTGCTTGCGTGCGTGCTTTCGAATGCCGCGCGTACATTTTCGGTATCGTGGGACGGTAGGTGGCGCCACCAGGCGTAAACTACGCCACAGCAACAGTATCTACCCCGACGCCATCATGGACAGTACGCCAAATAGTGATTCCGCTGTGTCCAATACCGTGCTTCCTACGACGCCCTTGCTAGTTCGTCGCGCCTTACCCTGACGCCATCGCCTAAATGTGTTATCTCCCGGAGGTATTGAGACGACATTGAGACTTTATGAGCGAGCTGATGCCAAGCATAATGTTGATGATGAAGTCAGTGACGACTCCAGTAATTATAAGTCGAGTGATTATGGCCATGAGAGTGACAAAGAAGAGCAATTCCTGGGATTTGCGAGAGAACATGACAGTGATGTACCAGTTGTTGAGGAAGCTGGTTTACCTAAAGACAGTGAACTTGAGAGAGTGAGTAAGTGGGAGAGTTCAAGGTCACTCACCAAATTTCGCATAAGTGACACGACGCCAAGCCCTTCCCCAGGTAAATCGCCTTTCAAGCTACATTTGTATATAAGCAGAAAATACTTGAGAAGGCGGCCGCGGCAGCTAGGGAACAAGCAAAACTACTTGGTGAGGATGAGGCTGTGAGTGAGGGTCAGCATGGTGACCCTTCTCGTCCGCCATTGTCTCCCTTATTTACCCACGCCACCCAAGATGACCCGGATGCCCCGCATTCTTCCCCACCACCCCCACCATTGCCAAGGGTTGAGGACCCCCCACTTTCGGCCTATTTGCCTCCTAGGTCCCCCGACAGGAGACATACTGCTGCCGAAAAGGGGAAAGGTAGGAAATATACCAAAAAAATTAAGAAAAGTAAGAGAGTTTTGTTCGAGGCTCCCGCGGCGTCCACCCCGGCCGGCCCCAGCCATACGTCCCCGCAACTTTCCCCACGGTCCTCCCCACCTCTCCCGCCTTCAACATGTCTTCCTGAAGAAGTCTTTGAGCTCGCATCACCAATACCTGGGCCTAGTGACAGTGAAACATTGCTTTCTGTCACTCGTCGCAGGCCAAGGAGCCCAGGACCTCGGGGGGACACAGCCTCACCTGCCACTCCTTCCCCACCTCGCCCACCCGCACGCCACCCACGCATCACTGGTTCCCCGCCAGATTATGTGGGGGCCACTGATGATGAAGGGCACCTCTCTGAAGACTCTGGCCATGATTACATAGGTCCACCGTCAGGGCAAGATGACCACTCTGACGATGACTATATGGACATCGCCGACCCTCGACCCATCCGCTTGGCCCGGCGTCGTGCTGCCCGTCGTGCTGCCCACCGCCCTGGCCGCCGCCCTAGGGCGCGCGCCTCCCGAGTTGGCCGTGGGCGTGCTGGGCCACCAGCTGGAGCTCCTCGTCAGCGTAGACAAGACCCATTCTACGTTTTTCAGTGGCAAGACGTAGTTGATGAGGATGGATACAACCCTGATGTGCCAGCTTTTGATGAGGTACTGGAGGGTTCAGGCATTACCCCCAATTTTCCTGCAGGCCCCAATGCTCCACCACACGAACTATTTGAGGCCTTCTTTGATGAGGAGGTGGTAGGCTATGTTGTCAAAGAGACAAATGAGCAGCACCAAATCCAGGTCCACTTTTTGGGAAAGGTGACCAAGGGCCACATGAGGCAGTGGACCCCAGTGACTCATAAAGAGTTCATGGTGTTCCTGGCACTCACCATGCTAATGCCTCATGTCAAGAAGCATAGGTTGCCTGACTATTGGATCACCAATGATCTGATATCCACCCCTGCCTTCGGGAAATATATGTCTCGCGACCGGTACCTTGATATCCTCGCAGCGCTCCATCTTGTCACCAACCTTGACGTCCACCTCCCAGACAAGCTGTGGAAGATTAGGACGTTGTACGAGATGATGCGAGAACGCTTCACCTCCTACTTCAAGCCCTTCCGCAAGGTCGTCATTGACGAGTCTCTTGTGCTGTTCCGGGGAAAACTCAGCTTCCGGCAGTACATCTCCTCAAAAAGACATCGCTTTGGCATAAAATTCTTTGTGCTGTGCGACTGCCAAACTGGCTATGTCCTGGACTTCCTGGTCTACAGCGGGAAGGAAGGGGACTTGCTTGTGGACCCCCTCATTGGCTTTGGCGGAGCAGTGGTGCAAGCCATGATGGACCGCTACTTTCACAAGAATCACGTCCTCTACACGGACAATTATTACACGTCCCCCACTCTCTCACAGTACCTGCATGAGCGCAAGACACAGTAGGCACAGTACGAGGGAAAAGGAAGGGCATGCCACCTTTCCCTCCAAAGACCAAAAAAGGTGATGTGTTCAAGAAGAAGTCGGGGCCCATTCTGGCTATCCACTGGCACGACCAGCGGAAGGTCAACCTTCTGACCACCATCCACAAGGGGGAAATGGTGGAGACTGGCAAGGTGGATCGCCGCACCCAGGCCAGGGTGACCAAGCCCGATGCTGTCCTGGACTACAACATCAACATGAGGCTGGTGGACAAGTCCGACATGCAGATAGGCTTCATTGACTGCCTGCGTACCTCGTGCAGATGGTACAAAAAGTTCTTTCTGCATATGGTGGGCATGTCAGTTCTGAATGCCTACAACATATACAAGCTTCGGAATGTGAACACACCCATGAAGTTCAATAGCCTGCGGAGGTTCCAAAAGCAGGTGTTGACGGAGCTCCTGGAGAAGTATGCTACGCCACAGAGGGCAGTGGCACATCCTGGGCCCGCCGTTATTGACCGCTTGCAGTGTGCTCAATACTTGATTAGGCACAGGCTTGGTTCCCTGCCTCAGAATGAATCAGGAAGAACACAGCAGAAGCGGTGCCATGTCTGCTACAACAGCAGGGTGAGGCCGAGGTCAGGTAAAAAGTCAACCATGGAGTGTGTGGAGTGCAAGGTGGCACTCTGTGCTTTAGAGTGCTTCTTTGATTACCACTCCAAGCTGGAGTTCTAATAATCATACTGAAATTGCCAAATAAAATGACAATATGTACACTATAATTATATATAGGCAAAAAGTGGAAGAAAACCAATTTATTGTAATACAAAAGTCATGTATTATGAGAACATTGATACAAATACAATTACACCATAATAATATGTGAAAGTGACACATATGTATATACCAAGTGACATTCATATGATTAGAACCTATAGAAATAAGTGAAAAAAGACACAATAAATTGTATATAAAACGTTTACAAATCATATAACTAAGTGAAAGTGACACAAGACCTAATATTTGATGGCCAAAGTATAATAAATACCTGTGATAACGAATAATCAGTGCCTAATACAACAATAACCTACCTCAATTACTAATAAAATGTACGGTATCGAGTGAAAATGAGCATTATCAGTGACAGTGACACTCTCTAAAGCATATTTGTCAAAGTGAAAGTGACACAAGACCTAATATTTGATGGCCAAAGTATAATAAACACCTGTGATAACGAATAATCAGTGCCTAATACAACAATAACCTACCTCAATTACTAATAAAATGTACGGTATCGAGTGAAAATGAGCATTATCAGTGACAGTGACACTCTCTAAAGCATATTTGTCAAAGTGAAAGTCACACAAGACCTAATATTTGATGGCCAAAGTATAATAAACACCTGTGATAACGAATAATCAGTGCCTAATACAACAATAACCTACCTCAATTACTAATAAAATGTACGGTATCGAGTGAAAATGAGCATTATCAGTGACAGTGACACTCTCTAAAGCATATTTGTCAAAGTGAAAGTGACACAAGACCTAATATTTGATGGCCAAAGTATAATAAACACCTGTGATAACGAATAATCAGTGCCTAATACAACAATAACCTACCTCAATTACTAATAAAATGTACGGTATCGAGTGAAAATGAGCATTATCAGTGACAGTGACACTCTCTAAAGCATATTTGTCAAAGTGAAAGTGACACAAGACCTAATATATGATGGCCAAAGTATAATAAACACCTGTGATAATGAATAATCAGTGCCTAATACAACAATAAGCTACCTCAATTACTAATAAAATATACGGTATCGAGTGAAAATTAGCAATATCAGTGACAGTGATACCCTAATAAACATATTTTATATAATTGGCCTCAAAATAACTAGAAAATATCAAATAAACATCACATTCTCAATATCAAACACTAAAATCGTCTAAGGGAGATAAATACTTTGGCGCGACGACCGGCTAGGTGCGTCGTAGCCATGGCCGGGGCGACGCGTCCGAACGCGGGAAGAATTTGCCGCCGAAAAGCACTCGTCTTCCCGCGCTCACCATTATGCAACCAGAGGGGCTAGAGAACTCTACTCAACGCCATTCAACAGAGGAAGGTTTGTGGAACATTATTCTTTTTTATTCACAACATTACATGCCATATTCATTGACTTACAGAGTAGTTAACATAGGCCAAAGATCGTCAAAACACCCGGTACCGGAGCACAGTCGCAAGCTATAGCCCCCGGGGCTGGAGGGTTAAAGTTGGTGGTAGTTTACGTTGAAAGTGCTTGGTTGCAGTGTAGAATATTCAGTATTGAGTAATATTGTTTGACCACATTAATAATCCTCTTTACTTGGATAAAATGGCTTGAATACATTAGTTTGAATTCAATAGTTTGTTGGTGTGACATATTTACCAGTCCCACATTACAGGCAGAACATATATATGTATTAACCCCTTCTGTACCGGTGACGTCTTTTTCATTATATATTGTCAAATATTAGACTATTTTATTCAGCTTAGAATAGACGTGTACCAATTAAAAGGGTACAGGCATTTCCTTTTAGCTGCCCTAGATCCTTCCGAAGCTACATCAAAGTCTAAAAGTAGCTGAAATCAAATTAATAACACGTCGCCGGTACAGAAGGGGTTAAACTTTTGGACGCCAAGAAGTCTTTCCTCAGCTAAATAAAATCCTTTGGTTGTTAAGTATAGTCACTTATAGTGAAAAGTGGTATTTACCCCTTCAGTACCTGTGACGTCTTTTTGTATTTGTGTCATTTTTTTCAGCTGCACGATTGACGATTGTATGAAGCATGAGAAGGACGTATAGTAGCTAAAAGGATTAATTGAGATAGTCTTTAGCGTTTTAAATGGTAGACGTTCTTCCTAAGCTGTATAATATCGTCTAATAGTTGGCAGAATATAATGAAAAGGATGTCACCGATAATGAATGGGTTAAATTAGTTTGGCGATTCTCACACGGGAAGGGGGGGGGGGGGGGTAACTGTTTCCTTAGACCGCTACAAAGGTATAACAAATTTAATGAATAAATCCATGAATAAATATATATATAAAATATCCGAAGACCTCCCCCCCCCCTCTCCTTTCGAGATAAATTTGTAAATTTATTGGTAGGTCTGTTCCTCTTTAATTACAGCCTCGCTATCGCTCGCCAGGAAAATATCGACGCCTAAATGGCACGAAAGGTTTTCATAATTTTGTTTTCTATGTGAGTGAGGGAGACAAAAGGCTACACCACACAAAACTTATTATTGTCAGTGTTTCGAGTCAGGATGAAAAAAAAATAAAGATTAATAAATGAATGAAAAATAAACACACACACACACACATATAAACACACACTATTTACAATAAATTACTCTATTGTGAGTAATTGAATTTATGAAGGGCCTTGGAAAAATATAAAGTTAAATGTCATATCAGTGAGGCAGTGTTCTCCGTTGTGAAAAGAGAGTATAAAACAGTGGGCACTTTAAGGGGAGGGCTTTTATTTGTTCCCTAGACCCCCATCAAGCTTAATAATACACCCCCTAGATCCCCTTTCAAGATAAATTTGTAAATGTTTCGTTAGAAAAATGTCCCGGCCGAAAGCCGGTTCCTCCTAAATTACAGGCTTGCTATTGCTCGCCAGGAAAAACGACACCTAAATGGCACGAAAAGTCTCAAAATTGAGAAATGAGACGAAAGTTCTTACAATCGCCTCTTAAAATGTCAAAAGCAATGGGGCTAAACATGAGGGAGAAAGGTGTCCTGAAAAAAATCGCTCACGTAGAAAACTTCCCTTCATCTAGCATCTCCTACCTTCTATTTTTTTTTTTTCTATCTGAGTGAGGGAGACAAAAGGCAGAACTGCCTGTAGCGACTGCCTCCCCCAGAGTTGAAAGAGTGACAGCGCCAAAATCAAGGGACGTTCGAGCCAAAATACCTGGACACACGGAGTTTGAAGCAATTTAAGTCATAGGAAGAGGGAAAGACTGATTCTGGGAGAGAGTTCCAGAGCTCAGTGGCAAATACATGCGGCGAGAGATTTTAATAAATCGTCAAACTAATTGACCACTTGCGAGTTTCAGGCTATAAGGAAGTTGGTGCTATAGGCATCAATATTTAACAGAATTACCAGCTTAAATACGGTTTTAGTACATTTTATTAATACACAAAAAACAATTCAACATACATTTCATCCATCAGAAACCTACATTATTATCGTTTTTCTGTTTTATATCGATATTTACAGCTCCAACTTCCTTAAAGCATGAAACTCGCAAGTGGTCAATTGGGCGAACGGTTTAAATTGTCAAAACAATTGGAGCTAAACATGAGGGAGGAGGTGACGATCAGTGACAGTAACATGTTCACTAGGGTATTATGGGAGGAAAACTATTAGGTTGTTGGTGGTGATCATTGAGGGGAGATGGGCCGTTTTTATAGCCCCTTTTCTCCCTCGTGTTAAGCCCAATTTGTTTTTAGATTATAAGACGTTCGACCCATTAGTTTGGCGATTTTAACTCCATTCGCTCCATTTCGTTGTCAATTTTAAGACCTTTCGTGCCATTTAGGTGCCGATATTTTCCTGGCGAGCGATAGCGAGCCTGAAATATTAAGAGGAATCGGCCTTTGGCCGGGACATTTTTCTACCGAAAAATTTACAAATTTATCTTGAAGGGGGATCTTGGGAGTGTTTTTCTGAGCTTGATGGAGGTCTAGCGAGGAAACTAAGAAATAAAGGAATACATTAATTAATAGGCAAACAAAACAGCCTATCTCCCCTTAAGGGCGAGGGAGAGGAGGGTTCTGGACCCCCTTCTCCGTCATGCTTAGCCCCATTAGTGTTGATATCTTATGACATTTGTTCCATTAGTTTGGAGATTTTAAGGCCTTTCCTACCATTTAGATTCAGAATTATCCCTGGCGAGCAATAGCGAGTCTGCAATTTAGGAGGCATCGGCCTTTGACTGAGTAATTTTTCTACTGAAAAGTGTAAACAATTATCTCGAATGGGGGTCTTGGGGGAGATTTTTAAGCTTAATGGAGATCTAGGGAGCAAACTACCACCATACCCACCTTAAATCCCCTTATTACAAACATAAATCCAAATGTATCTCCTTATCTCTCTACATATACAGTAGTTGTTGCATTTGATAACAGCTTCCTCTCCTCCTAACGAGCCTCTTCACATATGGTCGTTTGTGTTAATTGTGTACTTTGTTCTTACCATTTGTTCCAACTTCCTGCCCTCCTTCCCTTCTGTCTTCATCACACTCTCCTACTCCTTCTTTCCTTGCTTATCTACCTCCTTCCTTCCCTCCTTCCTCTCTCTCCCCTTCTCTCCATTCCTCACACTTCTTTTGCCAGCTCCCCTGCCTTTTCAAGTTCCCATGTAACTCCATCTATCCCCAACATTGAACTATGGAATTTATAATGAAGCCTTCCATTTATATCTATTGTCTGCTGGTTCTCTCTCTCTCTCTCTCTCTCTCTCTCTCTCTCTCTCTCTCTCTCTCTCTCTCTCTTATTATTATTATTATTATTATATTATTACTCTCTGATAGAGTGTTTTAAGATGCTAAAAGTAACGTAAATTCTAATAATCTATTTAAGATAGCCAAAGAAGGTTCCACAAGAGGAAACAAATTAAAACTAACAGACAGGAAAGCGAACCTAGACATAACTAAAAATGTCTTCACCCACATTATTACTAGTGAGTGAAATAAGTTCCCTAATGAAGTTATTGACAGTGACTCAATATACACATTTAACAAAAAGGTTAGACACATATCACAGAGAAGTTGGTCTGCAGTAGAAGCTGATCACTGACAAGAGAACCTGGCAGAAATGAACAAGATTTCAGTTGAAGAGGGCAGAAAAATAGTGAAGGTGTGCATGCCCTTTCCTTTCCATTTCTAACTGTACTATAGATTCCTTCGGACGATATCCAAGCTCTGCAAGGTTATTCACTTTTAACTATTCATGTACGGCAAATTGCCGGAGGGAGCGGAGGGTGGGGAGAGAGCCTAGGGTGGGGAGAGAGCCTTCATCTTTGCTATCCTTTCCTTCCACTTCCTATTAGGGTTGCTATCTCTATTAAGATTAAGTCCTGATCACCTCGCAGTGACCATAAGATATGTGTGGCCAGTGTATCTATGTAAATCTATGTAAATGTATATCTCTCTCACTCAATCACTCACTCACTCACTCACACTCTCACACTCTCTTTCTCTCTCTCTCTGGAGGTTGGGAAGAAATTATTATTATTATTATTATATGAGATGCCGAAGTCTCCAACCAGGGTGCAGAAACACCATCAAGATGAATCCACACAAAACACCCGGAGGCACTGGAGAGAGACTACGGCAACTTAGGAAAAAATAAAAACATATACTGTATACTGTACATATGCACATATTAAACACAGATAACATATTATGCAGTGAAGGATATCAAGTATAAATATAATACAATAAAATAGAATAAAATAAGATTAAAAATTAGAATTAATGCTGCAAAAAAACATTAACTCTAGACTTAAAAATGGAGATATGAGCTGAATTGACTAGCTCATTTGGCAACTTATTCCACAAGTCAACCATGGCCAGCACAAAACACCATGAAAACTGTGTAGTAGAAAAATTAACACGGCTTATGGCAAGATCATTAAGATTGCTTGTGAATCTAGTTGCACGAGCCCGGACATAGGGCCCAGGCAGAACCCCATGTAAGGGATGCTGAGGGTTGTTAAAAACTTTAAATAAAAGACTAAGGGCACCAACTTTACGTCGATGACACAGATCAAGAGACAAATGAGGTAGAATAAAACTGATGGAATTTAGCGACCTGTCAAGCAACTTGAGATGCCAGTCAGCTGCTGACAACCAGACAGGTGAGCAGTACTCGAAATGTGGCAAAATAAAAGCATAAACAGACTTGATAACTGTGGCGTCACAAGCAAATGTTTTATAAACCTTGCGAAGCAGGCCAATTTTGGGGGAAATGGAAGAGGAGAAAGAACGAATATGCTTTTCAAAAGTAAGTTTGGGATCAAAAGTAACTCCTAACAAACGCAGAGTATCTACATTCTCAATTTGCTCGCCAGAAACTTGTAGATAAAGATGGGGAGGATCCAAGGTACGAGATCTGCTGATGATAATGAAGTGTGTTTTACTAGCATTAAGTTTCATGCCCCAAAGTTCACACCATGATGTAATTTTGGCTAAATCCCTATTCAGAGCAGTAGCAATTACGTGTCGATCTATTGGTGATGGAATTGACGCATATAAAGTTGTATCATCAGCATAGGAAATTAGTTTATTTTCAAGCTCGGAACACAGGTCAGCAGTAAAAATAATAAAAAGCAAAGGCCCAAGGACACTGCCTTGTGGAACACCAGAAACAACAGTAACAGAAGGGGAATGATACCCATCAATGACCACAGACTGAGATCTTTTCGTCAAAAAATCTTCAAAGATCCTTAAAAAATTGCCACCAATACCGATGAGCTGTAACTTATACAGAAGTGCTTTATGGTTGACTAAATCAAAAGCAGAACTAAAGTCAATAGCCACGACACGAGACTCATGTCCCTGGTCCAATGAAGATTGCAAGTCATGGGTGAGTGTCAGAAGCGCATCACATGTACCCAGTCCCTTACGAAAACCAAACTGTGAGTTTGGTATCAAATTATGACTATTACAATAAGAGGAAAGGCGTCTGGACAAAAGCCTTTCATAGAGCTTGGATAGGATAGGTGTAATGGAGATAGGGCGATAGTCATTAGGAGATGATGAGGCAGTATTTCCCTTTGGAATAGGAGTGATAATAGCCTTACGCCAGCAAAGAGGAAAACTACCTGATTTCAAAAGCAACCTAAACACCACGGCCAATTTAGGTGCCAAGACCACTGCAACCTTTTTAAAAAAGAGAGGGAAAAACCCATCCGGGTCTGTGCCACCATAGGTATTAAGATCCAGAAAGTACCTTTTCAGTTCAGCTGATTTGAATGCCATTGAATTGAGGTTGGGTCTAGGGAAACATGTCAATGGCAAAGACAATTCCTGATTACTCTGCTTATTAATACAAATATTAGATAGAATATTGGCCTTCGATAATGAATCAAAAGAGATGAAGCCATCAGAATCACAAAGAGGAGGCATGGAGGAATCTATTCCAAATAAAGAGGATTTCAAAGCGGACCACCATTTATGAGGCTGTGTAGCTCCTGCCAGAACATCCTGAAGATGGGAGTTATAATCCCTCTCAGCACCATCATAAACTCTCTGCGCAGCTGCCCTTTTAAAAACATAATTTTCCCAATGCAAGGGGTTTGATTATGCCTCCATAGACGATATGCAGCCTGTTTGTCATCAAATGCACGCTTGCAGTCATCATTAAACCATGCTTTATCCCTGATACGAGACTTAATTGTTTTTGATGGAACTCTTTTGCGAAGGATACCAAGAAGGGAATTGTTGAGAGCTGAAACCGGGTCATGAGATCTTAGTATGTGATTCCACTCAATATTACAAACATCATTACAAACGTTGTCCCAGTTAACCCGGGATTTAAGGTAGACTTTACGTGAGAGAGTAATATCAGGAACAGAAAAATCAAGATTCATTTTACACATGATGGCATTGTGGTACAAGAACGGAGGTTTCTACAACGCCAGGAATATCTGTTAGTACTAGATCAAGAAAATTTCCAGACATATGAGTAGGTCCTTGGATTAGCTATTCACAACCAGATAAGTTTGTAAAATTCAATGCAGCAAGACCATTTCTATTAGTTGGAGAGACCGAGTTCAACCACTCTTGATAATGCGCATTGACATCACCAACAAAAATAAAGGATGATTTGATATCTACAGACTGTATTGAAGCCATGGCTGTTAAGAGGCAGTCATATATGTCATTGTTAACATCAGGATTTCTGTACAGGCTAAAAATGTAATGATTATGATACTTGCTGGAAACTTTAACTAACTGCATCTCATGGCATTTACAAATATGCTTAGTAAAGTGCTGAGCATTATACCCAGATCTAATATGCAAGCTCATTCCACGAGCACGAGGAATAGAATCACGCCGAATAAGAACTGGTTTACCGAAGTTAGGTATAAGAAGTTCAGAATAATCTCTATAACCAGAGACAAGGGTTTCAGAACAAAAGACAATATCATAATCAACAGATGCCAATGTAAGATCCTTGATGTTCTTATAGAGACCACGAATATTGGAATAAAATACACAAGCGTTTAACCTTGCTGTCCCATTCTTCTACTATAAGCTGTTGCTGTCTATTAGTAGTAATTAAGACCTTAATTACCACCTAGTAGGGACTGCAAGGTCTGTGTGGTTGAATATATGTGTAACTCTGTGTAACTCTCTGTATGTATGTATGTATGTGTGTGTTCTCGTGTCTGTACCATATTACGACTTACTTTTGTTTTGTTTTTGTTACGTTCTCTTTTCTCACTCAAACTGCGTTTTTGTTCTCTCTCCCCTCTTCATCCCTCACTTCTCCCCGTTGTCAATTACAGTGATTCATTAATATTAGTATTGTCGTTACCGATTGCATCGTAGCTCTAAGTTATTAACCCTTTCTGTACCGGCTACGTCTTTTCAGTTTTAGTCTTTCTAGATTTAGATAATTGTGTGCAGTTTAACACCTTAAGAGCGGGTGGAGGAGTATATTTGATGTGCCGCCCAGCGGGGGGTTTTACCATAAACAAGCTTGTTTCCGTGCTCGTTTTCATGCATAAACAAGAGCCAGAGCGTAATTCAAGTATGCATCCCTGAAAGGACGTTAATTCAGCTTTCCAATAACACCAGAACCATCCTTCTACGATCACTGGTTGTCTTGCAACGATCGTGCAACCGAAGGGCAAAATCGGTAAAATACGGTAATTTTCTTACATTATTACGTGTGAAACGAGTGAGAGAGGGTGGAGTACATCTCAGTAGCTCCACGGCCACCGTGGCGAGCGGTCATGAGGTAACCTACGCTCCTCCCACTGCTCCGCTCTCTCTCAGAGCACATTATGTGCTCAAAATTGCACTCGACAATAGCCGTGACCCGCCACATAGGCCACATTTATTTAACTCGACAATAGCCGGGTGCCGCCAAAGAAGGGTTAAGAAGGCTGTATGTTAGTAAAAATGGTTAAGTGAGATGCTTTAAAGCCTGTTAATTGCCAGAGATCCTTCCTAAACTGAATAAAATCGATTAGTAGTAGCCAAAATAAACTATAAAGACGTAGCCGGCACAGAAGGGGTTAACCCGTTCAGTACCAGTGCCGTCCTTTTAACATTACTCTGGTTACTATTAGAAGATTTGATTTAGTTTAACCCTTCTTTAGCGGCCTATGCGGTTTATTTATATGTACCGCCCAGCGGGGTGTTTTTAGCCAAAATAGGGCTGTTTACGTGATCATTTTCATGCCTAAATAAGACCCAGAACGTAAAACAAGTATCTATCCCTGAAAGGGCATAAACAGAGCTTTCGAATGACACCATAACGATCCTTGTATGATGGATAGTTTTCTTGCAATAACCGTGCAACGCGAGTGCAAAAAGCATGTAATTCGGTACTTTCCCCATATAATTCAGTATGTAGCGAGTGAGAGAGGGAGGAGGGAGCTGAGATTCGTGTCAGTAGGTTCGCCGCGGTGGTCTGGAGCAGTCATACGCTCGCTAGTCTCCTGCCACCACTTGTCTCTCTCTCTCAGCAACATTACGTGCTGAAATTGCCACTCGACCTATGTCGAGCGCCGCCACATAGTCCAGCTTTATTAAAAACGACTTATGTGGTGAGCCGCTTTTTAAGGGTTAAAGAGGGCCTCCAGCAATTGACAGGATTCGTACTATCTCACTTAACCATTTGTTATTACCACGGATCCTTCTGCACAAAATCGTCCAAAAATATATAAAATATAATTAAATAGATGTCGCCGGTACAGACAGGGTTAAGGGTAGATTTTTAGTTTGCTCCATAGACCTCTATAACATAAACAAATAAAAATAAAAAAAATAAAACAAAAAACGACCCCCTTTGATATATATTTTTACATTTTTCGGTAGAAAAATATGCCGGCCGAGGGCCAATTCCTCCTAAATTACAAGCTCGTAATCGCTCCCTAGGAAAATATCAACACATAAATGATACGAAATTTCTTAATATTGAGAAATAAATGAGATGGAAGGTCTTAAAATTGCCTAACTCATGGGGCTCACGTCTTGAAATTTCAAAACTAAAAGGGAAGGGGGTCCAGATAAGAAAATATCTCGTCTTTTCTCTCTGAATTTGGAAGCCAGCTGTGTCTTACCTATTTGAATACGTATCGTCCATTCATTATAAGTAGGCCAAAACTCGTGACCACTAACCTCTGTAACTCACAAACGACTAAAGTAATCGAGCTAATATTTCTACCATTTGGGAAGTGTCAGCCTGGGAAAAGGTATGGGTATTTACAGCCCATTTTCTCTAGCCCTCTTTGAGCTACAGAGGTTAGGGTTACAGTTAATCGACTACCTATACTGAATGGACTAAGTAATGAGATGATTGATAACCTTTTTAGCAAACGATAGCGATAGCGCGTTTCTTACAAATATATTGGCCATAATTAGATGATTTTTTTTTTCAAGGATTGGAGCGAACAAGAATCCGTAATCGTATCTCAATTAACCCATCCAGTACCGGTGACGTTCTTTTCATTTGATTGTGGCATCTATAAGAATATTGTATTCAGCTTATGAAGGACCTCTAACAAGTATGAGGCTACACACTACCTCAATTAATCCTTTTAGCTACCACATATCCTTAAGAAATCTGAATAACATTGTCCAATAGTTGCTAGAATATGATAAAAACGGACGTCACCGATACTGCAGGGGTTAACTTTCCAATTCCCAGTTCTTCCTGTACTGAAGATAATCGTCTACTGATAGCCAGAATACAAGAAAAAACGCGGCATCCCATTCTGAAAGAGTTAAGGGGGCTCACCTCGTGTTTCCTTCTCTCTCTCCCTCTCTCTCTAGGTTGCATTCATTAGGCCCCATTCAGCCTACTGTTTATCCCCATCCAGGTGTCGATTTTTTTCCTGGCGAGCAGTTGCGAGTCATCATATTTGTTATCATGTTTTTTGACAGCAGGCTAAATTTGTAATTTTTTATAGAAAAATGTCTCCGGCGAAGCTGAATTTCTTCACACAATGCTGGCTCGCTATCGCTTTTCAGTACGAAATCGACACCTGGATGGGGATAAACGTCTTAAAACAGTAGGCTGAATGGGTCCGAATGGATACAAGCCAGAGAAAGAGAGAAAAGGAGAGGAAAAATGCAGGTCACCCCCTTAAAATACTAGCCAGTGCCATTAAAACAAACCTTGGCACCAACACCTACATTGTTATCATGTACACAGTAAGGCTACCTGGCTGAAAATGACCGGTAATGCCTTATAGGGGAGGTTATATTTGAGTTTTCTGGAGCCCTTTCTCCCTCATGTTTACCCCCATTAGTTTAGATATTTTGAGACGTTTTCCCCATTAGTTTGGTCACCTTTAAGACCTTTCGACCCATTTCCTTGCCAATCTTAAGACCTTTCGTGCCATATAAGTATCGAGCTTTTTCCAGGCAAGCGAGACCGAGCCTGCAATTTAAGAGGAACCTGTCTTTGGCTGATAAATTTTTCTATCGTAAAATGCACTAATTAATCTCTGGGGGTATTTATTTTATGTTTGATAGAGTTCTAGGGAGCAAACTAAACAAATAAAATAATAATAATACAAAATAAAATAAAAAAACAGAAAGAAATCAGACGACACTTTCATGTTATTTATATTAAAGTGTGACGCCTGTAGCTTAGCAGAATGCCACGTGGGCTCAGCCACTCGCTTGGCCACTCGCTAACACTCGCCAGGGCAATGAATTTGGCTACAGTCTATCTACAATGTTGTACTTTCTTTCTTGTGAATCGTCATGTCACGGGCAGTATAGAAGTGGTCTTTGTTTTTGTCTGTGACAATGCATTATATTTTATATCATCAGTTATAAGTTTAATGTATAAGGCTGAATAATACAGCTAGAGAGTGTGAGTGAGTAAGTGCAGGAGGCAGAGGTTTGTGCGCGTAGTGTTACGCGTTGTCTCGGTGACGTCATGCCACGGCCGGGCCCTCTGAGTGGCTGGCCACTTTGCTGCCCTCCTGCCGCAGCAGGAGGTAGTTCCCCCGCACTCCTTTTTTTTTTTTTTTTTTTTTTTTTAAAGACAATGAACGGAGGAAGGAAAAACACAGATAAAACAAAAAGGTCCATGTGCCTAAAGGCATCCTCCATTCATAAAATGTTTGTAACAACTGGATTTAAACATTTGTAGATTGTAAGTTTGTGGAAAGCAATTCGAGGGAAGTGATTCCAAAGAGTAGTAGTTCTAGGGATAAATGAATTTTGATATGCAGAAGTTCTGCATTGTGGAGGAGAAAGTGTAAATTCATGGGCGCTCTCAGCTGCCCTAGTTCTACGGGGAAAGATGTGGAGAGGCGGCACAATTGAAGCAAGTTCCTCGGAACAATTGCTGTGAAAATATCTGTAGAATAATGCAAGGGATGCAACGTTTCTTCGTATGGATAATGTAGGAAGGTCCTGTGTGATTGCAGGGTTATTGATTAATCTAATAGCTTTATTTTGAATTTTGTCCAACTGCCTCAATGCAACCACTCCACTTCCACTCCACAGAGGTGAACAGTAATCCATCTGAGAACGCACATGACTTTTATATATTCCGGCCAACTGCTCGTCAGTGAAGAATTCTTGAACTCTGTACAGGAGTCCCAGTTTTTTAGAGGCATTCTTAGCAATGCTTCTAACATAATGTGTCCAGCTCAAGTTAGTAGTTAATGTTACACCGAGAATGTCAATACTAGGGGAAGTGGGAATATTTACATCATTAAAAAATATATCGGAGTCAGTGAGATTCTGTCGGTTAGAAAATTGAATGTACTTGGTTTTCTGTGCATTAAAGGAAACTAGATTCTTTTGTCCCCATTCTTCAATTCTAGAAAGGTCCTGGTTCAGAGAAATTGCAGTGCTTATTTTTGAATTTATAAGATCGGGTTGGGTGAAAGAATTGGTAAATGTGAAGGAACTGTGGAGTGTTGAGTCATCTGCGTAGGAATGTATTGGATTATGAGTGGTAGATATGAGATCATTGATATGAATGAGGAACAGAGTTGGGGCCAAAACTGATCCCTGGGGAACACCAGCATTTATTGAGTGAAATTGAGAATAAAGGCCATCTACCATTACACATATTTTTCTGTAATGAAGATAAGAAGAAATTAGTGGAACTAATGATGCAAGGCCGTAGTGTGACATCTTCGACAATAAGGATTGATGCCAGACTCTATCAAATGCCTTTGATATATCCAGTGCTATTGTATGTGTTTCACCATGTTTCACCTTCTTACGCATCAAATCAACCAAGCTACAGACCAACATGGTGAAACACATACAATAGCACTGGATATATCAAAGGCATTTGATAGAGTCTGGCATCAATCCTTATTGTCGAAGATGTCACACTACGGCCTTGCATCATTAGTTCCACTAATTTCTTCTTATCTTCATAACAGAAAAATATGTGTAATGGTAGATGGCCTTTATTCTCAATTTCACTCAATAAATGCTGGTGTTCCCCAGGGATCAGTTTTGGCCCCAACTCTGTTCCTCATTCATATCAATGATCTCATATCTACCACTCATAATCCAATACATTCCTACGCAGATGACTCAACACTCCACAGTTCCTTCACATTTACCAATTCTTTCACCCAACCCGATCTTATAAATTCAAAATAAAACACTGCAATTTCTCTGAACCAGGACCTTTCTAGAATTAATGAATGGGGACAAGAGAATCTAGTTTCCTTTAATGCACAGAAAACCAAGTACATTCAATTTTCTAACCGACAGAATCTCACTGACTCCCATATATTTTTTAATGATGTAAATATTCCCACTTCCCCTAGTATTGACATTCTCGGTGTAACATTAACTACTAACTTGAGCTGGACACATTATGTTAGAAGCATTGCTAAGAATGCCTCTAAAAAACTGGGACTCCTGTACAGAGTTCGAGAATTCTTCACTGACGAGCAGTTGGCCGTAAAATAAAAGTCATGTGCGCTCTCAGATGAATTACTGTTCACCTCTGTGGGGTGGAAGTGGAGTGGTTGCATTGAGGCAGTTGGACAAAATTCAAAATAGAGCTATTAGATTAATCAATAACCCTGCAATCACACAGGACCTTCCTACATTAGCCATACGAAGAAACGTTGCATCCCTTGCATTATTCTACAGATATTTTCACAGCAATTGTTCCGAGGAACTTGCTTCAATTGTGCCGCCTCCACATCTTTCCCCGTAGAACTAGGGCAGCTGAGAGCGCCCATGAATTTACACTTTCTCCTCCACAATGCAGAACTTCTGCTTATCAGAATTCATTTATCCCCAGAGCTACTACTCTTTGGAATTCACTTCCCTCGAATTGCTTTCCACAAACTTACAATCAACAAATGTTTAAATCCAGTTGTTACAAACATTTTATGAATGGAGGATGCCTTTAGGCACATGGACCTTTTTGTTTTATCTGTGTTTTTCCTTCCTCCGTTCATTGTCTCTTTAAAAAAAAAAAAAAAAAAAAAAAAAAAAAAAAAAAAATGTTGGTCTGTAGCTTGGTTGATTTGATGCGTAAGAAGGCAAAGAATGTGTGCAGTTGATCGACATCGTCTAAAACCATATTGCCTATCACTGATTAATTTATTATTCTCAAGATGCTTAATTATGTGATTATTTAATATAATTTCAAAGACTTTACCAATAGTGGAAGTTATAGCTATTGGTCTGTAGTTTGATGGATCTGAAGAGGCACCTTTTTAGGAACTGGATGGATGTTTGCTTCTTTCCAGGGCACTGGGAAGCATGAGGTATGAAAATTTTTGCCAATACAGGAGCGAGCACCAAGGAGCAATTCTTAAGTACTATTGGAGGAATTTCATCTGGACCAGGAGCCTTATCTACTGAGAGATTCTGCAAAATAGTTTTGACATGTCTGGTGTGGATCTTAAGTGAGGGAATTTCAGGCGAATTAAAATTAAGTACAGGGACATCTTGATTTATTTCATCTAAGGTTGAGTTGGTGGAGAAAATATCCGCAAGAAGGTTAGCTTTACCTCGTGGGTCACTTACAAGATTGCCAGTCGGAGATTTTAATGGTGGAATGGATGAAGCAGTTGTGAAGTTGGATTTGAATGAGTTATGAGTAGACCAAAATATTTTGTTATCATTTGGATTATTTAGAAGTTTATTTGCCTGCTTGTGGAGAAAGTTTGATTTAGTTAGGTTTAATACAGTTTTGGCATGATTTCTGATGTTTCTAAAGTAATTAAAGGCTTCATGTGTTTTTGATCTTGTGTATGCATTGTAGGCTATTGCTTTTTGTTCAGTTACTCTAGCACAATTATGGTCAAACCATTTAGGTGAATTAGATCTTTTAATGTACTTTTGATGAGGAATAAAAGTTTAAATTCCAATTTTTACAAAATCTTGTATGTTGCTCAAGGTGGAGTGTGCATCATTAGAAAAGAAAGAGGCCCAGGGAATATCAATAAAGAAACCTTGAAGACCCTCCCAGTCTGCCCTATCATAATGCCATTTAGTCACCAAAACAGGTTCAGAGTGGGAAGGTGTGGTAGGTGATAGACAGGTGGCCTGTATCAGACAGTGATCAGAAGATCCAAGCGGGGACCTCACTGTAACATCATAATTTTCTGAATTGGTTGTTAAAAATAAATCCAGTAGGTGGGAATTATGATTAGGATTATCTGGTACACGGGTGGGTTGGTTGACTAGTTGAGTGAGATTAAATGAGTCTGCAAATAGCTCACATTCAAGACCAGCATCATCAGTCCTGGCTGAATGAGTGAGCCATTCAACATTATGGACATTAAAATCAACCAACACAGTGATTTCAGAAGAAGTATTTAAGTTGAGGACACTGAGTTGTGAGGACAGAGAATCAAAAAGACTTTGCTCTGGAGGAGTATTTGGGGAACGGTAGATGCAACATATGTATTTAAATTTACCAGCAGAAATTAATTTGTATATAGAATAATCAAAATAGGGACAATTGAAACTAGTAACCTCCTCCAGGGCAATTTCAGATTTTGCGAAGCAACATACACCTCCTTTAGGTCTGAAATTTTGGAGCAGTTGATAACCTGGAAAATTAAATCTAGACGTGTCAGATGTGGATGTTACTTGAGTCTCTGTCAAAAAAAGGAGAGTAGGGGATTCTGCTTGAAGAAATTGGTGTACAGAATTGATGTTAGAGTGAAGTCCCCTTATATTGCTAAAGAAAAAGCTGCACCGACGAGCAGCTTTGGGACGTTGCAATGCTGCCTTGGTGCCTTCCTCGCTCAGAGCTTGCTTGACCAGCATAACCTTCACATCTCCCTTGCCATCTGTCCCCGACTTCCACCTATAGAACACTTTCTCTCTCTCTCAACTTCTTACCTCTTATTCTTCTAATCTATTTAACATCATAACTCCCCTTTGGTTCTGCACGATTTCATATATCGGCCATCGTATTATATGCTGAAGCTCTCAGATATTTCATGTTTAGTTAGACATTTTGGAGGGGTTAACATTTTGTCTGTAGAGGTTCGACACACTCGCGGTGTCTCCCTACCTATTTCTTGGTTGTCTGCTGGGCTATTTAATGCTAGACTGGGGTGAGGCTATTGATGTTGTGATTTCCGATGTGTACCAGGTTTTGTTGAACCTGTACAATCGCAACGGATACGTGGGAAGCCTAGGTTGTCTTTCTGACTGTGTACCTTGTGAGTTTAGCACTGTGTTGCGAGTGCGGGCTTTTGCCTCTGCCACCCAACACTGTGCTAACTCGTTTTTGTTTTGACTTGAAGAGGGTCGCCAGGAGAGAACCAGATACTAGCGATCTGGATCTCTCAAGAGAGCACCCCGTCATTTAACGTAATTTGGCCGTACAGTCTTAAGGACCTCGCTAGGCTACGAGCAGCTTGTTCAGCCATTGTTTCCTAGCCTACGCCATCCCAGCTAGACTTTATTCGCCTAGCAGACACCCGATTAGGATTATAAGCTCTTATGTTATGTATGCAGCATTTTTATTCACGTTGATTGTAAGTCTTGGTTGTTGTTGAGTTGCACAACCCGAGCAGGCTTTTGCATTGCCTGAGGAAGTACTTCTTTTGTTGTTGGAGATAATACTATTGCGCATTTATCGTTATTCCCGTGCCAGTTAACACTGTATGTCCCTACACTTGTCATATCTTGTCCTGCTTTATATAACAGTTCAAAATCCGATTTGATCATCTTAAGCAGCATCAGACTTTCTTCAGAAGATTCCCGTTCGATGCTTTATGACTTTCATTCACTTTCTTTAATATAGGAGTGACAGTTTATTATTGTTTAGAGTTACTTTAATTATACCTTCTTCTTGTTTGCATTAAATCATTCCAGTGATTTAATTAAGCTCTCTATCTTTTTCCTTGTATACATTATTAACATAATTGTATGTTGTTGTGATCAGGCTGTATCAGAGATCATCAGCCTGTAGTAGTAGTGCATTTATACCGAGTTAGAGGATACCCCGCTATCGCAGATTTAGCTCTGGAGGGTATAGGTGTTTTTGTGCGCCAGCATTATAAGTTCGAGGGTTGGATCTAGTGTTACCGTTGTGGCTGTGTGCCTTTCTAGTCCAATGATTAAGAGCCCTTGTTTTATACGAGTCCCGGTCGGTCGTAACAAATGGCGACCTTGCTCAGGATTTTGTGAACTTAGAGAAATATTGCAGGAGTGTTGGGGTCATTTTTTTGTTTTGTTTTAAAGGAATATAGTGGACACGGATTTTTTTTGGCAAGAAGTATAACACTAAAGAGTCTTCGAGCATTTTATATTTTTGAGTGAATAGTGCTACATGAGAGTTAGGTACTTTTTTTTTTTATAAACGTTGAGAATTTTCGGTGGACACTATGTCGAACGACGGATCAATGTACAGTGAGGATACAATACGGGAAGCAGACTCTGAGGTGCATCAGCGGGGTTTGTTAGAAGACATTAGAGTAATAACTAGTGAGGAGGATGCAAGGAAGTTTCTGGAGATGCCTATTACTGTTGACCGGGTGTCGGGGATTGATCAGTATGGTCTCCAGTATTTCGCCACGTTTATGGGTCATGTGGGCACTAGCAGCATGACGAGAGGTGACCTGGTGGCCTGGGTGCTCGGCGGGGTGCGTGGGGCTGCGGGGGGAGCGGGAGCTGGGGCACCTTCGGCCCAGCCCCCATTCCACTCGACTCCTACCATGGCGCCCCCTCGGGCTCCGGAGCCGGGTACGGTCCCGCAAGCTGATAGTCACTGGCAGCGTGGTTTGCACCTGGGTGGATCAATGGGTGGGTCTCCAATTGTTGCATCTCCTCCTCCTCAAGGTTTAACGGTAGAGATGATCTTCCAGCTTGAGTTGGCTAAGATTGAGCAACGAAAGCATGAATCTGAGCAGCAGATTGAGATGGCTAGGATTCAGGAGCAGCAGCGGGAGGCTGAGCTCAGGATTCAGGCTGAGGAGAGAAAGACCATGTACTGTGCAGACATAGAGCTTGAGAAGTCTCGGGTGGAGTCGACAGGGCAGCGTCTCGGTTCTGGGAATCGAGGTCTTGATCAGTCTTTATCGCACCTTCTTAAGTTAGTCCCTGTATTTGACGAGTCGGGTGTCACCGAATTTTTCATGCGTTTTGAGAAGAAGTGCCGGGAGCACCAATGGCCCGAGGTTAATTGGGCAGCCCTTGTTTCCTCTAGGTTGGTTGGCAAAGGACTCAAGGCATATGATGCGTTGCCCTTGGAGTCTTGCGTCGATTATGAGGTATTGAAGGAAGCTGTTCTGCGGGCGTACGAGTTACAACCAGAGACGTACAGATTGAAGTTCCGGGGTGTAACGAAGGGTCGTGAGTGCACCTTTCTTGAGCATGCCCGGGATCTGTCCGATGCATTTAGAAACTGGCTGCGTTCTGAGAAGGCATCGACGTTTGAGGAGTTGAAACAGCTGATGCTTCTAGAACAATTTTTCAAGTGTACGGGCGGCGATCTGACGTTGAATCTTAAAGAAAAAAAAAACGAAAACTCTTCAGGAGGCAGCTGAGATGGCTGACCTTCGGTTATCTTTGATTCGTGGGTGCGGTTTTGCACAGAGAAGTGATGCAGGCAATAAAGAGCGTAACCCTCCCCCTCCCCGAAACACTGATACACATAATTACACTAAGAACAAGAGCAACGACACCAAAACTGACCATAAACCTAGTACCGTCCCGTTTAAGAAGGGTCCGGGCCCTTCCCCACCTCAAGGGAAGCCCAAGGGGGAGTTAGAGTGTTTTCATTGTCATGAGAAGGGGGATTTTGCAAGAGCCTGTCCAAGCAAGCTACCTAATGCAGTTGTGTCTTTGGCTCGCAACATTGGGGTGTCCCCGAAGTCGTCTGAGTTTGCCCGGGGTATAACGTCAGAGGCTGGGACACAGACAGTGGAGAAGAATCCGGAAGGCTCGAACCCTGTCCGCGATGTCTTTTGCGACCATCGAGGGCGTGGCTGCGTGAAGGGGGCTGGTAAGAAGCATGGAGTTGAGCTGTTGCGAGACACGGGTGCCTCTCAGACTTTGATGAATAACTTTACTGGTAGACCAATAAACGCGGCACGGGTGGTTGTGGTGCAAGGTATCAATGCTACCAGGTCATACCCGTTGGTCAGGATGGAACTGGAGGTAGATGGTGTGACACAAGAGTTGGATGTTGGAATTGTGGAGAACTTGCCTGTTGGGGGCGTCGACCTCTTTCTCGGCAACGACTTTGCGGTGCCTACTTCTGAGGTTTCACCCTTAGTCGTTGCCGAGAAGCCAGCCGACGTGAGTAGGGAGGAACAGGAGTGGGTAGAGAAGTGTCAAGTATATCCTATGGCGTGCGTTGTTACAAGATCTCGTGCATCCAAAGTGTCACAGCCTATTCCTCAGTCTCTAGACCAGCGGAGGAACGGTCGGAAGGAGCAAGCTAAAGTTGGGAGTTTTGTGAGTTTTGCTCCAGCGGCTCTCCTTAGCGGCTTAGTACTTGACCCAGAGGTGAGCTCCGGAGTGGCCCCAGAACCTGTCACCCCTAGTGACATGGTTGGGTGTGATGGCACTCCGCGACTTAGTAGTTCCCAGTTGGAGGAGAGTTGTGGGAACGGGGCTATCGAACACGAGGACGGGGAAACATGTCATGTGAACCTGTTGGAGGAGTTTGTGAGGCAACCACCTGAGGAGCCTACTGTCCCTGCGTTGGTCTGCAGCGGCCAAGGAGGAGAAGGAGAGGGGGGCAGTAGGGCACAGGTGGAGGAGAGTTGGGATTGTCATGTCTCGGCGGAGCAGTGGGCGGGGGACACGAGTCTGGTGGCTGTGGAAGCGCTAGAGCACCTGCCTGAGCAGCAGTGTACAGCGCTCCAGCACCAGCTCGGTTCATACCCCACTGGTCGTGCCGAGCACCCGAGCCTCACAACTCAGGCGGTGCAAGATGTTCCGCGGGCAGGTCACTTGAATGTTAGGAGACCGTTAGCCTCGTTGTTTCGGTGGTTCAAGGTGGGCGACGAGGCTTGGACATGGTTGTCAGGTCAGGGTCTCCCATGGCTGCCAAGGGTGGTGGTCAGAAGGAGGACATTGAGCAGATTGGTGAGGTTGGCTGTGGAGTGGATGTGCCCGGTCGTCGCATAGCCTCCCAATGCTGCTCTAGTCGAATGCAACAGCCCTACCATAGACCGACTATATCTGGCCATGTCGCTAAAAGCGGTGATGCTGCGAAGGCAGATGTAGTCGTAAGGAATGCGGGGGTGCGCATGAATGGTATCGGTGGGGAAGCCTTAGCAATTATGAACTATGGGAGTGACTGCACAGGTGGTACTGATTGTCTCTCTCATGACTTGGCTGTTCTAGGGACGAGGGTGGAGAAGGAGGGAGACTACAGGTTAGAAGCTGCGGTCTCGGCTGGGTTGTGGGAGGGCACTAGGCATGTTCTGCGAGAGAAGTTGTTTACTAGGCTGTGGCAGTGCATCCGCATGTTTGTTGCTTCTCCAGGCCTGATGTACGGGGTAGAATCCGACATGGAGGCTGGAGACAGTGCAAGGTTCAAGTTAATTCCCTACCGTATAAATCCTGCTCAACAGCCTGTCATAAAAACAGAGCTAGACGACATGTGGAAAAAGGGTCTGAGGGATAAAGGATATCGTGAGTGGTCGTTGCCAGTGAGTTTGCAACCGGAGTTGAGTGGCAAGATCCGTGTGTATGGTGATTGCAAGAGTGTGGAAGCATTATCCCTGACAGACACCTATCCATTGCCCAAGGGTCTGAGGGATAAGGGATATCGTGAGTGGTCGTTGCCAGTGAGTTTGCAACCTGAGTTGAGTGGCAAGATCCGTGTGTATGGTGATTGCAAGAGTGTGGAAGCATTATCCCTGACAGACGCCTATCCCTTACCTAGAGTTGACGATACCATAGACCGCATCGGGGCTGCATCGCTAATCACGAAGGTAGAACTAGTGAAAGGTTATTGGCAGGCCCCGTTGCCGGAAAGAGTGAAGAGAAGTGCCAGTCTTGTGATGAACTGGGCAGTTTATCAGTGTCAGGTGTTGTTGTGCTGCCGGAACACAAGTTGGATGTGTGGCATGCTAAGGGCACTGATAATGTTTTGGCTGATTGTTTGTCACGGGAGGGTTTGATTGCAGGAGAACCCTCGCCGTTCACTCAGTGTGTGTTGAGAGTGGAGAAAAATCAGGCTTGCCCCTGTAGTGCAGCCGCCATAAACATATTAAAATGAAAAATTCTATAAAAACTCTTTCTTTAACCCTTAACCCTTAATTAGCGGCGAGCAACATAAGTCGAGTTAAAAAAAGCTGGACTATGTGGCGGCGCTCGACATAGGTCGAGTGGCAATTTCAGCACGTAATGTGGCTGAGAGAGAGAGACAAGTGGTGGCAGGAGACTAGCGAGCGTATGACTGCTCCAGACCACCGCGGCGAACCTACTGACACAAATCTCAGCTCCCTCCTCCCTCTCTCACTCGCTACATACTCAATTATGTACCGAAACTACCGAATTACCTGCTTTTTGCACTCGCGTTGCACGGTTATTGCAAGAAAACTATCCATCATACAAGGATCGTTATGGTGTCATTCGAAAGCTCTGTTTATGCCCTTTCAGGGATAGGTACTTGTTTTACGTTCTGGGTCTTATTTAGGCATGAAAATGATCACGTAAACAGCCCTATTTTGGCTAAAAACACCCCGCTGTGCGGTACATATAATAAACCGCATAGGCCGCTCGTAAGGTGTTAATTAGCGGCGAGCAACATAAGTCGAGTTAAAAAAAGCTGGACTATGTGGCGGCGCTCGACATAGGTCGAGGGGCAAATTCAGCACGTAATGTGGCTGAGAGAGAGAGACAAGTGGTGGCAGGAGACTAGCGAGCGTATGACTGCTCCAGACACCGCGGCGAACCTACTGACACAAATCTCAGCTCCCTCCTCCCTCTCTCACTCGCTACATACTCAATTATGTACCGAAACTACCGAATTACCTGCTTTTGCACTCGCGTTGCACGGTTATTGCAAGAAAACTATCCATCATACAAGGATCGTTATGGTGTCATTCGAAAGCTCTGTTTATGCCCTTTCAGGGATAGGTACTTGTTTTACGTTCTGGGTCTTATTTAGGCATGAAAATGATCACGTAAACAGCCCTATTTTGGCTAAAACACCCCGCTGTGCGGTACATATAAATAAACCGCATAGGCCGCTCGTAAGGTGTTAATAGTTAAATTTGTTAAGTATGTTATAGCTGAAGTTCTGAGTCGAACCTGTACTTCTCTCAGATGGCTGGGCTAGTAGAAGCTCGCTCTAGGAGCATAGCAGTATGAATTAAGCTATTGTGTTGGGAGGGGTTTAAATTTTTTTGATGAGAACTGAGCTTTGCCTTTCTTGGTCGCAAAGTGGTTAGGGGTGGCGAGTCTTATCGGGGTTCTGCTTGTCAGATATGGAGCTCATGGTTGAGCGTCTAATATCTTGGGTGGGGTGTGATGCCTGCAGCTTAGCAGAACGCCACGTGGGCTCAGCCACTCGCTTGGCCACTCGCTAACACTCGCCAGGGCAATGAATTTGGTTACAGTCTATCTACAATGTTGTAATTTCTTTCTTGTGAATCGTCATGTCACGGGCATATATAGAAGTGGTCTTTGTTTTCGTCTGTGACAATGCATTATATTTTATATCATCAGTTATAAGTTTAATGTATAAGGCTGAATGATACAGCTAGAGAGTGTGAGTGAGTAAGTGCAGGAGGCAGAGGTTTGTGCGCGTAGTGTTACGCGTTGTCTCGGTGACGTCATGCCACGGCCGGGCCCTCTGAGTGGCTGGCCGCTTTGCTGCCCTCCTGCCGCAGCAGGAGGTAGTTCCGCCGCACTCCTTGCTGCCTTGGTGCCTTCCTCGCTCAGAGCTTGCTTGACCAGCATAACCTTCACATTTCCCTTGCCATCTGTCCCCGACTTCCACCTATAGAACACTTTCTCTCTCTCTCTCAATTTCTTACCTCTTATTCTTCTAATCTATTTAACATCATAACTCCCCTTTGGTTCTGCACGATTTCATATATCGGCCATCGTATTATATGCTGACGCTCTCAGATATTCCATGTTTAGTTAGACATTTTGGAGGGGTTAACATTTTGTCTGTAGAGGTTCGACACACTCGCGGTGTCTCCCTACCTATTTCTTGGTTGTCTGCTGGGCTATTTAATGCTAGACTGGGGTGAGGCTATTGATGTTGTGATTTCCGATGTGTACCAGGTTTTGTTGAACCTGTACAATCGCAACGGATATGTGGGAAGCCTAGGTTGTCTTTCTGACTGTGTACCTTGTGAGTTTAGCACTGTGTTGCGAGTGAGGGCTTTTGCCTCTGCCACCCAACACTGTGCTAACTCGATTTTGTTTTGACTTGAAGAGGGTCGCCAGGAGAGAACCAGATACTAGCGATCTGGATCTCTCAAGAGAGCACCCCGTCATTTAACGTAATTTGGCCGTACAGTCTTAAGGACCTCGCTAGGCTACGAGCCACTTGCTCAGCCATTGTTTCCATGCCTACGACATCTCAGCTAGACTTTATTCGCCTAGCAGACACCCGATTAGGATTATAAGCGCTTATGTTATGTATGCAGCATTTTTATTCACGTTGATTGTAAGTCTTGGTTGTTGTTGAGTTGCACAACCCGAGCAGGCTTTTGCGTTGCCTGAGGAAGTACTTCTTTTGTTGTTGGAGATAATACTATTGCGCATTTATCGTTATTCCCGTGCCAGTTAACACTGTATATCCCTACACTTGTCATATTTTGTTCCTGCTTTATATAACAGTTCAAAATCCGATTTGATCATCTTAAGTAGCATCAGACTTTCTTCAGAAGATTCCCGTTCGATGCTTTAGGACTTTCATTCACTTTGTTTAATATAGGAGTGACAGTTTATTATTGTTTAGAGTAACTTTAATTATACCTTCTTCTTGTTTGCATTAAATCATTCCAGTGATTTAATTAAGCTCTCTATCTTTTTCCTTGTATACATTATTAATGTAATTGTATGTTGGTGTGATCAGGCTGTATCAGAGATCATCAGCCTGTAGTAGTAGTGCATTTATACCGAGTTAGAGGATACCCCGCTATCGCAGATTTAACTTTGGAGGGTATAGGTGCTTTTGTGCGCCGGCATTATAAATTCGAGGGTTGGATCTAGTGTTACCGTTGTGGCTGTGTGCCTTTCTAGTCCAATGATTAAGAGCCCTTGTTTTATACGAGTCCCGGTCGTAACAAAAGTCAAAACTTACTCGACATATGAAGAACCTCTATGAAGGAAAGAGTTAAGCCTTATATAAATGAACCCTTTAACGCTCACAGGTCCTTTCCATGTTAAGAAAAGCGGATGGATATACTGTATAGTCAGCGTGAAGAATAAATTGGCATCCTATTATTTGAAAGGGTTAAACAAACATTCTCCGATTCTCTCAAGCCAAATTATGTTGCAGTGTATAATGATCCAGTTAAATTAACCCCATGGATGCACACACAGTTTGTGTTATCCAAGGTTAAGGAGGTATTGGTTATTTTTCGATCTTTATATTTATGTATATATTTTTTAGTTTCATCGCTAGACCTCCATCAAGCTTAACCTCTGGGCAGTGCAGCCCCTGTAGTATACACCATACCCCTGTGCATAGGTATTTTCATTCATTCCTCACTAAAATCGTTAATTTACAAAAAATATATATAATACTTATCCATATGCGCCTATTTTACGTTTAATATGAAAATAGTAACATGTGACAACAATAAAACAAGTGGGAATAGTGCTTGTGGGGTGACAAACGCTAAATATACCGAGCGGTTCATCCATGAAGTTGACAGAGAGAGAGACCACACCCTACCTTCACGAGCTCTGGAGAGAGACTGGAAGTAGTATGGGTTTGTCTCTCTCTCTCTCTCTCTTGGAGGTATGGAGGGGAATTATCTCATTTAAACACAATTTTTTTTTTTTATAGTGCCACTGGGGTGTTTTAAATGTTGTTTTAGGCCTAGGATCTTAAGAGTCGCCCCGCAGTCGCCCAGTAAAACCTCTTAAGAGTCTCCTCGCAGCTGCTGGGTTAAGAAAAATAGCCCCTAAAACCCCTAGAAATCAAGATTAATTAGTACATTTGTCGGTAAGAAATGTCCCGGCCAAAGGCCAGTTTCTTCGAGAATTACAGGCTTGCTATCGCTCGCCAGGAAAAAACGACACCTAAATGGCACGAAAGGTCTATATATCAATACTAGGGGAAGTGGGAATATTTACATCATTAAAAAATATATGGGAGTCAGTGAGATTCTGTCGGTTAGAAAATTGAATGTACTTGGTTTTCTGTGCATTAAAGGAAACTAGATTTTGTGTCCTCATCCATTAATTCTAGAAAGGTCCTGGTTCAGAGAAATTGCAGTGTTTATTTTTGAATTTATAAGATCGGGTTGGGTGAAAGAATTGGTAAATGTGAAGGAACTGTGGAGTGTTGAGTCATCTGCGTAGGAATGTATTGGATTATGAGTGGTAGATATGAGATCATTGATATGAATGAGGAACAGAATTGGGGCCAAAACTGATCCCTGGGGAACACCAGCATTTATTGAGTGAAATTGAGAATAAAGGCCATCTACCATTACACGTATTTTTCTGTTATGAAGATAAGAAGAAATTAGTGGAACTAATGATGCAAGGCCGTAGTGTGACATCTTCGACAATAAGGATTGATGCCAGACTCTATCAAATGCCTTTGATATATCCAGTGCTATTGTATGTGTTTCACCATGTTGGTCTGTAGCTTGGTTGATTTGATGCGTAAGAAGGCAAAGCATGTCTGCAGTTGATCGACATCGTCTAAAACCATATTGCCTATCACTGATTAATTTATTATTCTCAAGATGCTTAATTAAGTGATTTTTTAATATAATTTCAAAGACTTTACCAATAGTGGAAGTTATAGCTATTGGTCTGTAGTTTGATGGATCTGAAGAGGCACCTTTTTTAGGAACTGGATGGATGTTTGCTTCTTTCCAGGGTACTGGGAAGCATGAGGTATGAGTACACAGACGGAAATTTTTTGCCAATACAGGAGCGAGCACCAAGGAGCAATTCTTAAGTACTATTGGAGGAATTTCATCTGGACCAGGAGCCTTATCTACCGAGAGATTCTGCAAAATCGTTTTGACATGTCTGGTGTGGATCTTAAGTGAGGGAATTTCAGGCGAATTAAAATTAAGTACAGGGACATCTTGATTTATTTCATCTAAGGTTGAGTTGGTGGAGAAAATATCCGCAAGAAGGTTAGCTTTACCTCGTAGGTCACTTACAAGATTGCCAGTCGGAGATTTTAATGGTGGAATGGATGAAGCAGTAGTGAAGTTGGATTTAAATGAGTTAAGAGTAGACCAACATATTTTGTTATCATTTGGATTATTTAGAAGTTTATTTGCCTGCTTGTGGAGAAAGTTTGATTTAGTTAGGTTTAATACAGTTTTGGCATGATTTCTGATGTTTCTAAAGTAATTAAAGGCTTCATGTGTTTTTGATCTTGTGTATGCATTGTAGGCTATTGCTTTTTGTTCAGTTACTCTAGCACAATTATGGTCAAACCATTTAGGTGAATTAGATCTTTTACTGTACTTTTGATGAGGAATAAAAGTTTCCATTCCAATTTTTACAAAATCTTGTATGTGGCTCAAGGTGGAGTGTGCATCATTAGAAAAGAAAGAGGTCCAGGGAATATCAATAAAGAAACCTTGAAGACCCTCCCAGTCTGCCCTATCGTAATGCCATTTAGTCACCAAAACAGGTTCAGAGTGGGAAGGTGTGGTAGGTGATAGACAGGTGGCCTGTATCAGACAGTGATCAGAAGATCCAAGCGGGGACCTCACTGTAACATCATTTTCTGAATTGGTTGTTAAAAATAAGTCCAGTAGGTGGGAATTATGATTAGGATTATCTGGTACACGGGGTTGGTTGACTAGTTGAGTGAGATTAAATGAGTCTGCAAATAGCTCACATTCAAGACCAGCATCATCAGTCCTGGCTGAATGAGTGAGCCATTCAACATTATGGACATTAAAATCACCCAACACAGTGATTTCAGAAGAAGCATTTAAGTTGAGGACACTGAGTTGTGAGGACAGAGAATCAAAAAGACTTTGCTCTGGAGGAGTATTTGGGGAACGGTAGATGCAACATATGTATTTAAATTTACCAGCAGAAATTAATTTGTATATAGAATAATCAAAATAGGGACAATTGAAACTAGTAACCTCCTCCAGGGCAATTTCAGATTTTGCGAAGCAACATACACCTCCTTTAGGTCTGAAATTTTGGAGCAGTTGATAACCTGGAAAATTAAATCTAGACGTGTCAGATGTGGATGTTACTTGAGTCTCTGTCAAAAAAAGGAGAGTAGGGGATTCTTCTTGAAGAAATTGGTGTACAGAATTGATGTTAGAGTGAAGTCCCCTTATATTGCTAAAGAAAAAGCTGCACCGACGAGCAGCTTTGGGACGTTGCAATGCGTTGACAAAGAAATGTGGAGAATTGTCTTATAATCGCCGAACTAATGGAACGAACGTCTGAAAAAACTGTCTTGGTGGTGTAATTGTTAGAGTGTGGTAAAAATTTGTGTGTGGTATTCTATATTTTATTTATTTCGCCACAACACCAAACACCTCCAATGAAATTAATGAAAGCATATCATTTCTATGATCCACTGGGATTCGAACCTGGGTTATCACACACAGATTTTAATCCAGGTTCGAATCCTGGGGAGGTTCACATGCTTGCATTTATTTCATTTGTAGGTGTTTGGTGTTGAGACTGAAATGTATTTATTAGGTTGATATATTTATATACATAATTCACGGATAATCATGCTCAACTCTTGACAATGCTTTTACCTAAATTTCCAATTCCTTGAGAAAATTGGTGCGTATTTGAATGTTTACTTGTCTTAAGGGGAGGCAGTTGGTTTTTCGAGTCCTCCTCCCTCATGTTTAGCCCTATTAGTTATGACATTTCAAGACATTCGCCCCATTAGTTTGGCGATTTTCAGACCTTTCGCCCCATTTATTTGCCAATATTAAGATCTTTCGTGCAATTTAGGTGTCGATTTTTTTCTGGCGAGCGATAGCGAGCCTGTATTTGAAGAGGAATCGGCCTTCAGCCGGGACATTTCTACCAAAAAATTTACAAATTTATATCGAAGGGGGTTCTTGTGGGTGTTTTTTAAAGTTTGATAGAGGTTTAGAGAGCAAACTAAAACCCCTCCTTAAACCATTGAGCCGAACCAGTAAATTATGCTGCACAATACCGTCTGGGCTCCCTTAACCCACTGAACCCCAGCGATGACAACGTATCGTCGGCAATGTATGTAACGCTAAACCCCAGCGACGACAACGTGTCGTCATTGGTACTCCTGTCCCAATTACTCCGGTCCTCTGGCACCTAGAGGGCTCAGATTTGTATGGGAACTGTGTATTAGTGTGTAAGTATCCCATGCAACCTTGGCGATGGCTGAAAACTCTGAAAGTCCAACCGCGTGCGCGTGAGCACACAAAAACATGGTTTTTGGGTGTTTTTGCCTTCAATTTTTTACTCTTCTAAAATCCGTTTTCGGGGGCTCCATAGGACCAATCTTTGACCTTTTTGATCGGTGTTTTGTGGTTTTTCCTTCATTCCTAACCCATTCGCTATTGTTTCTGGAAAGAAAAAAAATCAAATCCTGCCGGTCCCTGGTGGTACATTTATTTATAACTAGCTGGGGCTCAGTGGGTTAACATTCCAAATATATGTGATTCTTAGTGTCGGTATGAATTCCTTTTAGCTTTCGTTCCACATGAGATTTTTGGACTCTATCTCAATTCCACCATTCTAAAAATTCCATATCTTGACAATTCCCAGGATCTGTTGAACCACTCTTCATTTTCTTTTATACCGAGCAGCCATATTTTTCATGTTTTCCTCTTCCTCCTCCTAACTCTCCTGGCCCACTTTCCCGCTCTCCATCACTTCCCACTGTCCTTAAGGGGGGATGGGGTTATATATTTGTTCATTTATATATATTTTCATTTTTTTTTAGTTTCCTCCCTAGACTTCCATCAAGTTTAAAACACCCCCAAATCCCTCCTTCAAGATAATTTTATACATTTGTTTATAGAAACATTTCCCGGCCGAAGGCCGGTTCCTCTTAAAATACAGGCTCGCTATCTCTTGCCAGGTAAAACACGACACCTAAATGACACAATAAGTCTAAATATTGACAAAGAAATGGGGCGAAAGGTCTTACGATCGCCAAACTAACGGGCCAAACGTCTTCAAATCTGAAAACTAATGGGGCTTAGCATGAGGAAGACGGGGGGCCAGATAAACGGCCCATCTCCCCTTTAACCTCCCCGCTGTGAGTGTGAATTACCTCTTCCCCCCTCTCACCCATAAAGCAAGGACCTTCATATTATTGCGGCCCCCCCCCCCCTCCTTCCTTTTATATACTGTGACTCGCTTAAGGGGGTAGGGTTTATTTTTTGGTCTATTGATTTGTCAATTTATGTAATACTTAGTTTCTTCGCTAGACCTCCATCAAGCTAAAACACAAAAAAACACCCCCTAGACCCTCCTTCAAGATAAATGTGTTCATTTTTCGGTTGAAAAATGTTCCAACCCAAGGCTGATTTCTATAAAAACTACAGGCTCGCTATCGCTCGCCAGGAAAACATAGACACCTAAATGGCACGAAAGGTCTTAATATTGAGAAAGAAATTAAGTGAAACGTCTTAAATTCGTCAAACTAATGGAACGAACGTCACAAGATCTCAAAAACTAATGCGGCTAAACATGAGGGAGAAGGGAGTCCAGCAAAAGCAACTACATCCTCTTAAGCTTACTCAAATTCTGTCCTGCTGCCAAATGTGTTTCTCTCTCTCTCTCTCCCTCTCGTTCTTTCACTTTCCCTCTACCTCCCCACCTCTCTCTCTCTCTCTCTCTGTCGAATAATAAGCTTTATAATTACACTGTAAGTGGCAGGTAACTACTGTATATTAACCCTTAAAGATCGGGGCCCGACTTAAGTCCGAATCGAGAAAATTGGACTAAATGGCGGGGCCCGACTAAAGTCTGTGGGCGTATTTCCGCCCTAATTTAGGTGGAAAGCGAAACTTGGTGGTCAGGCGGTGTACTACCAGGTCCCACCCACACATCCCCATTGCGTGACCGTGACTCAGTTACCCTCAAGCAGCCGTAATGGAAGGTCAAGATTTGCCCGTGTCCGATTCGGTGGCCGCCACCCCTAGTGCGTCGCGCCACCCTACTCATCACGCCCGGCTCACCACCCAGGAACTAGATATCATGCTGAACTCTTCAGAACTTTCTAATAGGCTGTTTGGATGAAACCATGGAAGGTCTGGGTGAGAGTTTTGGTAGTGTGGATGACTCGGAAGACGAAAATATGCCGATCATAGGCTGTCACCCCAAGCATAATTTGCGTGGGGTGGATGTTGTGGTTGATGTTGCACAGACCGTTGAGCAAAATTGAGACATTCCTGACCAAGAACATACTGGTGTGGGTGTTGGTAAGTACAATTTACATTTGATAATTGCTTGAAAGTTTGATTGCAAGCATTTTATAGCGTATTATTTCAGACGTTCGGTAAATTTCTCACGATAACCAGGGTGTACGGTACATTTCTCACTATAATACAAGCAACAACGAAGCTTGGCGAAGATTGTGGTCTACGATATACCTTTTTATAATTGCATGTGACCTTGTAATTGCTTGAAAGTTTGATTGCAAGCATTTTATAGCGCATTATTATCAGGCGTTCGGTAAATTTCTCACGATAATCAGGGTGTACGGTACATTTCTCATGATAATACAAGCAACAACGAAGCTTGGCGAAGATTGTGGTCTACAATATACCTTTTTATAATTGCATGTGACCTTGTAATTGCTTGAAAGTTTGATTGCAAGCATTTTATAGCGTATTATTTTCAGGCGTTCGGTAAATTTCTTACGGTGCAGACTCCCATTTTCTTATGTTCTTTTCTTATGTAATACAAACAACGAAAGATTGAATATTTGTGCTTGGCATTATATGATTGTGGGGAACATATGTACCGTATATATTATGTTATCATATATATGATACATATGTAAAATTGTTATATTATCACGACACTCTCTCTCTGTCTCTCTCACTCTCTTTGTTTGTACTCCTTTGTACTCCTTTGTACTCTCTTTGTCTGATATAGGCCAGGGCACTCCCTAACTAATCTTCCCTCCCAGGGGAAATCACACCTAGCAGATGTTCTTGACCTCCTCTCTCTTTCTCTCTCTCTCTGGGTCTACCTATACATTTATAATTGCATGTGAACTTGAAATTGCTTGAAAGTTTGATTGCAAGCATTTTATAGCGTATTATTTGCAGGCGTTCAGTAAATTTCTCACGATAACCAGGGTGTACGGTACATTTCTCACGATAATACAAGCAATAACGAAGCTTGGCGAAGATTGTGGTCTACAATATACCTTTTTATAATTGCATGCGACCTTGCAATTGCTTGAAAGTTTGATTGCAAGCATTTTATAGCGTATTATTTTCAGGCGTTCGGTAAATTTCTTACGGTAATACAAACAACGAAAGATTGAATATTTGTGCTTAATATGATTGTGGGGAACATATGTACCGTATATATTATTTTGTCATATATATGATACATATGTAAAATTGTTATATTATCACGACACTCTCTCTCTCTGTTTCTCTCACTCTCTTTGTTTGTACTCCTTTGTACTCCTTTGTACTCTCTTTGTCTGATATAGGCCAGGGCACTCCCTAACTAATCTTCCCTCCCAGGGGAAATCACACCTAGCAGATATTCTTGACCTCCTCTCTCTTTCTCTCTCTCTCTGGGTCTACCTATACATTTATAATTGCATGTGACCTTGAAATTGCTTGAAAGTATGATTGCAAGCATTTTATAGTGTATTATTTGCAGGCGTTCGGTAAATTTCTCACGATAACCAGGGTGTACGGTACATTTCTCACGATAATACAAGCAACAACGAAGCTTGGCAAAGATTGTGGTCTACAATATACCTTTTTATAATTGCATGTGACCTTGTAATTGCTTGAAAGTTTGATTGCAAGCATTTTATAGCGTATTATTTTCAGGCGTTCGGTAAATTTCTTACGGTAATACAAACAACGAAAGATTGAATATTTGTGCTTGGCATTATATGATTGTGGCGAACATATGTACCGTATATATTATTTTATCATATATATGATACATATGTAAAATTGTTATATTATCACGACACTCTCTCTCTCTCTCTCTCTTTCTTTCAAATAAATCACGTCTTACAGTTATAAAGTTGGAGTCTGCACATCCCTCATACAAAATACCATTCCCACATTTTGCATAGGTAACAGTGCCAGACCGGCAAAACGGACCAGGTCATTGACCCACCAGCCAGCACCCCCATCCAGGCAGCGACCCGCTGTGTCAGAGCCTCCAGTTATTTCGCTCGCCAACATCTCGGGGGTAGACCAAATCCCAACTACCCGCGCCCATGCACAAGCTGGTCCAGCGACCTCTACACCAGCTGCAGGTGCAAATCCCCCCGTGTTGGCAACGCCACCCGAGATGTCGCGGACGAGGGTGACCAGGCGTCGGGTGACCAGGCGTTGGCTGAATTTGGAGGAAAGCGATGCCGGCCCAAGCTCTCCCGATTCGCCGGAAGCCAGGATATCCCCGCTACCAGAAAGCGACTCTAATGATGGGCAGGCACAGCCACAGCAGGGAAAGCCACAGCAGGGACAGCCACAGCAGGGACATCCACAGCAGGGACAGCCACAGCAGGGACAGCCACAGCAGGGACAGCCACAGCAGGGAAAGCCACAGCAGGGACAGCCACAGCAGGGACAGCCACAGCAGGGACAGCCACAGCAGGGACAGCCACAGCAGGGACAGCCACAGCAGGGTCAGCCACAGCAGGGACAGCCACAGCAGGCACAGCCACAGCAGGGACAGCCACAGCAGGCACAGCCACAGCAGGCACAGCCACAGCAGGGACAGCCACAGCGAGGTGCCTAGGGAAGGGTACAAAGGAGTACAAAGGAAATCAAGCAACAACAGATCTAGTGACCCTTCTAGGCTGCTTGTCCTCCAAAACACTGAGGATCAAGTGTCCAAACAGTGGTTTAGAGTGGGTAAGGGATCATTGGAAAGGGAACTACTGCCCTGGAACTAATGTCCGTGGCAGTGCTAGGAAGTTAGTAGGGGACATATGGGTTAGTAACTGAGGGGAGGATAAAATAAAGTTATTAATTTACAAACGCAGTCAGTCGCGGGTTTGATGCGAGATATTTGTCTAGGCGGAGTTTAAATGAATCAACGGTGCTGCAGTCTATAATGTCTCGGGGAAGTCCATTCAACAAGTTGACAACTTGATTGAAGAAAAAATTCTTAGATTCGTGTGAGTTAAAAGATTTACCAATAATTTTGCAACCGTTTCCCCGCGTGTAATTAGATTGGTCGATAGTGAAGTACTTACTACAGTTCATATTGTCGATGCCTCTGATGATTTTGAACACTTGAATTAAGTCACCTCTTAATCTGCACTGGGTTAAAGGAAATAGATTTAATTCTCTAAGACGCTCTTCGTATGGTTTGTTCTTTAGGCTAGGTATCATTTTGGTAACTCTACGTTGAACTCGTTCTAGCTTGTTTATGTCTTTTTGGTAATAAGGGCACCAGCATTGAACGCAGTATTCCAGAAGAGGGCGGACTAAGGAATTTTAAAGGGTTAGGATAACGTCTTTGGATTTATGCTCAAATGACCTGCCTATAAAGCCAATTATTTTGTTTGCCTTCTTAACAACTTCTGAACATTGTTGACTCGGTTTTAGGTTACTCGATATTGTTACTCCCAGATCGGTTTCTCTGTTTACATTCTTAAGCTGAGTGCCATTCATCGAATAGTTTGCTTTCTCATTTAGGTATCTGATATGTAGTACTTTACATTTATCCGCATTGAAACTCATTTGCCAAATTTGGGCCCAACATGGCAATTTATCTAGATTGTGTTGCATATCGTCAACTTGATCTTTTGAGAGTACGCCATTTGCAATTTTTGTATCGTCAGCAAATTTTGAGATTCTACAGGTGAGACCCTCATCTATGTCGTTGATGTAAATTAGAAAGAGAATTGGTCCTAGTACTGATCCCTGGGGTACCCCGCTACTTACATTGGTCCATTTAGATGCCTTACCGTTTATGACTACTCTTTGCTTTCTGTCGCTGAGCCAATTTTCTATCCATTTCAACACACCGTCTTGTATTCCATGCGCTTTTAGTTTTAGCAGTAAACGTTTGTGGGGAACTTTGTCAAAGGCCTTTTGAAAATCAAGGTATATAGTATCTACAGCTTTACTCTCATCGTAGAGGTTGAGGATATCGTGGAAGAAGTCTAAGAGGTTTGTTAAACAGGAACGTTTTTGACGAAAGCCGTGTTGAGTATCTTTAAGTATGTTATTTTCCTCTAAGTGATTTACGAGTCTGTCTCTTATGGCCGTTTCTAGCATTTTACATACAACTGAGATTAAGCTAATTGGACGATAGTTACTGGGTAGGGATTTGCTGCCTTTTTTGAATATCGGTGTTACGTTAGCTATCTTCCACTGATCAGGCATAGTTCCAGACTGCAAGGATTTATTGAATAGTAATGTCAGTGGTTTGGAGAGCTCATCCTTAGCTTCCTTTAGAACTCTAGGCGAGATTGTATCAGGTCCAGGCGTTTTATTTACCTTGAGTTTATCTAAACAATTCAATACTTCTCTCTCTGTAACGGTGATATTGCTTAGAACATCTGAATTATCAATCTGAATCGGCGATGGTGTAGGGATATCACTGAGGTCTTCTGTTGTAAAAACTGATGCAAAGAAGGTATTGAGGGCATTACTCATTTGTACTTCGTCTTTGGTGTATTCTCCATTTTCATCGACTAACGGTCCAACAGTTGAAGTAACTACTTTTTTCTTTCTGATATAACTATAGAATTCTTTCGGGTTTGTTTTACTTTGATTCGCAATATTTAACTCTAGGGTCTTTTTACTTTGCTTAATTAACTTTTTGGCTTTGCGTCGTAGCTCTACAAATTTCACCCGTTCTTCGTCATTTTGTGAGGATTTTAATCTATCATTAGCAAATTTGTTTAGCAAGCAGGCAGTTTGAAATATCTTTATTCCACCATTTGGGCTTATTATTACTCCTGGACGCCGTATTTTCGATGGTATGCAGTCTTGCACTGCTTTTAGGTAAGTGGTTTCGAATAGCTTCCAAGATGTATTTATGTCGTTATTGTTAATTAAAAAGCTCCAGTCAGTTTCTTTAAACATAGCTCTAAGTTTATGAAAGTTTGCTTTCTTGAAATTAGGGACTTTTTCGATGCTACTATTTGGTTCGTTACTAGTAAAGTTTAAAGTGAAAGTTATCGTACGATGATCGCTGTTACTGAATTCATCACCAACATTCAAATTCTCTATTAATTCTTCTTTTGTTGCAAGTACAATGTCAAGAACGTTATTACCACGGGTCGGTGTTCGAACAAATTGATAAAGCGAACTCTCTTGCAAGTTCGTATACAAGTCATGTCCGGAGTGTAAAGTAAGAGTATCGCCCCACTTGGTCACAGGTAAATTAAAGTCGCCAATAAATACGGTATCTTGTGAGTTACTTACATCTGCAATTTGTTCATAAATTTCTCGGTCAGTTTGCACTGATTGAGCTGGAGGTCTGTATATTAATGCAAGTATTATTTTTGTACCTTTATTATTCTTTATTAGCACAAAAGATGTGTCGACGTTCACAATTTGAGGTTTTGACAAGAGGGTCGGGTTAAGACTTACTTTGATATAAAATAAAACGCCACCTCCATTTTTATCTATTCGGCTTTTCTCAAACATTACATAACCGGGAAGTGAATACTCTGCTAAAAAGTCTCTATCTACTGTATTGAGCCAAGATTCTGTTTTACCAATCACATCATAATTTTCAGTAAACACTAGTTCCTCTAAATCTGAAAATTTATTGCGTATGCTACGAGCGTTTGCATAGAAAACCTTTAAAGTTGCGTTTTTAGAACTCACAGAACGTTCTTTAATCAAATTTTTGGTTCTGGTCGGATCTACATTTACATTCATGGCTGACATCGGTCCTCGGTCGTTATCCCTGGCGGTTTTGAATTTGGGTCGTGTTGGTGGAGCTTTATCCAAATTCGCGGTTCTTGACAGATTAGCATTTAATTCCTTCGTAGGTTGCCGCCCTCGCTGTCTTCGGTCCTCCTTCCTGGTTGTCCTGTGCTGAGTCGATTTCTTCTCCGAAAATCCTTCACCGCATCGTTGAGAAGGCGCCCAAAACGTGCTGCTCCCACCTGGTTCAGATGAACTCCATCGTCTGAAAACAAATAGTCATCGTAGTAGAAATTATCCCAGGTGTCGACGAATCCCACGTTTTCCTTCCTGCAGAGCTTTGCTAGACAACGATTTGTGCTGGTGGCTATGTTGTAAAATCGGCTCTCTACACCAAGCCGGGGGACGATTCCTGAGACGATGATCCTTGATGACTTCTCCTTAAACGACTTGATCAGCTGCTGGTACTTTAAAAGCAAATCTTCCGACCGGGTTCGCTGTACATCGTTGGCTCCAACGTGGATGACGTACATTGTATTAGCAGGGGCCAGCTTAGATACTTCGTCAACTGTAGCAACTACGTCGTCCACACCACCACCAGGGATACAAAAACGCTTCCTGGTCTTAGGTGCTCTGGCGCAAAACTCTGTGAGCTGACCACATAACTCGAGTCTCCCACGAGCCGGACTTCTTCTATTTCCGCTTCGTCATCTGAGTCTGCGAGTATCTGGAAGCGGTTTTGACACTCGGTAATCGGTATGGGTTTCCTGGTCTTGGGGCAAACGTTGTTCCTCACGACACGGAAGTTGTCTTGAGGGGGAAGAGAGTTACTATTTCTTTCTTGAGTATCGGAACCATCAGATGAAATGGCTACTGCAGGCGTTGAATTGTTGGCAGTTGACGTTGGGGCGTTGGTGGCTGCTGGAGTTGCGGTGACAATTGAAGTTTGTGGTACTCCAACGTTGAGTGTTACAAACTCTTGGAGTGATTCCAGCTTCATGGTTAGGACGTTGATCTTGTTGTAGGCTTCATCTAATTTCACTGTCAAATTCTCTCGTTGCTGGCAGAGACGGCAGACTTGAAGATCGACAGTAACAAACATGGACTCACCAAACTTACCGGCGCAGTTCGTACAAGTGCGAGGCATGGTAACAGTCAGTTTCTTCAGATCACTTCACTCACTTTAAAACACTTAACTCACTTTAAAACACTTAACTCACTTTAAAACACTTCAATCACTTTAGAAACACTTCAATCACTTCAACCGAAAACAAATATGTTGAATTACACAACAATAGGTTATCAGGGGTGATAGCCTAACCGAAAACAAACAATTTGAGATACGCAGAATTAGGCTTCCAGGGGCGATAGCCTAACCAAAAGTTTAAACAAATTTGAAATACGCACCAATAGGCTACCAGCGTTGAATAGCCTAACCGAAAATAATAAAATTTAAATACGCAGAAATAGGTTACCAGGTGTGATAACCTAACCTTAAACAAATATATATATATATAACAGAATATGTAACTAAATATACAATTCACAAAATAGAGATTATATAAAAATAAAGTGTGACCGCACACAAGGGGTTAATATACTGTATCAACAGATGGCCCTGGTGTCACTGTAGGCTAGTAAGCAGTAGCCTACTCTTTTTAGATAACAAATTTTTTTTTTATCAGTCAAAGGTTACTACAAGATCGTGCAAGCAACAACTAAAATTACAGATATATATAGCTACAGTAGGATACTAAATACAATATCTACTAGAGTTAATAAGAACAACAGATTGGCTGGCTATAGGCTAGGCTAGGTTTGGATTAGGTTAAAAGCTTGGCAGGTTGGGTTAGGCTAGGTTAGTTTGTACAAATACCACCCTTAGCTTAAAGTAAAATCACTCTGAGGAGAAAAAGTCAAGAATATATCTAGGGGGAAAAGATAAATGAATGCACTTAAATTTACTACAAAATTGGCTGGAATTTAATATGTATAATCCCCCCAAAAAGTTTGTTTACAAAATGGCGTCGGCGTTCGTTCCTGTAGGCAGGTTAGTTAGTACACAATATTGTTTATTAGCAAATTAATATGCAAAGCTTTACTTACATACAAGGCAGTTAAATTGATACTTATTACTACAGTAGGTAATGGGTAAAATTAGGGGCTACGATTTTATATCAAATAAGAAGAGAGCGTTTGTTTACAAACAAAACAAAACAACAGATGGCGCTAGTGGCGCCCTGTCCGAGCAGGAGTCTTGTGATAAACACAAAGTTTATCAGTCAATACACAGCGAAATATCGCGCAGTGTTACTTACTAAGCTACAGGATGGTTAAACGTGCTCTTAACCACCTTTCATGCACAAGAATGAAGAGGATGAGTAGTTAATACTCAAATTATGATCGATATCGTGAGAGCGTTGACAGAGCGTCTGCAGCGTCTGGCGGTAGCGAGGTGAGGGCCCGAGGAGGGGCCCGAGGAGGTGCCCCAGGAGGTACCCCAGGAGGGGCCAGGAGCGCGATACCACCACCTGTCTTTCAGTGGCAGGACTGCCTGCCTCGGGATATGCCTGGTCAACCACCCCTCTTTCACAAGGCACCGAATGGCGTCCAGCCTGCCTTTCCCTGCTCGGAGAATGACACCCCTTACGACTACTTCCGGGCATTTTTTGATGACCAATTGCTCGGGGACATTGTCACAGAGATAAACCTGTATGGTCGCCAGCACGCCGATGAAATGATGTCGCCCCACATGCGGAGATGGACACCCATTGACATCGGCGAACTCCTCATGTTTTTGGCCCTCACCATGCTCATGGCCCACATAAAGAAACATAACATGTTAGATTATTGGGTTATGCATGGCATCAGAGCAACGCCAGTGTTCAACACCTACATGCCAAGGGACCAGTATAGGCAAATTCTGAAGTGCTTGCACTTTGTGGATAACACTGCGCCACACGGAGCCGACAAGATCTGGAAAATACGGCCATTCCTGAACTCCCTCCTCTACAGGTATCGCCGGTTTTTCAAACCTTTCCAGAATGTCGTGATCGATGAGTCCTTGGTCCTCTTCCGTGGACGTCTCTCTTTCCGCCAGTACATTCCGTCGAAGCGTCACCGCTTCGGGATCAAATTCTTTGTACTGTGTGACTGCGAGACAGGATACGTGCTGGATCTTATCATATATACCGCTACTGATGTGGACATTCCAAACGACCCTTTGGGTCTTTCAGGGTCGGTTGTCAAGACACTGATGGAGCCGTATCTAGATGCCAACCGTATCCTGTTCACTGACAACTTCTACACCTCTCCTCTCCTTGCCAGGTATCTCCTTACAAGGAGAACGGGAAGCTGTGGAACTGTTATGTCAAACCGGAAACACTGGCCCCAGTTTGAGAAGACGCAGAAAGGAGACATCTTCCGGAAGAAGAGCAGCAGTGAGAACATACTGGCTATTTGTTGGCATGACACAAAGCCAGTCAATGTCTTCTCCACCTACCACAAGTCCGCATTGCTAGATAGCGGGAAGAGGAGATACCTGCAGGACCGTGTCACAGGCAACAGGACTGTAGTTGTTATCTCCAAACCTGATGCTGTCCTGGAGTATAATGTGAACATGCGGTTGGTGGACAAAAGTGATATGCAGATCACTGCTGTTGACTGCCTGAGGACGACCTGTAAATTGTACAAGAAGGTCATACTCCATCTTCTTGATGTCACTGTCCTCAACGCATACAACCTGTGGATGACGTACACAGGAAAGAAGACCTCTGTAAGGCTGTTCTCCAAGGACATCATCGAGGCCATCCTCCGTAAGCACGGAACCACACGTGCGGCACCATTTCCATGGGCGATCGTGGATTTGCCCAGCCGCCTTGAGTGCCGGGACTACCTCTTGACCCACAGGCTTGTGACTATACCTCCCAACCCTAACCAACTTGCTGCTGGCCGGGTGGCCGGAAAGAAGGTGTGTCACGTCTGCAGTCACACGACAAGGAGGCCCCGACATAGGAGGGAAGTCGCGTCCAAGTGTAGTCGGTGTGATGTGGGACTCTGTCCTATTCTTTGCTACACCGAGTACCACACACTGGAACACTTATAACCTCCTCCCTTCTTGCCAATCATTCATAACTTCATTCAATCATTCATTCATTTATTTCAAAGTACCTCATGAATTCATGTCATTCATAACTTCATTCAATCATTCATTCATCTATTTCAAAGTACCTAATCAATTCATGTCATTCAATCATTAATATGGTAGAATAGCACACTACCCAAACACAAGTGCATTCATCATCATCAGCAACATCACCCATTACATCCATAAGTTTCGAATCTCATCCATCCATCTGGTTCTTGGTCCACCTCATACATCCATGTCATTCATTCATACATACATTCATACACTCGCTATAGGCAGTTCTGCCTTGTGTCTACCTCAATCACATTCATACACTCGCTATAGGCAGTTCTGCCTTTTTTCTACCTCAATCTCATTCATACACTCGCTATAGGCAGTTCTGCCTTTTCCCTACCTCAATCACATAACTGCCCTTTACCTACCTCAATCACATAACTGCCTTTTGCCTACCTCAATCACATGTGGATTACACCTCCTGGGAACACCACAACAAAAAAATGAGTCGTCAACACTACTCCATAGGGTGATTTGGAAATGTGTTGAAATAATATTATATATAAAACAAAACAAAAATCCTGCAAAGCAAGAGAAACAGAGAGAGAGAGAGAGAGAGAGAGAATGCAGAAACTGAACTGAAGAAAGAGTGAAAAAGATATAATAATACAGAAATATTACAAGCAAATAAAGAAAGAGGGATTAGAGAAAATAATAATGAGAATTACATATACGGATGAGGAAGAGAGAAAGAGAGATAATACAGAAACTGAACTGAAGAAAGAGAGTGAAAAAGATATAATAATACAGAAATATTACAAGCAAATAAATGAAATAGAGGGATTAGTTAGAGAAAATAATAATGAGAGTTGCATATACGGATGAGGAAGAGAGAAAGGGAGAGAGAGAGAGACAGCGCGCGAGAGAGGGAAAGCGAGCGAGCCAGAGAGAGAGAGAGAGAGAGAGACAGACAGACAGACAGACAGACAGGAGGAGTGAGAGAGATTAGAGAAAATAATAATGAGAATTACATATACGGATGAGGAAGAGAGAAAGGGAGAGAGAGAGAGACAGAGCGCGCGAGAGAGGGAAAGCGAGCGAGCCAGAGAGAGAGAGAGAGAGAGTACAAAGGAGTACAAAGGAAATCAAGCAACAACAGATCTAGTGACCCTTCTAGGTTGCTTGTCCTCCAAAACACTGAGGATCAAGTGTCCAAACAGTGGTTTAGAGTGGGTAAGGGAACATTGGAAAGGGAATTACTGCCCTGGAACTAATGTCCGTGGCAGGATTAGGAAGTTAGTAGGGGACAGATGGGTTAGTAACTGAGGGGGGGATAAAATAAAGTTATTCATTTACAAACGCTGTCAGTCGTGGGCTTGATGCGAGATATTTGTCTAGGCGGAGTTTAAATGAATCAACGGTGATGCAGTCTATAACGTTTCGGGGAAGCCCATTCCACAAGTTGACAACTCGATTGAAGAAGAAATTCTTAGATTCGTGTGAGTTAAAAGATTTACCAATAATTTTGCAACCGTTTCCCCGCGTGTAATTAGATTGGTCGATAGTGAAGTACTTACTACAGTTCATATTGTCGATGCCTTTGATGATTTTGAACACTTGAATTAAGTCACCTCTTAATCTGCGCTGGGTTAAAGGAAATAGATTTAATTCTCTAAGACGCTCTTCGTATGGTTTGTTCTTTAGGCTAGGTATCATTTTGGTAACTCTACGTTGAACTCGTTCTAGCTTGTTTATATCTTTTTGGTAATAAGGGCACCAGGATTGAACGCAGTATTCCAGAAGAGGGCGGACTAAGGAATTGTAAAGGGTTAGGATAACTTCTTTGGATTTATGCTCAAATGACCTGCCTATAAATCCAATTATTTTGTTTGCCTTCTTAACAACTTCTGAACATTGTTGACTCGGTTTTAGGTTACTCGATATTGTTACTCCCAGATCGGTTTCTCTGTTTACATTCTTAAGCTGAGTGCCATTCATCGAATAGTTTGCTTTCTCATTTAGGTATCCGATATGTAGTACTTTACATTTATCCGCATTGAAACTCATTTGCCAAATTTGGGCCCAACATGACAATTTATCTAGATTGTGTTGCATATCGTCAACTTGTTCTTTTGAGAGTACGCTATTTGCAATTTTTGTATCGTCAGCAAATTTTGAGATTGTACAGGTGAGACCCTCATCTATGTCGTTGATGTAAATTAGAAAGAGAATTGGTCCTAGTACCGATCCCTGGGGTACCCCGCTACTTACATTGGTCCATTTTGATGCCTTACCGTTTATGACTACTCTTTGCTTTCTGTCGCTGAGCCAATTTTCTATCCATTTCAACACACCGTCTTGTATTCCATGCGCTTTTAGTTTTAGCAGTAAACGTTTGTGGGGAACTTTGTCAAAGGCCTTTTGAAAATCAAGGTATATAATATCTACAGCTTTACTCTCATCGTAGAGGTTGAGGATATCGTGGAAGAAGTCTAAGAGGTTTGTTAAACAGGAACGTTTTTTACGAAAGCCGTGTTGAGTATCTTTAAGTATGTTATTTTCCTCTAAGTGATTTACGAGTCTGTCTCGTATGACCGTTTCTAGCATTTTACATACAACTGAGGTTAAGCTAATTGGACGATAGTTACTGGGTAGGGATTTGCTGCCTTTTTTGAATATCGGTGTTACGTTGGCTAGCTTCCACTGATCGGGCATAGTTCCAGACTGCAAGGATTTATTGAATAGTAATGTCAGTGGTTTAGAGAGCTCATCCTTAGCTTCCTTTAGAACTCTAGGCGAGATTGTATCAGGTCCAGGCGTTTTATTTACCTTGAGTTTATCTAAACAATTCAATACTTCTCTCTCTGTAACGGTGATATTGCTTAGAACATCTGAATTATCAATCTGAATCGGCGATGGTGTAGGGATATCACTGAGGTCTTCTGTTGTAAAAACTGATGCAAAGAAGGTATTGAGGGCATTACTCATTTGTTCTTCGTCTTTGGTGTATTCTCCATTTTCATCGACTAACGGTCCAACAGTTGAAGTAACAACTTTTTTCTTTCTGATATAACTATAGAATTCTTTCGGGTTTGTTTTACTTTGATTCGCAATATGTAACTCTAAGGTCTTTTTACTTTGCTTAATTAACTTTTTGGCTTTGCGTCGTAGCTCTACAAATTTCAGCCGTTCTTCGTCATTTTGTGAGGATTTTAATCTATCATTAGCAAATTGTTTAGCAAGCAGGCAGTTTGAAATATCTTTATTCCACCATTTGGGCTTATTATTATGGCCTGGACGCCGAGTTTTCGATGGTATGCAGTCTTGCACTGCTTTTAGGTAAGTGGCTTCGAATAACTTCCAAGATGTATTTATGTCGTTATTGTGAATTAAAAAGCTCCAGTCAGTTTCTTTAAACATAGCTCTAAGTTTATGGAAGTTTGCTTTCTTGAAATTAGGGACTTTTTCGATGCTACTATTTGGTTCGTTACTAGTAAACTTTAAAGTGAAAGTTATCGTACGATGGTCGCTGTTACTGAATTCATCACCAACATTCAAATTCTCTATTAATTCTTCTTTTGTTGCAAGTACAATGTCAAGAACGTTATTACCACGGGTCGGCGTTCCAACAAATTGATAAAGCGAACTCTCTTGCAAGTTCGTATACAAGTCATGTCCGGAGTGTGAAGTAAGAGTATCGCCCCACTTGGTCACAGGTAAATTAAAGTCACCAAAAATTACGGTATCTTGTGAGTTACTTACATCTGCAATTTGTTCGTAAATTTCTCGGTCAGTTTGCACTGATTGAGCTGGAGGTCTGTATATTAATGCAAGTATTATTTTGGTACCTTTATTATTCTTTATTAGCACAAAAGATGCGTCGACGTTCACAATTTGAGGTTTTGACAAGAGGGTAGGGTTAAGACTTTCTTTGATATAAAGTAAAACGCCACCTCCATTTCGATTTATTCGGCTTTTCTCAAACATTACATAACCGGGAAGTGAATACTCTGCTAAAAAGTCTCTATCTTCTGTATTGAGCCAAGATTCTGTTATGCCAATCACATCATAATTTTCTGTAAACACTAGCTCCTCTAAATCTGAAAATTTATTGCGTATGCTACGAGCGTTTGCATAGAAAACCTTTAAATTTGTTATTTTAGAACTCACGGAACGCTCTTTAATAATATTTTTGGTTCTTGTCGGATCTACATTTATGTTCATGGCTGTCCTCGGTCCTCGCTGTCTTCGGTCCTTATCGCTGGTGGTCCTCGGTTGCCTCTGTTTTTTTCTTGGCGTTGGATGATTTATGTCACTGCTGCTTCTTCTCGGATGGCGTTTTTTGATCCATGGCTGCGGACTGCTTCGTGTAGGAGACGACCCATGCGTGCTGAACCCACAGGGTTTAGATGAGTGCCATCCTTGCGGAACAGAGTAGGCTGGTTGTAGAAGTTGTCCCATAGGTTGATGAATTCAACTTCTTCCCTCAGACACAAATGTTTTAGTCGGCTATTTGTGCTGAAAGCCTTGTCGTAGAATTTGTCAGGTGCGTCGATCTTGGGGAGAATGCTGAGATGATGATATGCCTTGACTTGTTTTTGTAGTGCTGGATCATCTTGCGATATTTCTCCATCAACTCTTCGGATTTGGTGCGCATGACGTCATTTGAACCAGCATGGATGACAAAAAGGGTATTTTCATTTGCATCCTTTGTGGTATCTTCGAAGGCTTCCACAATGTCGTCCAGTCCAGCTCCTGGGATGCAAAATCTTTTTCGTTGATTTGGGACTCTGTCGCAGAACTCTTCGACCTGTCCTCGTAGGATGGAATCCCCAACGAGCCTGGTCTCTTCTGGTTCGTCTTCCATCTCTACCAATATCTCAAATCTGTTGGACATTGTGACTGGTAGATGAGACCTTTTCTGCGTTGGCCGTGCACCGTTCCTCACTGGTGTAAATCCGGAAACCTGTGGTGGCGGGACTCTACGTACAAACAGAGACAGAGACAGACAGGAGTGAGAGAGAGAGAAAGAAAGAGAGAGAGAGAGAATACAGAGAATACAGAAATAAGGAGAAATAAGAGAAAAATAAGACCGATTACCGAAGGAATAGTAGACGCGCGGGAGGCCGAAGTCAGGGCAAAGCGAACGCATCCGAACGCGCCCGGGAAATAGACCAAAAAGTACCTCCTCTTCCTCACCTCTTCCCACCCTCCACACTAGCTCATAACATCCATAATAGACTTATATGGGGAGAGGAAGAGTTGCTCTTTCCAAAAATTATCGTTTCGTTCGCATTGGAGCCATAGTAACGGCGCTAGGGCGAGTGAAATAGAGCAAATATTTCGGGATTATGCCCGCTGGGCGGCACGGTGTAAAATACCTTACCACCCGCTAAATTAGGGTTAATGCTGAATTTAATCGAATCGTTATTTTTTGTTAATAGACTGTCACTTTTAACCCCTTGAGGATTATGATGCACTTTGACAGCTTATTCTGGCTTTACCTAGACAATTTTATGCAATTTATAGAGGATATCTAGGAATCAAAGGGGTTAACACTGTCTCAATTAACTCTTTAGCTCCCATAAGTTCTCCCTAAGCTGAATCAAATCGTTTAAGGATGGCCAGAATAAACTGTCAAACCCCATATGGTCTTCACAGGGTTAGGTTTCCACACGGCCTTGATACAATGTTATTATCCTTTTTTCTTCTTTTTTTTCTTCTATATTCCAACTACTCCCTCTCGGGCATAGGCTGAGAGCCTGCACACTCCACCGCTGAAGGGGCGAGGCCCGTGAGGTCTTTTTCCAATCTAGGGAGTGAGACATGCGAAGCACCCATTCACAGCTCGAAGCAGTCCCATCTCTGAAGCCGCTTCGCCTCAGTGCTTCACCGTCTCATCCCTCAGACTCGGACCCTCACTCTTAGAACGCCACCTATTGAGCAATTAACTCACTAGGCATTGCCCCCCTGTAGCATATTTTGAATATGGGAATATTCATACAGTGCTATTTAATCAGGGAACAATGATTTTTTTTTTTTTTGGCATTTCGGTGTGCTTTGTGGTAATGCACTGAAACTAGGTACAGCACAAATTCCATCCCAATAATATCTTCCCATTGTTAGCTACTTGTTCCTTTTATGTCATCAACGGAAATAGCTATAGTAAGTAGGCTACCTGCTCAATCACAAACAATTGTCTTGACAATAGGTGGAAGTGCAGTTTATGGGGGTAGTAGTCGCTTTTTATGGACCCCCTTCTCCCTCATGTTTAGCATATTAGTTTTGAGTTTGTAAGACGTTCCTTCCATTAGTTTGGCGATTTTAACACCTTTCGCCCCATTTCGTTGTCAATTTCAAGACCTTTAGTGCCATTTAGGTATCATTTTTTTTCTGGCGAGCGAAAGCGAGCCTGCAATTTTAAGAGGAGTCGGCCTTCGGCCGGGACATTTTTCTACCGACAAATGTACACATTTATCTTCAAAGGGGGTCGAGGGGGTATTTTCTAAAAAGTTTGATGAAGGTCTAGCGATGAAACTCAAAAATATAATAACTAATTATATAGACCAAATATCAAGCACTACCCCCTTAACCCGTTCAATATCCTATTACGCATTTCTGGTCTGTTTTCTGGCTATTATTAGACGATTTAACCTCTTCTGCACCGGCGACGTCAGTTTTATTTTATTCTAGCTGTATTGAAACGGTTTTGTGCGGCTTAAGAATGATCTGTGATAGGAAAAAGGATAATCAAGTTAGTTCGAAGCCTGTTAATTGCTGGAGGCTCTTCCTAAACTGAATACAATTGTCTATTAGTAGCCAGTATAAAATGAAAGGGACGGACCGGTACTGAACGGGTTAATTCAGATCGGGAAGGGTATATGAAAGTCAGAGGATAAATATAAATAGCCTTTACCCCTTGTGGTATACTATCAATGGAAGTTAAATATCTATAAGCTATAATCCAAAAAAAATCAATCTAAATCAAATTACTCCATATCTGAATTGAATTCAATCTGAAACAAGCTAATTTATATCCAAAGGTCTCACATAATAAATTATATATAGGGTAAGGTTATAAGGGTTAATATTAGCCAGGAATTAACTCACCAATAGTTCCACGTGGCAACGAAACAAAGGAGAACGTTTTACCCAATATGGCGGACAATGGGGAAGCTAGACACCGGCCCTAAGGCTCGAGTCAATTGAAAGAAAGGATCAAATGATTATATGGGAAGGGACATGAATACTATGTTTATCTGTCAGTCAGTCATGGCGTCGATGAGAGCATCGTGATGGTGTAGATGTATGTATTGCTGTCAGTGTATTGTGATTAGAGGCACAAAAGCTCGATCAACTGAAGGCGGAAATTAGATGTTAACTGGTCGGTGGTGGTGAAGGCTCTGAGCTTCGTCCAGCCCATCACCTTGCTGCCTTGGCATATGCCAGGCGCCCAAATTATCGTACCGTATCTATGTTGCTCAGTACGATAAAATAAATCGATATATACGATAAATTCATATATACTACATAAGACCATGTCAATATTGCTTAATAGCATATTAGGCCTTTTATAATCTTAACTTACTTAAAATCTTATAATATACGATCTACTCGTCCTACGCCGTGCAGCGGGAACGACCGTAACGTCATAGAGACGTACGGTATCACAAAAGAGTCATACCCTATCGTATTTACATGATACACTCCCCCCACAAAAAAATACCTGAACCCCACCCTAAACTTAAAGTTGCCCAGAGGCTATCTTCTGACGCCACATGTCGATGGCGCCAGCAGCAGCGCGTCTGGGACGCGACCCGGTCCGAGATTGATCACCATCAGTATGAGGTGAGTCGTTACTTTGAGAATCCTCGGACCCAGCAATAACAGGTGGAGTCTCCGATTGTAAAGTGGAATCGAGCTCCAAAGCGTACAAACGTGCGATAGGACGAACAGTAGTTCCAGTGGCTGTCCTCAATAGTGCCACCCGCTCTACAGAGTCTTTCCCCTTGTATACCTCCAACACGCGGCCCAATTTCCAATATAAACGAGAACTATCTTCTTTAATTAAAACGACTTCACCAACAGTAGGTGCTGTCGGTCTACCAGAGGGCGTAACACTCCTTTCCCTCAATGCTAGCAGATATTCATTAATCCACCTTTTTCTAAAATCTTCGATTACCCTCGATATATACTGGTATCGCTTAGACACCGATGTCTCAGAGTACAACGAGGGATCCTCTAACTCTACTATGGATTGGAAATCAGATGGAAATACAGTCAATGGTTTACCATATAGCAAGTGAGCTGGCGTTGTTGTTGTTGTTGCTGTTCCCCAAGCTGCCTGGCCGAACAGCCCCAAGGCCCCGCCTGCGGACCACAATAAAGCCTGGGTGACCGAAGCCACTCCATGGAGGGGAGCTGAGGAAGGTGAGGAAACGCCCGGGAAACCAAAGCCCCACCCAGGGCCCTGTGCCCTTCAGCAATTATGAAGAGAAAGTTGAGGGGCAAAGGAAAAATGTGACACTCTGGCTTCCAATCAATCTTGGTAGATTGTGAGGTCAATCCATGGAAGAGACGCCGTCACTTGAGATCTAGAAAATATATAAGTAAAAGGAACAGTCAGAGTAAGCTTTGGGAATGGCAGAGATTGCTCAGTTCTCACTCTGATAGACCAGCCCATCACGGGAGGTCCGGAGCTAATGTGGATGAATACTGTCAAGATAATAAGGAGTGAGCTGGCATTAATGGCAGTGGTTCTTGCAGGTCGGTGTACACATATGTGAGCGGACGATCATTCTCGACTGCCTCTATCTCTGTAAGGGCCGTCGTCAACTCACTCTTCTTTAATAGAGCACGTCCTACTACCGCTCTGAGTCCTGACTTTACTATGCCGACACACCGTTCCCACATCCCACCAAACCAAGGTGCCTTAACTGGGATTAACCTCCATTCGCACTTCCTCTCTCCCATAAAAGTGATGATTGTAGGATCACTGCTCATATCCTTTACATATTTTGATGCCTGGATATTAGTAGGAGCATTGTCGCTAAGAATGAGTTGAGGGAAAGAACGACGGGCACAAAACCATCTAAATGCCAGCATAAATTCTTCGCTAGACATATTATCACATAGTTCTAGGTGTACCGCTCGAGACGTTGCACAGGTAAACAATAATATATATACCTTCTCATGCTCTCTCGTCTTCAATGCACCTATGTAATCTAACCCTACAGCTTGGAAAGGCTCTATGTGCTCTACACGGCATTCAGGTAGAGGTGGAGCTGGTCCAGTTGCATATGGTTTACCCTTTAGTCTCTGGCATATTACAAACTTTCTAACTACACGCCGAGCTACTTGTCGAACTCTGGGTATCCACCATGTGAGACGCAAATTTGATATAATATGACATACCCCGTAGTGTTTTACTTCCTTATGTGCACGTATGATCAATAGATCAGTAATGTGATGTCTTGTTGTCATAAGTATAGAACGATTTGTGCCGTCCGTTACATCCGACCACTTCAGGCGGCCCTCACACCTGATGAGGTCATTATCTAGGTGCAACCTTAATTGACGCACTAAATTAGGCATTTATGTCTTATTCGAGCTTTGCAATGATTCTAATTCATTGGAAAACGTTTCTGCTTGAACCCACTTGATCAAAGTTCCTTCAGCTGCTTTATATTTATGAGCATCAATGTTGTGTCCCCTGAGGCTGAGCTGGCCCATTACTTTAAGCTTGATATTGGATTTATATCTCAACACCCAAGCGACAACTCTGACTAGTTTATTATAGTCACCGAATCTTGCCCACTTTATTATTGGACCCGGTGGCTCATTTGGTTGGGCTGTAACTGCCGCTGTTTCCAGTGGCAGAAGTCCCTCACCAACAGCATGCCAAATCGTCCATTCATTTTCATGGAGCAGCCACTTTGGACCATGCCACCACAATTCGGACTTCACTAACTGGCTAGCCGTTATACCCCTAGTTATGAGATCACAATGGTTGTCTTTTGTATTTACATAATGATATGCAACGTCTGGTAATAGGGCTTTAATCTCATCTACCCTATTCCTCACATAAACTGGCAGAGACTTCTTGCTATGTATCCAGTTAAGTGCGACCTGACTATCGCACCAAACGTGAACGATTTCAATATTTAACTCGCTCTCGTATGCTGCGCGTACATGTTGCACCAGACGTGCTAATAGCAGCATGGCAGTCAATTCCATTTTAGGGATAGTCTTCCCATTCTATTTTGCGTCGCCAAACTTCATGCACCAGAATCCTAGCTCTTATGGTAACGGGTAATGCTAAACCCAAAGGATAAAAAAAATGCGCAAACTTTGCTCAACAGACTTCTTTTTGAGTGCGCTCCTGTCTGCTGAGCAATAGACCTTGTTTGAAAAGTTAGTATGTCTTGTTTAGGTTGCCAGATCATCCCAAAATTTCTGGACTTTTCATGGTTATGAGATGCCGTACCGTCCACCTGTATCAAACTCTGAAGATCTTCACTATTAGTAACCCACTCGCGGAGAAATAAATGTGCTTCTGTAAACAATTTACGTGCTTGCCAGTAGGTATGTAACAAATCATCCTGACTATCGCTAGAACCCTGCAAATTGTCTATATACAACCCGCGAGATAGTTTACTTGTGTCCTCATGAGTATATGATAGATGTTTTTTGATTGTGGCATTCAACAAAAACTGTGAAAATGTAGCACCAAAGAGTATGACCCGAAAACGGTAGATTACGACTGGACTTTCAGAGTCGCTAATGTCTTCGAACTAACGAAAGCGGGTAACATCTCTATCTTCCTCTTTTAGTTTGACCATCAAGAAAGCTTTCTCGATGTCACTAGTAAATGCATACTGCCCCAGCCTAAACCGCAATAGATGTTGGGACAGATCCGACACCAAGGACGGACCTGTCAGCAGGCAGTCATTTAGACTGGGTTGTTGACCTTGGTGGGCAGAGCAGTCATACACCACACGCATTGGTGTGGTGACGCTGTCTTTCCTCACCCCATGATGGGCCAGATAGTGAACCCTTCCCTTCCTACTCGGTTCTTTTACATCGACTCTTTCATTGAAGCCCCTATCTTCATAAATCCGAAAAACATTGTCATACGCCTGGCGCGTGCTCGGTTCATTTGTTAATTTACGCTGCAATGCGCGCAAGCGACCTAATGCCAATCCATAGTTGGTTGGCAGGCTCATCTCACTGTTCTTCCAGGGTAAACTAACCTTGTATTGCTTGTCTGAGGCACAGTAGCTCACAAACTCTTCAAACTTCTTTAGCGCAATTTCCGAGTCATAATCGGTCTCCATAGGAATAATGCCTATGTGATCCAATCTCCACAGTCGTTCCAGGTCGAACTCGGCAGTCATTTTTGGGTCACTAGGTTGGGAATCCTCCCTTCCCAACTCCTCTCCCGCGGTTACATTCACTCTTAATATCGAGACCGTGCCGACCAGGATATTTGACTGTGTAGTATGCACCTTTCCGCTCATGCAATAGCCAAATTTAGTGGGGATTAATATTACACCACACATTCTTTTAAATCCAGGGTATACTACATCATAATAATGATCCACACCAAGTAGAACATGCACCTCACTCTGATCTCCCATGGGATCTGACAAGTTAACCCCTCTGCTACGTAATGCGTGTTCCACCTTCTTCACTCCTACAGATACATATTCTGGTAGGGTGTCTACTACAATACATGTCATGAAGTACCTGTTTTTATGGTAGAAATATGAAATCTCCGCTATCTCGTAGACTTGTTTGTCAGTAACCCCCGTGAAGCCCTGCAATCGAAGAGTCTCAGCCCCTACGATTCGGTGCTTAAGTCCCATTAATACGGACCTTTTTATAAAGGATCATTGAGACCCTTGATCAAGAAGTACCCGACAAACTTTGTTACTGTCATTACCTTCCATGGGAATCTGTATTGTGGGCAATATAGTGGTGTCTTTCGTGCTACCTAGTGTCAAAGTTATAGTACCCTCTGGTTTGGCGTCTTTGACTTTGTGTGCTGTAGGACACATGTCAAAGTGATGTCCTTTGCAGTGGAAACAGGGCCTTAAGTATGTAGCAGTACATTGTCCCTGCTTACCATGTTCCTTACTTAGACAACCTACACATAGCTTCAAACTCTTTGCCTGTGCTAGTTTTGTCTCATTTGTTGGGTATTTTACACAGAAACTCCATTTATGCTTGTTATTGTTACATAGCTTACATAGAATCTGAGCAGGTTTCTTATATGTACCCTCTTTCTTTCCTTTAGTCTCCACCGTCATGCTTACAGTTCCCCTCATTTCCACATTCCCACTCCCTCCCGACACATACATTCTCCCATTTTTCAACTGTAAATTACTAATTTCTTTACTGAACTGAGTTTTGAACTCCCCCAGATCAAACGATCTAACCTTGTCAAGTATTGGCATAGGAAGCTTCTGACGTAAGATAATGACTATCATTTCCTGTGTGGTGAGCCCTAGGGTGTCTAGCGATTGAGTATGGCGCTCCATATCTGCCCTAGATTTGCTAACTCCTCAACCTTATACTGTGGTTCTGCGAGCTTTAACAAGGCAACGACATGGGCCATCTTCAACTGTTCTTGATCCCCGTATGTGGACTTTAATAATTGTACTGCCTCCAGATAGCTATCATCTACTACCGCAAAACCCTCTATCAAATGTTAGACCTCTCCTTCCATTTGTCCTTTCAGGTAGTGAAACTTACGGACATTATCCAAAGAGGATTCATGAACTGTAGACCGAAATACATCCCAAAAAGCTAACCACTCAGTCAATTTTCCCCCAAATGTAGGAAGATTGAGCTTTGGGAGGTGCACAGTGTTTTTGGGTCAACCCTTCTATGGGCTTCGTTCTCGCCTCCCTTCTTAGTTGCGACAGCACGCTGTAATAGGTGCTTCGCTTTAAAGACAGGTTCATCATAGAGGGCGCGATTATCACACTCTGCAATTATCTCTTCCTCCTCTGTCATGCCTGCCACAATCACCTCACTTAGAGCAACAATACGACTGTGGGTAGCCTGGACATTGTCTAACCTAGCCTCTAATTCCTCGAGATCAGCAGTAGTGATGAAAGTGTTGACATCAATAATTAACCTATTTAATACTCCCCGAAGTCCCTCCCTCTGATTTTTAGGGGCTTTGCTCAGCACCCCACTAGACGGTGTCTCTTCCTGTTTACTCATTTTGCATGTAAGCCTGTAGGCTATTTATCTAAAATGTTATAATTACAATGGCAAAATAGTAGCCTAGGTAAGAGACGCCGACCGGCGGACTTCTATGTTATGGAGAAAAAATAGCACACCAAATAGCAATATCTACACTAAAGGGTCATATTGAACAAGACAAAATGTTAGGTCAGGTCATGTGTCACAGGAAGTCTGAAGTGAACAAGAAAATTATTGGGGGAAGATGATGGGTGGGATGCAGGATTTGGGCAGGTGCAACGATGTGACCCTGCATTCCGGCTCTAACCATCGCTTGGCTAGCCTTACCAGTTTATCATAGAGTTGTTCCTGCATCCTGTTGTATGTCCCCTTGCTCATTGACATAAAAAATCCCTTACTGGTAGCTAATTCCTGGAGTCTGGGCACAAATGTGGTATACTATCAATGGAAGTTAAATATCTATAAGCTATAATCCAAACAAAATCAATTTAAATCAAATTACTCCATATCTAAATTGAATTCAATCTGAAACAAGCTAATTTATATCCAAAGGTCTCACATAATAAATTATATATAGGGTAAGGTTATAAGGGTTAATATTAGCCAGGAATAAACTCACCAATAGTTCCAGGTGGCAACGAAACAAAGGAGAACGTTTTACCCAATATGGCGGACAATGGGGAAGCTAGACACCGGCCCTAAGGCTCGAGTCAATTGAAAGAAAGGATCAAATGATTATATGGGAAGGGACATGAATACTATGCTTATCTGTCAGTCAGTCATGGCATCGATGAGAGCATCGTGATGGTGTAGATGTATGTATTGCTGTCAGTGTATTGTGATTAGAGGCACAAAAGCTCGATCAACAGAAGGCGGAAATAAGATGTTAACTGGTCGGTGATGGTGAAGGCTCTGAGCTTCGTCCAGCCCATCACCTTGCTACCTTGGCATATGCCAGGCGCCCAAATTATCGTACCGTATCTATGTTGCTCAGTACGATAAATCAAATCAATATATACGATAAATTCATATATACTACATAAGACCATGTCAATATTGCTTAACCCGTCCAGCCCCGGCTAGTTTTGTAATGTTTGTTCACCAGAACCCGGCCGGTTTTCAAAAAATGGTTTTATTCCAGAAACTATAGTGAATGGGTTAGGAATGAAGGAAAAACCACGAAAAACCGCTTAAAAAGCTTAAAGAATGGTCCTACAGAGCCCCCGAAAACGTATTTTACAAGAGTAAAAAATTTAAGGCAATTACCCCAAAAAAACAGGTTATTGCGCGCTCACACGCACGCACATGGACTTTGAGAGTTTTCAACCATCGGCCCGGTTGCGTGGGATACGTACACAGTTCCCATACAAATCTGAGCCCTCTTGAGTGGCTACACCTGAGGTTACGGTCGGTGCAATTAGGGTGACGCGCCAGGCGCGTCTCTGGGGCTGTGCGTTACATACATCGCCGACGCGTCAGGCGCGTCGCTGGGGCTGTACTGGTTAATAGCATATTAGGCCTTTTATAATCTTAACTTACTTACAATCATATAATATACGATCTACTCGTCCTACGCCGTGCAGCGGGAACGACCGTGACATCACAGAGATGTACGGTATCACAAAAGAGTCATACCCTATCGTATTTACACGATACCCTTATAATTTCCACAGATCCTTCCTAAATAGTAAAGAGTTCTAATGATAGTCAGAATAAAGTTGAGATGACGGGCCCCACACCAACGATACACCGAGTGGTCAGCATAACCACTCAGGCAACTTCAAAACCCCAGGACAGACGACGAAGACGTTTACCTGAGTCCCCCCTACGAGTCTGCCAGAATCTACCTGAGTGGACCATGCCCAGCCGTCCATTCCACAGTTCTCTGTCACGCCCACAGCCACCTGAGAAAACGGAGGACTCTTTCAGCCAGTCACAAGCCACCATCCTCAGCCAACCACAACCGCCCTGGGACCCCCAATTAGAACCCTCCTTTTACGTAGTCTCCACCAGAAGTGACGCTCTCTGTATTGTTCCGCCAGATTTGGGATATGATGAGCACTCGCTTATGCAATCTACTCACCAGCACCCCAGATATTTCAGGAACAAGTGGACCTGATGACGCCTGGCTACCCCAGGCCCCCGAAGATACAACTACAGTCCCCTATGTGTAGGTTTGAGGATAATTAGAAGACCTGCAGGACAGTTGCTCCATTTTTAGCTTTAAGTGTTCTTTATTTTTCACAACAGCCCTGGACCTTCCAGCCGCCCCATTAAGTATTATAATATTACCTTGGAACCAGGACCATATGATAATACCTGAGTTCCCAGGCTAGAATGTATATGTACCTCACAACAACCATTTTTCCTCTTTCCTCTACACCCTTTTTTCCCCGAGTTCATTGACCCCTGAAGTAAGAAAATATTTGAATAGGATCTCAGGAAAACCTGAGGAAAGTGTGCAAACCACCCTCACCTACCGACTAGGCGGACTCCATTCAGGATACGGCTCTTTGGGACGGTGTTGCTACGGTGCCCCCCCCCCCCCCCCTTCACCCCCTGGCCCTCGAGAGTGCTCCTTGGACGTTGGCCCCCTTCCGGATTGCTGAAGGACCACCTGTCTGTTGCCTGGCACCCTGAACCGAGGACCCCTGCTCGAGCTATGGACGTAGCCCTGGACCTAGGACCCCTGCTCGAATTACGTAAGCAGGCCTGGACCTAGGACCCCGGTTCGAATTACATAACCAGGCCTAAATCAAGGACCCCTGCTCGAGGAAGCAACCAGCTGTGTAAGATTGGCTACTACCCTCTACGCCGGCTAGACCAGTACTCTCGTCCCCCTGCCCTCCCAAATACTTAAGTGTTTTTGTGTCTTTCTCTGTTGGTTATTGTTGTGAGGTATTGATTATGTAAATATGTGAACAGTGTTGTGCCCTGATTTACTTGCGATCTGTGCCCAAGATCCTATGCTTGCGTAATAAGTTTCATCCTTCTGAACCTGTGTTATTCTGTGTCCATCTTGCCTTTAGTTCTTGACCCTTGTTCAAGCCTATATTTAATTCATAAATTACGCATACGTTACATATCAGTGTCATTAACATATATTCAGGCCCTCCACGCTCGCGGATTTACTGACTACGTGTATGTTGATTTATTATTTGTGAGTTGAAGTCCCAATATATTCCGTGATCAATCCATTTATATAATCGCTTTTTACCTAGAACCTACGCCCAATTTTCCAACGAGTGCTCAGTGTAATTCCTAAATTCTCTATTCAGTAATCGCATATGACATATATCTTATAGACGTGCTTTTATGTTCTTGTAAATCTTGATGTTGTGATATTTCGAATACCGTGTTTAGGAATTCTTTCCTCTGTGTTTCGTATCATTTGCATCCACCATACACTAATTGTATCTGTGTATTTTATTCATCTCGCCCTGTTAACCCGTTCAGGCCCGAGCCTATTACTGCCTGTTTAAAGTATCAATGAGTAGGACTTCGTCACCTACGCCCATGTACTAATTGTGCCTGTACATTTTATTTACCTCGCCCTGTTAACTTGTTCAGAAGCAAATCTGATATTGCGTTAAATATCAATGAGCTAAACTTCGTCATTAGCGCCAATTTAATTACTAAATACGATCTACCGATCGATATCTATTAATTAGTCAGTTCTCCCTTGTTGAGATTAAAACTATAGTGTTCATTTATGTATGAGTCTTTTGGAACTCAGTTAGTATTTTGCTTATCTTCGTGTGTTACCTTAATAGTGAATATTGAAGATTACATCTTGATCCAATTAATACCAATTAGCAGACCAAATAAACTACCTATTTGCTCTTATTAAATTCACATAATTACTCTGCTTTACCTAAGAAAAATATAGTGACACGAATTCCTAAGTTCGGTTCGTTATCGTAGCATATGTTCAAGTAATATAATTCCGTAATAAGATATAACTTCCTTGAGAGCGATTTTGATACTTCTCATTTATTATAAATAATAATCTCAGCCCTTTCATATAAAATAAAGTAACATCGCACTGTAGGTAAGTTCATAGTTGCATTAACTAGAAAGAGTATTATTTACCATCTCAGTTCACCTGGTGACCTTCCCAGTGACCTGACCTGAAGGCAAGCTCACGCGGTCAGTTTTAAAAGGGTCAATTGAGCCCCACACGTGACTCACCTTGCCTCCTGCGACTGTATCTTTGTTACCTCAACTCTTCTCATTATTACCCTAGGATCATTATCTAGGGCATTGAAGTCTCTTTGAAAACGGAAGATATTCTACTCTCATTTATTATTGCATTGAAGGTTAAAATTGATTCTTGTACATTATGCCTCTATGTATGTTTTTCCACATGATTTGATGTTATACTAGATTCTCACTATTGAGTTCTTCTGGTATCAGTAACCTTGTTCTGACATAAGGACAATATATATATTTACTCTTATTGTGGGATTTGCCTTACCAATCATTCTTCTCCACCCACCTTCCTGTTTATTAAATACAATATTCATATGTGTTCTTCCTTGTGTTGTTATTGAGTATTATATTGAACCTATGAATACCATTTTTACTGCTTATAGAACCTACTCGTGACGTCCCTGTCAAGTATATTTAAGTCCATCAAACCAGAACTGGATTGTTTTAAGGACTGTATCAAGGGAACTAAACGATCAGAACCCGGCACAACACTGGTAGCCAGCGGTGTCTTGATATGGCGTACCAGTACGGATATTCTAGCAATTTCAATTTTTTTTTTTCCGATATTCAATTGACAATATCCTACTCTCATCATGGCAGCTGCACCCAGGTTCGATATCCCGGTCTTTAAAACCGAGGAGCATGACATCTATACTTACCTGGAGATAGTCAAACCTATCCTAGATATGATGTTTAGGGAAGATGACGCTTCCAAGATACACACCATTGTACTTAAACTAGGAAAATATGCATCAAAGGTATCAGGGTACGTGCGTGATAATATGCCAGGGTTGACATGGGCCCAATTTGAAGTTTATGTCAGATCAGCAGTTAGCCCCATATTAGGTCAGACAATTGCAGACAAAAAGTTGCATGCAGTCACATATACTGGCGATTTAGATGGGACCATCGACAAGCTTCAACAACTGGCAATGAACGCTTTCCATGAAGAAACAAATGCACAGAGAAGAAAACTAGTGTTCAAAGCTCTAGTCAGGATCCTCCCTGACCCGGTGGCCAGACATTTCTCCATCATAGACCCTACTAACTATGATGCAGACCTGCTCACAATTAAGAGGATCATGGCAATGCATATCCCGCAAGAACCAAGTCAACCCAGCACCACCAACAAGATAGCAGCAGTGATTAGCAAAGTCACTACTCACCCTACTCCTAGCCCTCTCATTAACAGAGGCCCCACAGTCCCCAAACCCTCTGACAGAATTGAAGAATGGGCACGGATACGCCCTGCTGCCTGGACGCCGTGCAACTCTACCTGCTTACTTTGGTCAATAAAGAGGTCCTTTGGGGAACTCACTAGGAAAACGAACAGAGCTCCAAGTTGGTGGGCCCAAATACCGTGGGTCAAGCCACGACCAGTGTCTGCTATCACAGAAAATAGCATGGCGGGCATAGAAGAAGAAGACATGGAAGATGCCCCAGAGATTTCAATGCATCAGCCGGAGCCGATCCAAGCAGAAAACTTGGATTTTTAGCTCGCCCCCCCACACAACTCGTCGCGACCATGGCTGGGGCTCATGACAATACACCACAAGGAGGTCTTCCGGTGTATCACAAACTCACTCTGAATGGGGTGAATGTGCGGCTCTTAATTGATACGGGGGCTTCCCGTTCCTGTCTTTTCCTTCCCTTTTTCCAGAAACATAACCAAAGTTTCGGAGGCATTGTGCCCTCCCACGTAATCTTAATCAGTGCCAACGAACAGGTTATTCCCAACGTGGGTCAAACTCATCCATTGCACGTCCAACCCCCCCTTCCCCATCAAGGGGTGCGACACTCATTCGTAGTGTACCCCAGTGAAGCCAAATATGACGGCTACCTAGGGCTAGATTTACTAGCAGCCCTTCACGCCTCCGTAGATTGTTGGCGCGGGACTTTGTCATACGACTATCAGTCCGAAAAAAAAAAACAAGCAACAACAAACCCCACCCCCCTAATGTCAAACAACCTAAACCCCTTCCCAACCCCCATACCTATGACGTCACTGCCCCTCCAGCCCTAGCCAATCACATCGCAACCTTACCTAACTCTGAATCCTCCCCATTCCCCAAATGCCCCTCCCCACCTAACCCTTACTTAACTGACCCTCCCCAACCCACACGCCATCCTGAACCTCATTCCTGCCCTACCCAGATCCTGTCCCCTGCCATAATCTCTAAATCAACAACCATTCCACCTCATCATGAACAATGGGTCCCTTTGGCATCCAGATTCCAAGGGCCTGCCCTTTTGACCCCCCACCTCCGAAGCCCTTTCAATGGGGCCTGCTTAACCGCTCCCACTTTGCTACCTCACCACATAAATTGCATTAAAATTGCTAACATATCAGAACAACCTATCCAGCTACCCAGTGGTTTAGAAATTGGAGAACTAGAATTGTACTCCGAAGAACTAACCCCACCTGTTGATCCTTCTCCTCTCTTCTCCAACCCTCTTCCTGACATACCCTCTACTCTAACCCTCCACCAGCAGACAGACCTCAAAAACCTCCTTCTTTCCTTTCAAGATATTTTCGCCACTTCCAACCGAGATATGGGTAACACCCAAGTCTTACATCACCCCATTCAGACCGTGGGCCCCCCCATCAAGCAACCTATCAGGAGGAAAAACCCCATCCAAAGACTCGAAGAAGAAAAACAAGTTCAAGATATGCTCACAACCGGAATAGTTAAAACCTCCCATAGCCCTTGGTCTTCACCGGTGGTGCTCGTCAGAAAGAAAGACGGATCCACCAGATTCTGTGTCGACTATCGCCAGCTAAACGACGTCACCATTAAAGACGCCACTCCCCGGATCGACGACTCTCTCGACTCTCTACTAGGAGCCAAATGGTTCACCACCCTAGACCTGCAAGCTGGTTATTGGCAAGTACCTGTCCTACCCGAACATCAACAAAAAACAGCATTCTCCACTAGCCAAGGAAGACTTTATGAGTTCACTGTACTTCCGTTTGGTCTCTGCAACGGACCAGCCACCTTTTCCAGGTTAATGGAGTCAGTGCTACAAGGTTTAACCTGGGAAACATGTTTGGCTTACCTCGACGACATCATTGTGTTCGGCACTACCTGGGCAGAACACCTCCAACGCCTCAAACAAGTATTCCAGAGGATTAGAGAGGCCAACCTCAAATTTAAACCCTCCAAATGCACCCTGGCCCAAAAACAAGTCAACTTTTTGGGTCACGTAGTGTCAGAAGATGGTATCGCTCCAGATCCCGCCAAGTTAGAAGCCATAAGTAAAATTTCCCCCCCCCCCCACCAACGTAAAAGGCGTACGTGCATTTCTCGGCCTAGCCTCTTACTACAGAAGATTCGTAAAGAACTTTGCAACCATTGCTAAACCTCTGCACGACCTCACCAAGAAAGAAGAACCTTTTCAATGGACAGAAGCTAGACTGCAAGCTTTTCACACTCTCAAAGCCAATTAGTTGCCTCCCCGGTCGTATCCTTCCCTGACTATACCCAGCCTTTCCGACTCTACACTGACGTATCCCAGTTTGGAATAGGCACAGTTTTAGGGCAAACCCGTGATGGAAAAGAGCACATCATTGCTTGCGCAAGCCGTACCCTAAGCCCTGCGGAAATCAATTACCCAGCCACTAAGAGAGAGTGTTTAGGCATAATTTCGGCCTTACAACACTTTAAAGCATACCTAGCAGGAGTAAAAGTAACAGTCATAACAGATCATCATGCATTACAATGGCTAAGAAAATCAGACACCAAGAACGCCTTAACTGTTTGTTGGAGAGAATCCCTGGAAGAGTTTGACATAGATATAGTCTATCGACCAGGGAAATTACATACAATTGCGGATGCCCTCTCTCGCCTCCCCCTGCAACATCAACAGGCAACAGAAAAAGAAGACCCCCCTCACACCATCCACGCCATTCACCATCTAGGACAAGTAGAAGAAAGCCAACAATAATTATTAAGCAATTATGGGGGAGGTGTGGTGGAGTGGTCTTGCCACTGGCCTGGTAATCCAAAGGTCCCGGGTTCAAATCCCGATGTATCAATGGGAAGATATTATTGGGATGGAATTTGTGCTGTACCTAGTATCAGTGCATTACCACAAAGCCCACCGAAACGTCAATAAAATACCCTCATTGTTCCCTGATTAAATAGCACTGTATGAATATTCCCATATTTAAAATATGCTATAGGGGTGCAATGCCTGGTGAGTTATCTGCTCAACAGGTGGCGTTCTGTGTGTGTAAGTGTGAGAGTCCGAGTGTAGGGGGTGAGACAGTGAAGCACGGGAACGAGGTGGCTTCAGGGATGGGGTCGTTTCGGGCCATGAGTGAGCACCATGCCTCATGTGAAGGCAAGATGGCAGGTGCTCGTTGTGCTCTACGTGCTTCACATGTCTCACTCCCTAGACTGGAACAAGACCTCACGGGCTTCACTGTTCATTGTAAAGCGGTGAATGTTAAGGCTCCCAGCCTATGCCCGAGAGGAAGTAAGTTGGAATATAGAAAAAAAAAAAAAAAAAAAAAAACTACCAACGACAACAAAAACCCAACTGGATCCCTAGAAAACTGTTTAACCAGCTATCCAGACGTGGGGATCATTTATTCACCCTAGAAGGAAAAATTGTGATCAACCCCACAAACACATTTCCCACGATGCAATTAATACACATGGATAATGGCATTCATTTAGCTCAAAAATGCCTCATCGCCACTTTTCAACAAGTGTACTGGACACCATCTCCCTACCTAACCGCCAAGAAAATAACAGAAGCCTGCAGAGCATGTGCCCTAGGAAAAGACAGAACCCGGACACTTGGCCCCACAGATAAACTAGTTGCATCTAAACCATGGAAACTCCTTGCAGTCGACGTCATGGGACCCCTCGAGAACAGCCATAGACACAAATATATCATCACCTTCGTTGACACCTACTCCAAGTATGTCATAGCATGCCCAGCCAAAGAACACTCTGCTTTGGCAGTGGCAGAAGCACTAATCCAACATGTGTTCCCTTATTTCGGATTACCAGAAGCCATTCACTCCGACAACGCCCCAGAATTTACCAGTCATGTTTGGTCACAACTATCACTGATGTGTGGCTTCAAAATCAGTCACTCTTCTCCCTACTGGCCCCAGGGGAACTCCATCTGTGAAAGGAGCCATAGAACCATTGCCAATCAGATCAGAACCCGCCTGCAACAAATGGACTCCAAAGACTGGTCCAGCCAAGTAAGGATTGTGCAATGGGGCATCAACACCTGCCCAAGAGAAGATGGAATTACCCCCCACGAATGAGTGATGGGAGTAACCCCCCTCCTCCTCCCATTACGTCATCTGGCTGCACTGTATGAACCATCCTCTAATTTCGACCAAAATCTACTACACCATAAGAACAGACTTCGACAAATCAAATATGTCCAAGATCTTCAACCTGATGAGACCCCCAGAGCCAGCCCACATCACATTGGCGACCTCGTCATGGTTGCACACCTGCCAGTCCCCTCCAAAATGAAACCTAGATTCAAGGGCCCCTTTGAAATCTTATCTGTGCCCAACTGCTATCAAATTACCATTAATTATTTTGGGGAACCTCGCACGTTTCGTAACAGGCATGTACGTAGATTTCAACCGATCAATGACAATGATGTAATGCTCGCTAATCCAGATCAACATGACAGGTTACCAAGTGACAATAATCCCAATTTAGAATCCACTGAGTCCACCCTTCCTGAGCTGCTTCCTCCTGCCTCTCCCTCTCGTCAACTCAAACATCCTTCTGACTTAAACATATTATATAAGCCTAACCCACCCACCACTATACCCTTACAACATACGCCAGTTCCTACACCTGCTCCACCTGTTCCTACCCGCACTGTCTCTGCCCCTCCAATACTCTCTACTAAGACCACTGTCCCTGCTCACACTGCACCTTCCCACTCATCAACTGCCCATCCTTCACCTTCTATAACCCTACCTTCATTCTCTCAATCATCAGGTACTCAACCAACCACCCCTATCACTATCAATCTGCCTCCAACTTCTCAACCCCAAGTTACTCCTTCCCCCCCTAGTAACACACCTAACTCCCCCCCATCCCTCAACTCCAAGCTACTCCTTCCCCTGCTCCTGTAGTATCTCCTCAGATTAATTTACCTACCCCTCTTACCCCTGTCATAACTAAACTAACTTATGCCTCCAAACTCAAAACTACTTCACCCCTCATCAACACTAGCCCTCAATCCTCTCCTTTGATCAGACCGACCCCTCACAAACTAAATCGGCCTCCTCTCTCTCACATCTCAGCTTCTTCCCCTCCCCTCAACCTAGTGTACCTCAACCCACCCTAAAACCCTCTAAATCCTCAGTTTGTATGAGATCTGGCCGACGCGTGACACCACCTCAACGATGGGCCCCCACCTTCAAGCCCACGTACAAGAAAGCCAACCGACCAGCCCAGCCCCCCAAAGTTAGTGCGACTAGGCCCAACCAGCACCACGCACACGACAATGCCGCCACTACACCTCCAACCTCCACCAAGACCAGACCACCTACCAGTCCTCCTGCAGCCACACCACCACAACCCTCAACCCCTTCTCCACAAACCCAAGAGGCCAACATGAAAGTCATCAAAGTGGTCTCACTACAAGGCCATACGCCAGTCTCCATCCCCACCACAAAATTACCCTGCTACAACTCGCCCACGCGTCCTCCCAGGACTGGCAAGTCAAGCTGACCCTGGACCCCAACCAACCTATTGATGTCCCCTCTGCGTCATGGTCCCTCATCCTAGGCTATGCCCCAACCCTCACCGACATCCAAGACCTACCTCATTAGATCGCGAGGTCGCAACTTTTTTCATAAAAAAGGTGGTGAGATGACGGGCCCCACACCAACGATACACCGAGTGGTCAGCATAACCACTCAGGCAACCTCAAAACCCCAGGACAGACGACGAAGACGTTTACCTGAGTCCCCCCTACGAGTCTGCCAGAATCTACCCGAGTGGACCGTGCCCAGCCGTCCATTCCACAGTTCTCTGTCACGCCCACAGCCACCTGAGAAAACGGAGGACTCTCTCAGCCAGTCACAAGCCACCATCCTCAGCTAACCACAACTGCCCTGGGACCCCCAATTAGAACCCTCCTTTTACGTAGTCTCCACCAGAAGTGACGCTCTCTGTATTCTTCCGCCAGATTTGGGATATGATGAGTACTCCCTTATGCAATCTACTCACCAGCACCCCAGATATTTCAGGAACAAGTGGACCTGATGACGCCTGGCTACCCCAGGCCCCCGAAGATACAACTACAGTCCCCAATGTGTAGGTCTGAGGATAATTAGAAGACCTGCAGGACAGTTGCTCCATTTTTAGCTTTAAGTGTTCTTTATTTTTCACAATAGCCCTGGACCTTCCAGCCACCCCATTAAGTATTATAATATTACCTTGGAACCAGGCCCATATGATAATACCTGAGTTCCCAGGCTAGAATGTATATGTACCTCACAACAACCATTTTTCCTCTTTCCTCTACACCCTTTTTCCCCCAAGTTCATTGACCCCTGAAGTAAGAAAATATTTGAATAGGACCTCAGGAAAACCTGAGGAAAGTGTGCAAACCACCCTCACCTACCGACTAGGCGGACTCCATTCAGGATACAGTTCTTTGGGACGGTGTTGCTACGGTTACCCCCCCCCCTCCCCCCCCCCCCCCCCCCCCCCCCCCCCCCCCCCCCCCCCCCCCTTCACCCCCTGGCCCTGGAGAGTGCCCCTTGGACGTTGGACCCCTTCCGGATTGCTGAAGGACCACCTGTCTGTTGCCTGGCACCCTGAACCGAGGACCCCTGCTGGAGCTATGGACGTAGCCCTGGACCTAGAACCCCTGCTCGAATTACATAAGCAGGCCTGGACCTAGGACCCCGGTTCGAATTATGTAACCAGGCCTAAATCGAGGACCCCTGCTCGTGGAGGCAACCAGCTGTGTAAGATTGGCTATTACCCTCTACGCCGGCCAGACCAGTACTCTCGTCCTCCTGTCCTCCCAAATACTTAAGTGTTTCTGTGTCTTTCTCTGTTGGTTATTGTTGTGAGGTATTGATTATGTAAATATGTGAACCGTGTTGTGCCCTGATTTGCTTGCGATCTGTGCCCAAGATCCTCTGCTTGCGTAATAAGTTTCATCCTTCTGAACCTGTGTTATTCTGTGTCCATCTTGCCTTCAGTTCTTGACCCTTGTTCAAGCCTTTATTTAATTCATAAATTACGCATACGTTACATATCAGTGTCATTAACATATATTCAGGCCCTCCACGCTCGCGGATTTACTGACTACGTGTATGTTGATTTATTATTTGTGAGTTGAAGTCCCAATATATTCCGTGATCAATCCATTTATATAATCGCTTTATACCTAGAACCTACGCCCAATTTTCCAACGAGTGCTCAGTGTAATTCCTAAATTCTCTATTCAGTAATCGCATATGACATATATCTTATAGACGTGCTTTTATGTTCTTGTAAATCTTGATGTTGTGATATTTCGAATACCGTGTTTAGGAATTCTTTCCTCTGTGTTTCGTATCATTTGCATCCACCATACACTAATTGTATCTGTGTATTTTATTCATCTCGCCCTGTTAACCCGTTCAGGCCCGAGCCTGGTACTGCCTGTTTTATGTATCAATGAGTAGGACTTCGTCGACTACGCCCATGTACTAATTGTGCCTGTACATTTTATTTACCTCGCCCTGTTAACTTGTTCAGAAGCGAATCTGATATTGCGTTAAATATCAATGAGCTAAACTTCGTCATTAGCGCCAATTTAATTACTAAATACGATCTACCGATCGATATCTATTAATTAGTCAGTTCTCCCTTGTTGAGATTAAAACTATAGTGTTCATTTACGTATGAGTCTTTTGGAACTCAGTTAGTATTTTGCTTATCTTCGTGTGTTACCTTAATAGTGAATATTGAAGATTACATCTTGATCCAATTAATACCAATTAGCAGACCAAATAAACTACCTTTTTGCTCTTATTAAATTCACATAATTACTCTGCTTTACCTAAGGAAAAATATAGTGACACGAATTCCTAAGTTCGGTTCGTTATCGTAGCATATGTTCAAGTAATATAATTCCGTAATAAGATATAACTTCCTTGAGAGCGATTTTGATACTTCTCATTTATTATAAATAATAATCTCAGCCCTTTCATATAAAATAAAGTAACATCGCACTGTAGCTAAGTTCATAGTTGCATTAACTAGAAAGAGTATTATTTACCATCTCAGTTCACCTGGTGACCTTCCCAGTGACCTGACCTGAAAGCAAGCTCACTCGGTCAGTTTTAAAAGGGTCAATTGAGCCCCACACGTGACTCACCTTGCCTCCTGCGACTGTATCTTTGTTAGCTCAACTCTTCTCATTATTACCCTAGGATCATTATCTAGGGCATTGAAGTCTCTTTGAAAACGGAAGATATTCTACTCTCATTTATTATTGCATTGAAGGTTAAAATTGATTCTTGTACATTATGCCTCTATGTATGTTTTTCCACATGATTTGATGTTATACTAGATTCTCACTATTGAGTTCTTCTGGTATCAGTAACCTTGTTCTGACATAAGGACAATATATATTTACTCTTATTGTGGGATTTGCCTTACCAATCATTCTTCTCCACCCACCTTCCTGTTTATTAAATAAAATATTCATATGTGTTCTTCCTTGTGTTGTTATTGAGTATTATATTGAACCTTTGAATACCATTTTTACTGCTTATAGAACCTACTCGCGACATTCCTGTCTGTCAAGTCCATTAAACCAGAACTGGATTGTTTTAAGGACTGTATCAAGGGACCTAAACGATCAGAACCCGGCACAACAAAGGTGTTACAATGCCTCTCCTGGTATATGCTGTTCAATTCTGGTCTGCTGTTCAATTCTGGTCTCCAGCGCTAAGGAAAGATATAGAGCGACTAGAATGAGTACAAGCTAGAGCTACAAAGCTTATTCCATCGCTTAGAAGAATGAGCTATGAGAACCGGTTGAGAGCTCTTGGAGTTGTAAACAAGCAGACTACGAGGTCAGCTCATTGAAGTATTTAAAATACTTAATGGGTTTGATAATGTAGATTATAGCAAAATGTTTAGCCTCAATATGAATACAACAGGCAACCATGGCTGGAAATTAAAATTGAAAAGGTTCAGCACTAGTATTTGTGGACACTTTTTCACATATAAGATCTGTTCTACCTGGAAGAAACCTCCCTCCGAAGTTGTAAACAGTTCTTCAGTAGAGTAGTTCAAGAAGAGAGTAGATAGAATTTTGCACACTCTGTAAAGAGTGTAGTGCACTAAACAGTCTCTCTTCTTCCACTTCGAGTATTTCCTCGGAATGGACTGCAAGGTCTCTGAGATACTAACTATTCATTGTAACTCCTTGTAACTCTCTCTCGCTCTGGAAGGGTGAGTAAAGAGTCATTAACTTTGCTGTCTCATTCTTCTACTATAAGCTGTTCCTGTCTAGTAGTAGTAATTAAGGCCGTACCGTGCAAGGTCTCTGTGGTTTGAGTATCTCTCTGTATATATATGTATGTATGTGTGTGCGGTCGGTCGTGTCTGTACCATATTGCGACTTGCGTCTTTGTTTATGTTCTCTCTCCTCACTCAATATGCGTTTGTATTGTCTCTCCCCTATTCATCACTCACTTCTTAATATTGAGAAAGAAATGAGCTGGAAGGTATTAAATTCGCCTAACCTATGGGGCGAACGTCTTAAAATTTCAAAACTAAAGGGGCTACAAATGATGAAGAAGGGGGTCCAGAAAACAACAATATTGGCTTTTCTCTCTGAATTTGGAAGCCTGTGACTTACTCATTTTAATCCCTATAGTCTATTCATTATAAGTAGGCCATAACTCCTGACCACTAACCTCTGTAACTCATAAACGACTAGAGTAAATCAGCTAATATTTCTACCATTTGGGAAGTGTCCGCCAAGGAGGGAAAAGGTGTGGACATTTACAGCCCATTTGCTCTAGCCCTCTTTGAGTTACAGACGTTAGGGTTACAGTTTACCGACTACCTATACTGATTGGAGTAAGTAATGAAATTATTGATAACCTTTCCAGCATACGATAGCGCGTTTCTTACATTTATTTTGGCCATAATTAGATTAACTTTATTTTTTATTTTATTTTTTTTGCAAGGAATGCAGCGAACAAAATCGGTAATCGTATCTCAATTAACCCATCCAGTACCGGTAACGTTCTTTTCATTTGATTGTGGCATCTACAAGAAGAGTGTATTCAGCTTATGAAAGACCTCTAACAAGTATAAGGCTACACACTACCTCAATTAATCCTTTTAGCTACCACATATCCTTCCTAATCTGAATAAAATGTTCCAATAGTTGCCAGAATAGGATGAAAAAGGACGTCACCGATACTGCGTGGGTTAACGTTCCGACTCCCTCAAATTCTTCCTGTACTGAAGGAAATTGCTTACTGATAGCCGTAAGAAAAGAAAACACGAGTCAACACATTCTGAAAGTGTTTAAGGTGCTCACCTCGTATTTTTTGTTTGTTTTGTATTTATCTCTCTTTCTCTCTATGTCCCTCTCTCTCTCTCTCTCTCTTTGGGTTGCATCCATTCAGACCCATTCAGCCTACTGTTTTTAGACGTTTATCCCCATCTAGGTGTCAATTTCTTTCCTGGGGAAAGTAGCGAGCCAACATATTTTGTATGTTTTTGTGACAGCAGGCTATATTTGTCAATTTTTCGATAGAAAAATTTCTCCGGCGAAGCCAGATTTCTTCATAATTATAAAGCTGGCTCACTATTGCTCACCAAAACGAAAACGATACCTGGATGGGGATAAACGTCTTAAAACAGTAGGCTGAATGGGTCCCGAATGGATACAAGCCAGAGAAAGATAGAAAGGGAGAGGACAAAAGAGTCACCCCCCTTAAAATACTGGCCAGTGCCACAAATACAAACCTTGGCACCAACACCTCCTACATTGTTATCATGTACACACTAAGGCTACCTGTTCCAAAATGGCCGGTAATACCTCCAAGGGGAGGTTTTATCTGGGTGTTCTGGACCCCTTTCTCTCTCATGTGTAGACCCTTTAGTTCTGATATTTTAAAGCGTTTTCCCCATTAGTTTGGTCATCTTACCTTTCGACCCATTTTTTTGCTAACCTTAGGACCTTTCCCGCCATTTAAGATTCAAGCTTTTTCCAGGTGAGCGAGACCGACCCTGCAATTTAAGAGGAATCGGCCTTTGGCCGGGATATTTTTCTATCGTAAAATGCTCTAGTTTATCTCAAAGAGTATCTGGCCAGATACTTGGAGGTATTTCTTTATGCTTGATAGAGGTCTAGGGAGCATACTAAACAACATAAAAACAAATGATAATAATAAAATAAAATCAGACTACACATGTTTCATTTGATTTATGTCAAAGTCAGAACAACTTACTCACCTTATGAAGAACCTCTAGAAAGGAAAGAGCTAAGCAATATATAAATGAACCCTTTAACGTTCACAGGTCCTTTCCATGTTAAGAAAAGCGGATGGATATAGTCACCGTGAAGAATAAATTGGCATCCTATTATTTGAAAGGGTTAAACAAACATTCTTTGATTCTCTCAAGACAATAGATCATGTTGCAGTGTACAATGATCAAGCCAAGTTAACCCCACGCATGCTCACACAGTTTGTTTGACCCAAGGTTAAGGAGGGTTGTGGTTATTTTTCGGTCTATATATTTATGTATATATTTTATAGTTTCACCTCCATCAAGCTTAAGAAAAATAGCCCCTAGACCCCCTTTCAAGATTAATTTGTAAATTTTTCGGTAGAAAATGTCCCGGCCAAAGGCCAGTTTCTTCTGGAATTACAGGCTCGCTATCACTCGCCAGGAAAAAATTGACACCTAAATGGCATGAAAGGTCTTTATATTGACAAAGAGATGTGGAGAAAGGTCTTATAATCGCCGAACTAATGGAACGAATGTCTCGAAAACTGTCTTGGTGGTGTAATCAACTCTGCGTAAGCAGAGTGGTATCGCCCCCCGTATAATGGTACATGCTAGCCGAAATGCCTGTCTGTCTGTCTGTCCGTCTGTCTGTCCGTCCGAGAACTCCTCCTAGACCGTTTGACGGATTTTCACCAAACTTCACACAAACTTTCGGTGCGTGAATTTGATGGTAATTAAAAAAAAAAAATGAATTTGTGCAATAGTTCTGATCTTGGGTCCTAAAAATGGTTCCCCCTCCCCGGCGGTATTTTTGATATTTTTGGGCGGTGGGGGTCCTGAAGGGCCCCCCCCTTCAGGACCCCCACCGCCCAAAAATATCAAAAATACCGCCGGGGGGGGGGGGGGGGGGGGAACCATTTTTAGGACCCAAGATCAGAACTATTGCACAAATTCATTTTTTTTTTTTAATTACCATCAAATTCACGCACCGAAAGTTTGTGTGAAGTTTGGTGAACTTGGTGTCCCTTCAGGACCCCCACCGCCCACCATGTATCTAATCTCTGTGTGTGTGTGTTCCTCGTAGAAAGCCACAGAAAGCCACACATCATACACATGTCTCAGATGTGATGATAATAGTGAGACGTATGTCTGTCTTTCCGAAAACTCCTAGACCGTTCCACGGATTTTCACACAAACTTCTAATGAACATTCGGTGCGTGAATGCGACGGTCAGTCAAAAAAGATGTTTTGAATGCATGCAATAGTTATGATTTTAGGTCCAAAATATGGTCTTACCCCCCCCACACACCCAGCAATGATGGCGTTCTTAAGCCGATATCACACGAGAGCTTTTATAGTCAACATTCGTTGATCAACATTTTCATGGCAACATTTCTGGACTATTTTGCACTAGTATCGGACACTAGACTGATGATAGATGAATGTAGGTGACCCGAATATTGTAAATGTTGACCTCATAAGCTGCCAGACCAGTGTTGAGGATAAATGTTGACTATAAAAGCGCTCGTGTGATACCGGCTTTAGTGTGTTATGGTAGTAATAGTGGGATTGATGGTGATAGTAGTGATGATGGTGATAAAAGTTGTGATGATAGTTGTAGTTGTATTGATGGTGATGACAGTAGTGATGATGATGACAGTAGTAGATATGAAGGTGACAGTACTAGTAGTAGTGATGATGGTCATATATAGTAGTGATGATAGTGACAAGTAATGATGATAGTTGTAGTGATAATAATGACTAGTGATGATGGTAGTGACGATGGTGTGAGTATTAGTGATGATGGTGAAAGTTGTAGTGATGATGAAAATAGTTGTGATGATGAAGATCATAGTAATGGTGATGATGGCAGTAGTAGTGATGATGGTGACAGTAGTAATGATGATTGTAAGATGGTGGTGATGATAGTAGTACTGATGGTTGATAGTTGTAGTATCAATGATGAGAGTAGTGATTAAGATGGTAGTGACAATGGTGACAGTAGTAGTGATGATGGTGAGAGTAGTAGTGATGATTGTAATTGTAGTAGTGATGATGATCATAGTAATGGTGATGATGACAGTAGTCGTGATGCTTGTGGCAGTTGTAGTGATGATTGTGATTGATGATGGTATTAGTAGTGATGATGGTGACCGATCGCAGAGTTGGGTATGCCATTTTGATTTTGGGCGAAAAGGCACGTCTACTTTATTGTTAGAGTGTTTAAAAATCTGTGTGTGGTATCCCAGGTTCGAATCCTGGGAAGGTGCACTTGCTTGCATTAATATCATTGGGAGGTGTTTGGTGTTAGGACTGAAATTAATAAAGTAGACGTGCCGTTTTGCCCAAAATCAAAACGGCATACCCAACTCTGCAATTGGTCAACATCATCACTACTAGTCATTATCACCATTACTATCATCAACAATACTACTATGATAGTCATCACTACTACTCTTACCATCATCACTACTACTCTCATCATCACGTACTACTGGCATCATCACTACAACTTTCACCATCATTACTACTACTCACCATCATCACTACTACTGTCACCATCATCACTAATGTCATCATTATCACTACAACTATCATCATTACTTGTCACCATCATCACTACTACTAGTACTGTCACCATCATATCTACTACTGTCATCATCATCACTACCATGACACCCGCCGGCTTTAGCACCGCCAACAGCTCCGCATCGCCACTGAGAAAACTCGATCCTAATTTGAGTATTTCATATCCCTATTCCCTTTATTCATTGCATGAACGGTAGTTAAGTGCTTGTTTAACCTCCACATAGTTCTGTAGTTGCCGTGCATGTTATTTTATTGCTTTTCTGACTGATAAACATTGTTATTTACATTTGTTATCCTAGCTTGTAGCAGACGACGCACGCGCACCTCTAATCGACCTAGCTTTGTATTTTCTTATTAACTCTAGTAGTTATCGTATTCAGTATCCTACTGTAGCTATATATATCTGTAATTTTAGTTGTTGCTTACATGATCTTGTAGTAACCTTTGACTGATAACTTTGTTTATCTAAATATAATCCTGCTTGACTAGCCTACAGTGACACCAGCGTCATCTGTTGATACAGTATATTAACCCCTTGTGTGCAGTTACACTTTATTCTTATATAATCTCTATTTGGTGAATTGTATATTTAGTTACATATTCTATTATATATATATATATATATATATATATTTGTTTTGCTTTTTTAGGTAGGTTATCACCCCTGGAAGCCTACTTCTGCATATTTCATACTTGTTGTGTTCGGTTAGTCTAGGCTATCATCCCTGGTGGCCTATTTCTGCGTACTTAAATTTTTAAATTTTCAGTTAGGCTATCACTGCTGGTGGCCTATTTCTGCGTACCGGTGTTTCATAATGTTTGTTTTCGGTTAGGATAGGCTATAACCCCTGGTGGCCTATTTCTGTTTAAATAAAAATAAAATTGTTTTCGGTTCGGCTATCACTGCGTATTCAAATTTAATTTTGTTTTGTTTTAATTTTCGGTTAGGCTATCACCGCTGATAACCTATTTGTGCGTATTTCAACATTTTTGTTTTCGGTTAGGCCTATTTAAGTAAGTGAAGCGACCTGAAGAGAGTGAAGTGTTTTTAAAGTGAGATAAGTGTTTTTAAAGTGAGTTTAGTGTTTTTAAAGTGAGTTAAGTGTTTTTAAGTGAGTGAAGTGATCTGAAGAAAGTGATCGTCACCATGCCTCGTGCCTGTACGAACTGCGCCGGTAGGTTTGGTGCTTCCATGTTTGCTCCTGCCGATCCACAAGTCTGCCGATTCTGCCAGCAACGAGAGGATTTGACAACAAAATTGGATGAAGCCCACAACAAGATCAACGCCCTCACCAGGAAGCTGGAATCACTCCAAGAGTTTGTAACACTCAATGTTGGAGTATCACTAACTCCAATTGTTTCAACTCCAACATCCACCACCGCCCTAACGTCATCTGCCAACAATCCAACACTTGCAGTAGCCACTGCAGCATCTTCTGACGAACCTGAGCCGACATCAAACCAGGACAGCCGCCCTGTTCACCTTAGTCTCTCCCCCACTCCTCGTGCAAGAAGCCTGCTAGCACGAACAGTACCAACCCCTCGCCCCCGTTCTAACCACTCCTCTCCCCGACCTGTACGCAGAGTCCCGCCACCACAGGTTTCCGAATTTACACCAGTGAGGAATGGTGCACGGCCAACGCAGAAAAGGTCTCATCTACCAGTCACAATGTCAAACAGATTTGAGATATTGGTAGAGATGGAAGACGAACCAGAAGAGACCAGGCTCGTTGGGGATTCCATCCTACGAGGACAGGTCAAAGAGTTCTGCGACAGAGTCCCAAATAGACGAAAAAGATTTTGCATCCCAGGAGCTGGACTGGACGACATTGTGGAAGCCTTCGAAGATACCACAAAGGATGCAAATGAAAATACCCTTTTTGTCATCCTTGCTGGTTCAAATGACGTCATGCGCACCAGATCCAAAGAGTTGATGGAGAAATATCGCAAGATGATCCAGCACTACAAAAACAAGTCAAGGAATATCATCATCTCAGGCATTCTCCCCAAGATCGACGCACCTGACAAATTCTACGACAAGGCCTTCAGCACAAATAGCCGACTAAAATATTTGTGTCTGAGGGAAGAAGTTGAATTCATCAACCTCTGGGACAACTTCTACAACCAGACTACTCTGTTCCGCAAGGATGGCACTCATCTAAACCCTGTGGGTTCAGCACGCATGGGTCGTTTCCTACACGAAGCAGTCCGCAGCCATGGATCAAAAAACGCCATCCGAGAAGAAGCAGCAGTGACATAAATCATCCAACGCCAAGCAAAAAACAGAGGCAACCGAGGACCACCAGCGATATGGACCGAAGACAGAGAGGACCGAGGACAGCCATGAACATAAATGTAGATCCGACAAGAACCAAATATATTATTAAAGAGCGTTCCGTGAGTTCTAAAATAACAAATTTAAAGGTTTTCTATGCAAACGCTCGTAGCATACGCAATAAATTTTCAGATTTAGAGGAGCTAGTGTTTACAGAAAATTATGATGTGATTGGCATAACAGAATCTTGGCTCAATACAGAAGATAGACACTTTTTAGCAGAGTATTCACTTCCCGGTTATGTAATGTTTGAGAAAAGCCGAATAAATCGAAATGGAGGTGGCGCTTTACTTTATATCAAAGAAAGTCTTAACCCTATCCTCTTGTCAAAACCTCAAATTGTGAATGTCGACACATCTTTTGTGCTAATAAAGAATAATAAAGGTACAAAAATAATACTTGCGTTAATATACAGACCTCCAGCTCAATCAGTGCAAACTGACTGATAAATTTACGAACAAATTGCAGATGTAAGTAACTTACAAGATACCGTAATTTTTGGCGACTTTAATTTACCTGTGACAAAGTGGGGCGATACTCTTACTTCACACTCCGGACATGACTTGTATACGAACTTGCAAGAGAGTTCGCTTTATCAATTTGTTCGAACGCCGACCCGTGGTAATAACGTTCTTGACATTGTACTTGCAACAAAAGAAGAATTGATAGAGAATTTGAATGTTGGTGATGAATTCAGTAACAGCGACCATCGTACGATAACTTTCACTTTAAACTTTACTAGTAACGAACCAAATAGTAGCATAAAAAAAGTCCCTAATTTCAAGAAAGCAAACTTCCATAAACTTAGAGCTATGTTGAAAGAAACTGACTGGAGCTTTTTAATTAACAATAACGACATAAATACATCATGGAAGTTTTTCGAAACCACTTACCTAAAAGCAGTGCAAGACTGCATACCATCGAAAATATGGCGTCCAGGCCATAATAATAAGCCCAAATGGTGGAATAAAGATATTTCAAACTGCCTGCTTGCTAAAAAATTTGCAAATGATAGATTAAAATCCTCACAAAATGACGAAGAACGGGTGAAATTTGTAGAGCTACGACGCAAAGCCAAAAAGTTAATTAAGCAAAGTAAAAAGACCTTAGAGTTACATATTGCGAATCAAAGTAAAACAAACCCGAAAGAATTCTATAGTTATATCAGAAAGAAAAAAAGTAGTTACTTCAACTGTTGGACCGTTAGTCGATGAAAATGGAGGATACACCAAAGACGAAGTACAAATGAGTAATGCCCTCAATACCTTCTTTGCATCAGTTTTTACAACAGAAGACCTCAGTGATATCCCTACACCATCGCCGATTCAGATTGATAATTCAGATGTTCTAAGCAATATCATCGTTACAGAGAGAGAAGTATTGAATTGTTTAGATAAACTCAAGGTAAATAAAACGCCTGGACCTGATACAATCTCGCCTAGAGTTCTAAAGGAAGCTAAGGATGAGCTCTCCAAACCACTGACATTACTATTCAATAAATCCTTGCAGTCTGGAACTATGCCTGATCAGTGGAAGCTAGCCAACATAACACCGATATTAAAAAAAGGCAGCAAATCCCTACCCAGTAACTATCGTCCAATTAGCTTAACCTCAGTTGTATGTAAAATGCTAGAAACGGTCATACGAGACAGAGTCGTAAATCACTTCGAGGAAAATAACATACTTAAAGATACTCAACACGGCTTTCGTCAAAAACGTTCCTGTTTAACAAACCTCTTAGACTTCTTCCACGATATCCTCAACCTCTACGATGAGAGTAAAGCTGTAGATATTATATACCTTGATTTTCAAAAGGCCTTTGACAAAGTTCCCCACAAACGTTTACTTCTAAAACTAAAAGCGCATGGAATACAAGACGGTGTGTTAAAATGGATAGAAAATTGGCTCAGCAACAGAAAGCAAAGAGTAGTCATAAACAGTAAGGCATCTAAATTGACCAATGTAAGTAGCGGGGTACCCCAGGGATCGGTACTAGGACCAATTCTCTTTCTAATTTACATCAACGACATAGATGAGGGTCTCACCTGTACAATTTCAAAATTTGTTGACGATACAAAAATTGCAAATAGCGTACTCTCAAAAGAACATGTTGACGATATGCAACACAATCTAGATAAATTGCCATGTTGGGCCCAAATTTGGCAAATGAGTCTCAATGCGGATAAATGTAAAGTACTACATATCGGATACCTAAATGAGAAAGCAAACTATTCGATGAATGACACTCAGCTTAAGAATGTAAACAGAGAAACCGATCTGGGAGTAACAATATCGAGTAACCTAAAACCGAGTCAACAATGTTCAGAAGTTGTTAAGAAGGCAAACAAAATAATTGGCTTTATAGGCAGGTCATTTGAGCATAAATCCAAAGAAGTTATCCTAACCCTTTACAATTCCTTAGTCCGCCCTCTTCTGGAATACTGCGTTCAATCCTGGTGCCCTTATTACCAAAAAGATATAAACAAGCTAGAACGAGTTCAACGTAGAGTTACTAAAATGATACCTAGCCTAAAGAACAAACCATACGAAGAGCGTACGAAGAGCGTCTTAGAGAATTAAATCTATTTCCTTTAACCGAGCGCAGATTAAGAGGTGACTTAATTCAAGTGTTCAAAATCATCAAAGGCATCGACAATATGAACTGTAGTAAGTACTTCACTATCGACCAATCTAATTACACGCGGGGAAACGGTTGCAAAATTATTGGTAAATCTTTTAACTCGCACGAATCTAAGAATTTCTTCTTCAATCGAGTTGTCAACTTGTGGAATGGGCTTCCCCGAAACGTTATAGACTGCATCACCGTTGATTCATTTAAACTCCGCCTAGACAAATATCTCGCATCAAACCCGCGAGTGACTGCGTTTGTAAATTAATAACTTTATTTTATCCCCCCCTCAGTTACTAACCTGATTCTGTCCTCTACTAACTTCCTAATCCTGCCACGGACATTAGTTTCAGGGCAGTAATTCCCTTTCCAATGTTCCCTTACCCACTCTAAACCACTGTTTGGACACTTGATCCTCAGTGTTTTTGAGGACAAGCAACCTAGAACCTAGATCTGTTGTTGCTTGATTTCCTTTGTACTCCTTTGTACCATCATCACTGCTGTCATCATCACTACAACTACAACCATCATCACTAGTATTAGCACCATTATCACTAGTATTAGCACCATTATCACTACAATTACCATCATCACCAATATTATCACCATTATCACTATAATTACCATCATCCCCACTATTACTACCATCACTTCTAATGTCAACTAAACTAACTTAACCTAACAAATGCAGGGCGAGATGTTTTCACCCCCAGAACGAAGGCGTTCTGTGTGTGTGCCCCTACGGGCCACACACACGCAGAACGCCTTCATTGCAGGGGGGGGGGGGGGGGGTTCTGCCCCCCCCCCCCCCCCCCCCCCCCCGGGTGGGGTGGGGGGGGGTAAAACAATATTTTGGACCTAAATTCATAACTATTGCATAAATTCAAAAAATCTTTTTTGACTGACGTTCGCATTCACCCAACCAATGTTTGTGTGAAATTTGGTGAAAATCCGTCCAACGGTCTAGGACAGGGGTCGGCAACCTGTGGCTCAGGAGCCGCCTGCGGCTCTTTCAGGACACTTGTGTGGCTCCAGAAGCTTCAGAAATAATAATTCTTCCTTCAAAATGAAGGCAACATATTACACATTCAAGGCAACATTAGATTTGTTTATTCAACTTCGAAAAGATGTAGGCCTATAGGTATCAATCGTTATGATTTCTAGAAATGTGACTCATGTCTTTCCTAAGCTTGTGAATTAAGTAACACCCCGTTCTTAACATTAATCATCAATTACAAAAACCAAATGCACTTGAATAAACTTATGAAAGCACATGGTCCTCCCGGATATTGAACAATATTACTATAGGCCTAATTTGTTTAGTTCATAATTAGGGTATATTCTCTTATTTCTGAAGTACTGTATATTTCGGTTGATGAGACCAATTTTTGTTTTGTATTGCGTCTCCGACAGTACAATTTTGTTTATGAAACTTTAAAAAAATGGCTCTTCTATCTTTAAGGGTTACTGACCACTGGTCTAGGAGGAGTTTGGAGACAGACGGACGACGACGACAGACTTTTTCTTCGGGTGGTACTCACTATACGGGGGGGGGGGGGGGGGGGGGGCTACCAAACTCTGCTTACGCAGAGTTGATAAAGTAGACGTGCCATTTTTCCCAAAATCAAAACAGCATACCCAACTCTGCGATGGGTCACCATCATCACTACTAGTCACTATCACCATTACTATCATCAGCACTACTACTATTATAGTTATCACTACTACTCTTACCATCATCACTACTACTCTCATCATCACTACTACTGTCATCATCACTACAACTTTCACCATAATCACTACTATTCACCATTATCACTAATACTGTCACCATCATCACTACTGTCATCATTATAACTACAACTATCATAATTGTTTGTCACCATCATCACTACTATTATGACCATCATCACTACTACTAGTACTGTCACCATCATATCTACTACTGTCATCATCACTGCTGTCATCATCACTACAACTACAACTATCATCACTACTATTATCACCATTATCACTACAATTCTCCCTACCAATAAATGCCTACAGTGGCCGATAGAGGCGCTGAATGCAAGGTTTACCGCGGTGCATTGTGGGAAATAGGTGACATCACGGAGCTATCCACCCTCCCTCTCCTTCAACAATTCTATAATATATGCAGTTAGTCGAGATTTCTGTAGCTGACACATACTTTGGTGTATGCATACTGTTCTTTTATATATTTTAAAATCACCCATATTCATAAATAACATACATTTACAATACAAAGTCAGCAGGTATTTTTGCGCCAATTTTGTTATGATAATTAATCAGTTTACAATTATGTTTGTAGTCATTATCAGCTGCATATGGACTTTCCCTACTTTACTATTATATAAAAGCACTTAGTGTAGTCGTATACTGTATAATAAAAACGTGTAGAATCACACAAAAATTGAGATAAGCTGTGCATATCATAGGTGTTCGGTATAGTGATGTCTACAGTCTACAGTCACTCTACACTCTACACTCTGGCGCTAGTTCAGAAGCGTCCACCAGAGGTCTCAAGAGAATTGTTGGTAGGGAGAATTATGATCATCCCCACTATTACTACCGTCACTTCTAATGTCAACTAAACTAACTTAATTAACCTAACAAATGCGGGGCGAGATGTTTTCGCCCCCCGGGGGGGGGGGGGGGGGGGGGGGAATCCACATTTTGGATCTAAATTCATAACTCTTGCACAAATTCAAAACAAAAAAAATTGACTGACGTTCTCATTCACCTAACAAATGTTTGTGTGAAATTTGGTGAAAATCCGTCCAACGGTCTAGGAGGAGTTTCGGGACAGACGGACGACGACAACAACGATGACGACGACAGACATTTTTTCCGGTGGTACCCACTACACGGGGGGCGATACCAAACTCTGCTTACGCAGAGTTGATAAACTAGATTGATATATTTATATTCATAATTCACGGATAATCATGCTCAGCTCTTAACAAACGTTTTTACCTAAATTTCCTATTCCTTTACAATCTCGGTGTGTATTTAAATTTAAATGTTCTTATTCCAAATATATGTGTTTCTCAGTGTCTGTATGAAATCTTTTTAGCTTTCATTCCACATGAGATTTTTGGAGTCTATCTCAATTCCACCATTCTAAAAACTCCATATCTTGACAATTCCCAGGATCTGTTGAACCACTCTTCATTTTCTTTTATACCGAGCAGCCATATGTTTCATGTCTTCCTCTTCCTCCTCCTAACTCTCCTGGCCCACATTCCCGGTCTCCTTCACTTCCCACTGTCCTTAAGGGGGGATGGGGTTATATATTTGCTTATCAATTCTGTGTAAGCAGAGTGGAATCGCCCCCCGTATAGTGGTACATGCTAACCAAAATGTCTGTCTGTCTGTCTGTCTGTCCGAGAACTCCTCCTAGACCGTTTGACGGATTTTCACCAAACTTCACACGAACCTTCGGTGCGTGAATACGACGGTAATTAAACATATTTTTTTAATTTGTCCAATAGTTATGATCTTAGGTCCAAAAACATGTTTTGCCCCCCCCCCCCCTCACCAGCCCCCCCCCCCCCCCCCCCCCCCCTCTTCGGGACCCCCACCCCCCACCCCTGTACCTATTTCCAAGCAATGATTATGGCGTTCTGTGTGTGTGACGCTCACACAGAACGTCATCGTTAAGGGGGCGAAAAAAAGCTCGCCCGCATTTGTTAAGTTAAGTTAGTTTAGTTGACAATTGTAGAGATAATGATAGTAGTACTGATGATGGTGGTAATATTAGTAATGATGGTAGTAGTAGTGATGATGGTGACAATTGTAGTGATGATGATAGTAGTAGTAATAATGGTGGTAATATTATTGATGATGGTAACCCTTCGCATAGTTGGGTATGCCGTTTTGATTTTGGGCGAAACGGCACGTCTAATTTAGTTTAGTTGACATTAGAAGTGATGGTAGTAATAGTGGGAATAATGTTGATAGTAGTGATGATGGTGATTATAGCAGTGTGATGGTTGTAGATATAGTGATAATGATGACAGTAGTTATTGATGGTAGTGATGATGATAAAAATAGTAGATATGATGGCGACAGTACTTTCAGGACCCCCACCCCCCACCCTGTACCTATTCCCTGAGCCACACTCTATACAAATGTCTCAGATGTGATGACAATGGTGAGACGTGTGTCTGTCTTTCCGAAAACTCCTCCTAGACCGTTCCACGGATTTTCATACAAACTTCTAACGAACATTCGGTGCGTGAATGCGACGGTCAGTCAAAAAATATGTTTTGAATTTATGCAATAGTTATGAATTTAGGTCTAAAAAATGGTTTGGGCCTCCCCCCCCCCCCTAATTATTTAGATTAGTAACGGTATACGGAAGTCAAGGGGTTGATTGAGATAGTATTTATCCTTTTAATACCCACAGATCCTTCCTAAGCTGCATAATATCGTCTAATGATAGCCAAAATAAACTGGTAAAACGCGTCAGAACTTCAAAGGGTTAAGTTAGTTTAGTTGACATTAGAAGTGATGGTAGTAATAGTGGGGATGATGGTAATTGTAGTGATAATGGTGATGATGGTAATTGTAGTGATAATGGTGATAATAGTAGTGATGATGACAGCAGTGATGATGACAATAGTAGATATGATGGTGACAGTACTAGTCAATCAATCAATCAATTATCTTTATTTCATAATATACATAATTTATATATAGAGTATATTACATATGTTGCGTTCAAGACTTACAACTATTTAATAATAAAATGTAAAAATATTCACCTTAATTAAAAACAAAGTATTACAGTACCAGTTAATTCATGACATATACTGCTGCTCCAAGCTTTCTTAAGGAAATAAATATTAAAAAGAGTATTTTAAAATACTATAACCACAGTAAAGACCATAAAATATATTGTCCCCGTTGATAAATAGAATACAGTAATATATAAAACATTCTTAAAATTAAATCACCTGGCTTGACCAAGATTGTACACAGGCTCACGTCTTGGTTCATGTCTTTGAACCCATGTGATCCGAGATTTAACTATGTCTATTTCAGTGTGTGTAATATCAATATTATAGTCATCTATGAAATATTTTACAATACTAGGGATTAGGTATCCATTTTGCAAATAATGTATATTACATTTTATAATTGGGATGTTAGATCGAAGCAGCCTGTGGTAATATCTTGAATGTATCAAAGCCAGGTGATGTCTCAGCAATAGCTGATCGCATACCTCCGCCACCTCATGACTACTTGCGTATGTGGGAACGTTCAATATGCGTTTTAGTGCATTATTCATGGCTACGTTAAAAGTTTTATAAATTTGTGATGCTAAAACATTATGGTGCCACAAACTTAATCCATATTCTGGAGTGCAGTATAACTTAAAAAGATACATAAAAGTTTTAAAATCAAGGCCCTTAAAATTCCGTGATATACTGTAGAGTTAAAAGAAGCATACAAGGATTTCAATCTAAGATCAACATCATCTCTGTCATGAAGATTTGAGGTTATGATGTGCCCCAAATATTTGTATGAAGTTACAACCTGAAGATTGTCATTACATAGAACAATATTATCAGTGTTTGGCTTTATATTCTTACTAATTATCATGCATTTTGTCTTGTTTTTGTTAATCTGTAATTTATGTCCATGTAGTTGTAGCAGCAGTTTACTTCACATTCTTGCCATAGAAGTTTTAGAATGTGCTAGTAATACTATGTCATCGGCGTATGCCATGATATTCAATCGTGTTATACCCAGAGTGCATCCTTCTTGCATATCTGTTATATTACTGATAATTTCGTCTATGTATAAATTAAAAGAAAATGGCGAAAGAACACCTCCCTGTCTCACACCTCTCTCCACATGACAGAAACGACCATGATGTCCCTTCCACACCACATTAGCATATTGGTTCCGGAGGTAATGCATAACTAAAAATATTAAATCAACGGGGACATCCTTATCTAATAATTTGCATCCCTTTTTAAAATTATCCACTCGATCAAATGCCTTGGAGAGATCGACAAAGGTAAGGAAACCAGACTCACCCTTAGCCATATTATTATTCATTATTTCTTTTAACATGAATGTTGCATAGTAGTAGTGATGATGGTGACAAGCACTGATGATAGTTGTAGTGATAATGATGACAGTAGTGATGATGGTGACAGTATTAGTGATGATGGTGAGTAGTAGTGATTATGGTGAAAGTTGTAGTGATGATGATAGTAATGGTGATAGTGACTAGTAGTGATGATGGTAACCCATCGCAGAGTTGGGTATGTCGTTTTGATTTTGGGCGAAACGGCACGTTTAATTTAGTTTAGTTGACATTAGAAGTGATGGTAGTAATAGTGGGGATAATGTTGATAGTAGTGATGATGGTGATTATAGCAGTGTGATGGTTGTAGATTTAGTGATAATGATGACAGTAGTGATTGATAGTAGTGAAAATGATAACAGTAGTAGATATGATGGTGACAGTAATAGTAGTAGTGATGATGGTGATAATAGTATTTATGATGGTGACAGTAGTAATGATGATTGTAAGATGAAGGTGACAGTATTAGTGATGTTGGTAAGTAGTAGTGATGATGGTGAAAGTTGTAGTGATGATGAGTAGTAGTGATGATGAGAGTAGTAGTGATGATGGTGAGAGTAGTAGTGATGATTATAATAGTAGTACTGGTGATGATATTAATGATGATAGTGACTGGTAGTGATGATGGTGACCGATCGCAGAGTTAGGTATGCCGTTTTGATTTTGGGCGAAACGGCACGTCTACTAAATTTATGTATATTTTTATTATTTTTTTGTTTTTCAGTTTCCTCCCTAGACCTCCATCAAGCTTAAAAAAAACACCTCCAAGTCCCTCCTACAAGATAAATTTGTCATTTTTTCGATAGAAAAAATTTCCCGGCCAAAGGCCGGTTCATCTGAAAATACAGGTTCGCTATCGCCCGCCAGGTGAATATCGACACCTAAATGACACACACAATATTAAAATCGCCAAACTAATGTGCCGAACGTCTTAAAATCTGAAAACTAATAGGGCTTAACATGAGGAAGAAAGGGGCCCAGATAAACGGACCATCTGCCCTTAACCTCTCCGCTGTGAGTGTGAGTTACCTCTTCCCTCCTCTTACCCATAAAGCAGGGACCTTCATATTCTTGCGCCACCCCCGCCCCTCCTCCACACACCCCCTCCTTCATATTCTTGCCCCCCTCCCCCCTCCTTTCCTTTATATACCGTGACTCGCTTAAGGGGGTAGGGTTTATTATTTGGTCTATTGCTTTGTGTATATACAGTATGTATTACTTAGTTTCCTCGCTAGACCTCCATCAAGGTAAACAAAACAAAACACCCCCTAGACCCCCCTTCAAAATAAATGTGTATATTTTTCGGTAGATAATGTTCCTCTAAAACTACAGGCTCGCTATCGCTCGCCAGGAAACTAATACACCTAAGGTCTTAATATTTACAAATAAATGGGTGAAAGGTCTTAAATTCGCCAAACTAATGGAACAAACATCTTAAAATCTCTAAACTGATGGGGCTAATCATGAGGGAGAAGGGAGTCCAGCAAAAGCAAGTACATCCCCTTAAGCTAACTCAAATTCTGTCCTGCTGCCAAATGTGTGTTCTCTCTCTCTCTCGTTCTTTCTCGTGTTGGTGGTAGTAATGGTGATGGTAGTGGTGATCGAGTAGAATTTGGTGGGAGAATGAGGAGGCGTCTTTTGTTAGTGTGGTAGTATGGTGGTGGTGTAGGGATAGTGGTAGTAGTGATGGTGAAGGTGGTGATGATGGAGGAGGAGGAGCTGGTGGGAGGTTTAGAAGGCGTCTTTTGTTAATGTGAATGTTAAGGGATATTAAGGGGGTCACCGGCTTTTTTTTTCTCTCCTTTTCTCTCTTTCCCTGGCTTGTATCCATTCGGCCCCATTCACCCAATTGTTTTAAGACGTTTATCCCCATCCAGGTATCGATTTCTTCCTGGCGAGCGATAGCGAGCCAGCATTTTACGGAGAAATCCGGCTTCGCCTGAGAAATGTTTCTATCAAAAAATGTACAAATTTAGCTTGCTGTCAAAACAAATATATATATATATATATATATATATATATATATATATATATATATATATATATATATATATATATATATGCTGGCTAACTACCGCTCGCCAGGAAAATATTGACACCTAGATTGGGGTAAACGTCTTAAAACAGTAGGCTGAATGGGGCCGAATGGATAAAAGCCAAAGAGAGAGGGAGTGAAAGAGAAAAAAAACGAAGTGGGCTCCCTTAACACCTAACGAGCGGCCTAGGCGGTAATTAATATGTACTGCCCAGCGGGGTGTTTTTACCCAAAATAGGGTTGTTTACGTGATCATTGTTCATGCCTAAATAAGATCCAGAGCGTAAAACAAGTATCTATCCCTGAAAGGGCATAAACAGAGCTTTCCAATGACACCCCAACGATCCTTGTACAACCGCTAGTTTTCTTGCAACAATCGCGCAACACAAGTGCAAAAACCATGTAATTCGGTACTTTCCCTACATAATTCACTGTGTAGCGAGTGCTAGAGGGTGGAGGAGGGTGGGATTCATGTCAGTTGGTCCACTGCGGTGGTCTGGAGCAGTCATATGCTCGCTACTCTCCTGCCATCACTTATCTCTCTCTCTCAGCAACATTACGTGCTGAAAATGGCACATGACTTATGTTGTGAGCCGCCACATAGTCCAAATTTCTTTCACTCGACATATGTTGCATGCCGCCAGTTAAGGGTTAATGGAAGGTCTGGCAGACGTTAGGTTAGGCTCCCTAGTGGGTCGCTCAGCCCGGGAGAATACCCTAACTAATGAACGTTGCACACATTGTACTTTGCACACATTGTACTTTATAACAAGAGTGTTCAGTAGGACTCGTACAAAGGAAGTAAGCACAAATATAAACAGTGAAACACGTTTTCCCAACAGTATATTGAAATATTGCAAAATAACTGCAAAATATTGGGCTGTATTAAAAGGCAGTTTAACTGAAAGAATAAGGGGATAGATATTACATTCTACAATGCTCTTATACAGACCCTTCTTGAGTATAATTCAATTCATGTTTGCATATGTATATACAGTATATATATATATATATATATATTTTCTTTAATACATACGAGGTTGAAAGAAATGGCAATTTCTGCGTTGGAAATTTTATTATTCAAAGTTTCCAGGTCTCTGATGAGTTTTCGCTGGGTGGCAGGAAGTAGATGAAGGAGATGAGCAAAATTCATGGTGGTACAGGGTTACATTAAAGTACATGAAGATACAGGATATACGACGCGTTTCACTGGACAACCAGCATTATCAAGTAAGGAAGGAATGATGTAAAAGGTAAACAGGAAGGGTATATATAGAGGGTGGAGGATCAGAGGAGGCGGAAAACAGGGGGCAAAAGTCTGCTATTGGTGGAAGGGTAAACTAGGAGAGAGAAAGGGGGTAACCGCTTCACGCATGCGCACTGGATGCGGGATGGTGGTCGGTAGGTGGGGAGAAGCTGATTGGCTGCGTGTCGAGGGGCGTGGCCTAAGTTGTGTGGCGCCTGCAGAAGACGAAGCTGAAGGAGGTAGCGCGGGGGGCTGCGTCAAGGGCACCGGGGGGCGAGGAGGGGTGTTAGGTCCAGTAGGGTAGTGCCTTTTGGCAGAAGGAAGGATCTGAAGGTCCAGAGTTTGGTTGTTGATGTTGGGATGTAAGGCTTGGATATATAAAGCTTCGAGTATAGGTAATCTCCTTGGGTCACTTTCTTTATCGAGTATGGTGGTGTGTTTCTCTAACTCGTTGCGTGTGAGGTGAGGGTGGTTAGGGGTGAGATAGTGGTCTTTGATGGCTCCAGCCTGAAGGTGAAGAGTTAACCGACGTGAAAGACGAGTCTGCGTCATACCAATATAGGAATGAGGTCCACAGTCCTCATAATTACAGGTATGTTGGTAAATGACGTGATCGTCGGTCATCGGGCTCTTTATCTTGGTGGAGGCTGGTTTGTTGCGGAGAACGAGGTTGGAGGTCTTGGGGGATTTTTAATAAATTACTAATTTGATTTTGTTTTCCGGGTTGGTTGGGTGGACATGCTTGGAGATTATTTCTTTTAAGACGGCCTCGTCATTTTTGTGTTCAAAGGACATGTAATTGCGGTAGAAGATCTTAATTTCATTGGGGGGGTCAATGTTGGGAGGGCTTTGGGTGTACCATTTTTCAAGATGGTGGTTGATGGTGCTGGAGATGTCGGAGTTGGAGTATCCGTTATTTACTAAAACTTGGGATAGTCTTTCTAGTTCCTGGTGGGTGTCGGCCCAGGTAGAGCAGTGCGTGAGGGCTCTCCTAACATAGGCGGAGATGGGGGATAGAAGATAACGGCGGGGGCATTCACTATCGCCGTTGAGGCATTGTCCTGTGTTAGTTGGTTTAATGTAGACGGTGGTTTTGAACCCATGGTCGTTCAGAGCTACGAGGATGTCGAGGAAGGGGAGTTGTCCATTGTTAGATTTTTCAAAGGTGAAGTTAAGTCCGGAGGAGGTCATGAAGCGACGCTGGAGTTCCTGTAGTTCGTGGAGGTCCTTGATTTGCACGAAGATGTCATCCACGTATCTACAGTAGACGGCAGGTCGTTGGCCAGCTAGGAGCTCTTCCTCGATGGTACCCATGAAAAAGTTCGCAAAAAGAACTCCTAGGGGGCTGCCCATCGCCACACCGTCTATCTGCTTGTACATGTTGCCCCGGGGGCAAAGGAAGGGGGCCTCCTTGGTACATAGCTCCAGTAGTGTTTTCAGGGCCTTCTCCGGGATGTCCAGTGTAGGTGTATCAGGGCAATGATAAATTCGACGTAGAATCATGTCAATGGTCCTATCCACTGGCACGTTGGTGAACAGGCTTTCTACGTCGAGAGAGGCGATTGTGTGGTTGTTGTTACGAGGGGCGTCTCGTAAAATTTCCAAGAAATCGTGGGCTCGTATGTATTAAAGAAAATTTATTACCTGGCTTTACCAACATATATATATATATATATATATATATATATACTAGCTGGGGAAAATAGAAGTATGGGTTGCCTATCTTGGGCGGAATAACCAGCCCTTTAACCCCTTCCGTACAGGCGACGTCTTTTTAATTTTATTCTGGCTACTATTAGACGATTTTCTTCAAATATAAAACCAGCAATTAACAGGCTTCGAACTATCTCATTTAACCCTTCTTACTACCACAGATCCTCCTAAAACAACACAAAATCGCTTTAATATAGCTAGAAGAAAATTAAAAAGACGTCACCGGTACAGAAGGGGTTAATTTAAGCTTTCAGTACTTGTGACGTCTGTTTCGTCTGATTTTAGCTGTATTAAGACGATTGTATGCAGCTAGGGAACGATCTGTGTGAATTAAAAGCGATACATGAGAGTTGGAGGTCTTTCGATTGCTAAAGGTCCTTCCAAAGCTGCATAAAATCATCTAATAGTTGCCAAAATATAAGGAAAAGAACGTCATCGGTACGGAGAGGGCTGAATAGAGTTTAGGGGTTACATAATTACGAGTGAGGGTAATTTCTATGTACGGGACCCGCAGAAGTGACTAAAGTCCGTTCATTCCTAGCTTGGGTAGAAATCGTAACCTCTAAGCTCTGCAACTCAAAAAGGGCTAGAGCAAATGAGCTGTCAATCTCCACACTTATTCCCTAGCTAAGTCGTCCTATGTGGTAAAAATATTAGCTTGATTACTCTAGTCCTTTTGAAGGGCATGAGGAGGATTGACACAAGGTACAACTATTTAGTAGACTATGGGGTACAGTCACAAGAGAGACGTGGGATTTATACTTGGGAAGAGGACGAAACGGCTGACAAGAAGGTACTGATGAGGACGAAGATGGATGGTAACAGATATATTAAAGCATTGGGATTGGAGAGAGAGATGGGACATGTGGAAGGTACTGGGGAGGAGGACGAAGAATGAATACCAGAAGGACATGCGTAAGTTAGGTCTATTGAGAAAGAGTAGTTACAATAGGGACGAGGAAGAGGATGATGAGTGATAAAGAGGGACGTAGATGATAGGTAAGAAGAGAGGCAAGGGTTAAAATATGTGAGGTACGGGTGATGATACCAAAGCGGGAGGATAGGTAACAAGAGGCTAGAGAGGTACAGTTGGTCAAGGATGAAAGTATATAGTTTTTCGTCTGCTATAGCCACACATAGTCTGTCATGTTGGCAGCCCTGGTAGCCATATCTCAGAGCCCGCCCACCTTAAACAGGGTGTTTAAAAACGTGTTCCTGGACTTAGTTGTCAGACGGAAATATGAATATATTGCTCTATAATCTTTGACGTGAATATCACTTCGGAGATATTAACCACTTAATGTTATTGATAGATATACAAGAAATGCGAGAGTGAAAACGAAAATCAAAACGTCTACCTATATACGATATTTCAGTGGAATACAGGTCCATTTTCACACGTGGTAATATGTGGCTAATAATGTAGGGTATGGTGATATCAATGTTGCAGTTGGTTTGCAGGTGTTCTGCTGATAAAAATTAAAATAATAATAATAAATAAATAAATAAATAAAAATCACAAGTAAAGCCTCATTATGCTTCTAGGACTGACTCATAAAGCAATGGCGCTCGCAAGATGAGTAAAATTGCTGGGTCATTACCCTATTGAACACACAGGCTTCCTTACGTCCACGTTTAGGAATTAGATTTTTGTGTATCTAAAGTAGACGAATATGGAGTGGTTATATATAAAAGATATTACGATATACACTTAACATTATAACATTCATAATAAATAATAAGTAGAAAGAGGAATCTAATAATACTTGTTAATTAATAAGTAGGTAAATATTGATATTTCACTTTCATCCCCAAGACTGGATTATATGTGATCCAAAGGGCAATGAAACGGAGGAGAGCGCCGCGGCTACGCACTGTTCCAGCGTATGGCCCCAGCTTTGTTTTGCTATCTCCATAACAGTATTTAGTCACCCTGAAGGTTTATGAATAATTCTCTAACTTTTGATATTTATGGAAACGCTTTTTCGAAGCACTCCGTATATTAATTGATTGATGTATCAATAATTATAATAAACCCCATGTGTGTTGGGATAGTTTGGGCTAGTGGAAAGGCTGGCATGGCTGCCAGCATGACAAACCATGTGTGGCTATAGCAGACGAAAAACTGTATACTTTCATCCTTGACCAACTGTACAAATGTGAGGTATTGAGCTTGACGAGTAAGTAAAGGAACAGCACGTACAAGATATTGAGGACAAAGATGGTTGACATTGAGAAAAACATTCACGAATCATTGCTTAACCTACAGTCCAAGAGATACTCCCCCTTCATCGCGTCCTTTAAATGATGAGCCCACGCCTTCACCCTCCGTCCCCTAGCCCCATAAACCAGCCGAAGAAGGTTGAGTAGAGAGTGACGCAGAGGCATTGGCAGAGAATCATAACATAGCCGTCCGTACGACCAAGGTCCACCCTCAAAAG